>JAOSBK010000002.1:28761033-28771878 GCA_027568895.1 Erythroxylum shatona
ACACACAATTTTACCCTCATGAAGACTTGAAATTTATCCAAATCTCAACCTCAATTCATTTGACTTCTCATATTCATTAACACCAATCCATTATTTTCTCATAGCACAATAACATCTATACACAATTCACATACAAAAACACTCATTTAATTTCAAGTAATAGCTCTACATTTCTACTTAAAGATCGGGGTCCAACAGCGCCCAACAATTTCATAAATTTAAAATTACCTGAAATGGTACCTGGTATTAAATAGTATTGATACAGTATGGTACCAGAATCCAATTCGATACTAGGTCCAGTGCGGTATTCACAACATTGGTTCCTCCTCCCTTCCCCCCTTTACCCTCTCTACTTTAGACTTTACAGCATTTCTCAATACCTTTAAACTAAATTGATCTTATGCGTAGTTTATTTTAGTTTTCCACTATTGTTTGGGTCATGCCTTCCTTTTTTATTTATTCTAGTAATGACTCCTTTCCACTTTTACTAACACACCTATATCCTCATTTTTTGTGGCTGTGTCATCTCCTATAGCTCTCCCAAACCTTGATGCTTTATCATTTCCACCTTTGGCCTCTTGCACCTTCACTTTATGTCAACCTAATCCTAATCCCAATTCTAGCCCCCTAATAGTGCCTTCCAACCTCTCCCTCCTCCACCTTCTTACAACCTACTCCTAATCCCAATTTTAGCCCCCTAATAGAGCCTTTCAACCTCGACCCCTTTTTTAGAGCACTAAACTTTTTGTGCCTATTGTTGTACTTAAACTTGTGTTCCCTTTCTAGCCTACTTCTAATATAAGGCTTAACTGAAAAAAGGTGGTAAGGAGACCTTGGATAATAATCTTTAATACTTTTCCCTTTTCAAGGTAAATGGATAAGAAATAATGGCCCTAGATATTAAAACTTTATAGGAGGGTGCAAGGTCCTAGACAACCAGTTTGGTTGGTTTCTTCTAGGGAAATAAACTTATTCTTTAAGGCTTAAAGCTAAAGCTTAAGAATTTGGAAAGGTAATTGGCTTGAAGAAGTGTTATTGATTGAAGATAATATGTTTCTATTTCAATTTATCTCTAAAGCAAGAGATAGAGACATTTTGAGATCTGGCCTTTGGAACCTGTATAGTATTCCCATTTTCATTTAACTTTGGAGTGTAGGGATCACTCTTAAAGACATTAGAAAGGATTACATACTTTTTGGATCAAATTTTATGAAGCATCTCTTGAGTACTGGTCTACTAAAGACAAGAGTTTAATTGACAACTACGTAGGAATGCCAATGTGTACGGATGAGATGACTTCTCTTAAAAAAAGAATAAGATTTACCACATTATAAGTAAATGTGGAATTAAGAAAAAGGGCTACTAAAAACCATCCCAGTTATGAAGCTAGGGCAAGGAAACACTCATATGGAAGACTTGATCAAAATCTCTTATTAAATGGAAACCCTCTATCCAACAATAAGGGAAGCGACAGAGGGCCACAAGGAAGATGTCTATAAGTGGGAATTATGCAAAATTATTGGCGATAGACAATGAAGGAACTTAAGATGAGATAGTAAAGGTGACTCCTACCCTTATAGAGAAGTACAAGAAATTACAAATGAGGATAATTATAAGGAGTTAGAGGTAAACAACTTAAAAAAAAACATTAAGGCTAAGCAAATTAAACTCAGCCATTGAGGCAGAAGTTAGTTCAAGTAATAACTCCCTTGCCAAGCAAAAGGGTATAACTATAGGGAAAGGAATATAAGAAAGCATAAAATTCTCATTGGGTCCCAGATTATAGAAGGAGATAACCAAAGTAAGGAGGAAAAATTCAAACTTGATACTAAGAGAAAATATAGGAGAGAGAAAAAGCTAGTAGAGCCTATTAGAAAGCCACCTTATACACTTAATAGCATGGACTGTTCAGGAGCATAAATTTCCCATAAAATAATGGGCTTTCAAGGGGGTCACTTTGGACGATAAAACCTATGTAATTGGTTTATTTAAAACCAAGTTATGTAAGGAAAATTTGTTAATATTGAAGTTTACTAGTGATCATTAAATAGTAGAATCTAATCATCTACACCATCACTATAGGCAGATTAAAAACATGCATATTGAAATCAAATTTTGATAGGAGAAAACAAATATTTTGACTACCTTTCTGTATAGATCCAGTTATAAATTCCAAAAAAGGATGCTACGGAATAATTTGAAGAGGCTATATTAGAATATCAATGCTTTAAGGGCGATAATAGGATATTTTAACATTATATTATTAACTTTAGAGGAAAAAATGGAATACTGAATTAAAAAAGGCCATAACTAATTTGAAAGAATGTATTGAGTATATAGATGCCACTGATCTTATATTTTATATAAAGTAATAAATAATCCTATATATGGCATATTAGGAACATGTTGGATAAGGCAATGGTGAACATGGAATGGTTTGACTCATTTTCAGAGAGCTGTGTAAGGTTTTTTAACCCCTTCTTATTCCCTTTAGATTTAATATTTATTTGGTAAGAAGGAATTCTTTATGCAAGCAGTGGAAAGAGAGATGAATTATAACACTAATGGATATAAAACCTTCATATATATAAGGAAATTTGCCAAAAAAAGAAGAGCTCAAGAAGTTCAAGAATAGTATTAGGAAATGCATTAATCTACGTGTTTCAAAGGCTAAGAATAAACTAGAGATAGTTTAGGTGGAGCTACATAAAAACCTTAGTGATTAGGGTTGGTTGAAGGAAGAGAAAGTTACATCAAAGAACTATACAGATGCTAAAAGGAACCATTATGCACTATTGAAATGAAAAGCTAGATCAAAATGGTTGAGCAAAAGGAATAAAAACTCCAAATACTTTTGTAATCTAGTTTTTGCTAAGAGAAACAATAATATAATATGCTTACTAGAGAAGGAGGATGTATCCCTCATCGTCATTTAGCTGAATCTCAAAGAGGACACTTTCAACTTTTTCAAAATTTCAATTAGAATAATAGTTGAAAGCAACCCAATGATGGAGGCATTTGTACCTTCATAAGCAGTTAGTTATTAGTATAGGAAATTAAGTGGCTAGAGGCTCCTATTACTATGTAGAAATAGAAAAGATAGTGCTTGAAATTAGCCCATACGAAGCCTCTGGCCCTGTGTGTTAGGAAATTTTTCATAAAACTTAGTCTAAGATCGAATACTTAGTAAGTGATATAGTGAAGGAAGTATTAACTAGTGGTAAAATGATATTAGAGGTAAACAAAACCTTCATGTACCTTGCCCTTAAGGGAATAACCTAAATAAATTAAGTGAGTATAGACCTATTGTGTGTTATAATTTTCTCAGTAAAATAATTCATGAGATTCTTACTAAGATGCTTAAGAGAGTGATAGTTAATATAGCGAATCATAATCAGGGGGCTTTCTCTAAAGCAAGATAAATAGGGGATATTGTTGTTGGGACCCGATCTTGAAACCGGATCCCAACCGAATAAAACGGAAACGGAAATGAAAAACAAAGAGCCGGAAAACGAAACGAATCAAATCTGAAACACAAAAGTGGGCCAAATGCACACGAAATCATATTCTTAACGGAATCGAATCGAAAGCATAAGCGATAGACAAAACGCGGAATCAAAAGCGAAGTGAATACGAATCGAATTATCGAATAACAAACATGCGAAACAGATACGGATCGAATTCAAACTTGGAATGAAAGCATACAAACGAAGACAAATTGAATAGCAGTACAAATGTTCGACATCCGGGAACATACACTTTAGAAAAGCGTTGTGTTGGATTCCTAAGACAATTATCCACATCATTATGGGAAATTTATGAATTTTTGAGATTAAATTGAGGATGATCAATTTAATCAAAGTGAGTTAGGAAATTTTCTGAACATAGTTCAGTCTTTTGAGAAATTCTTGATATGTAGAGATCCAATTGAATTGATTCTTGAGGCAAATTAAAATAGAGACATGAGGCTACAAGTCATATGAAGAAATTGAATTTCAATTTAGCCCCTAAGATCTTCAATTTCTAAATTGAAGTTCGGATTAGTGTTCAGTCTTGGATTGGTGATATCTGAAAGTATTTTGGCCATAACTTTTACTCTAGTTATCCAAATGAGGTTATTCTTGATTTGGATTAAACTAGAGAAATAGTGCTACAATTTTTATCAAGAAATTGAGTTTCAATTTTGTCTTTAAGGATATTAATTTTCAGATGGAAATAAAGTGCTGGAAAATATTTTAGCATATGAATAACCCGAAATGTTTGGGGTATAACGTTTGGTGTAGTGCACTAAATTAAACGATTTTTGTGGTGTTATGAAATTAAAACAATGATGAACATTTATCTAGAAGGAAGTTTTAGTAAATTTCTTCAATTTGATAGTGAGAATAACGTCCTAAAGTAGGCATGAATTGAAATAAAATTTAAGGACAAATTGGGAAGTTTACTTAAAGGATTATGTTTTAAGCCTTACGTGGAGGGGCAATATGGTCATTTAGCAATCATTAATCACCTGGCATGGGGGAAGCTATTTAAGGGGATGAAAGCCACGACCTTGAGAGGGAAAAAACAAAAGAAGAGAAATAAAACAGAGAAATGAGAGAGAGGGTCGGTGGAGAGGAAGGAGAAAGAAGAAAGAAGAGAAAAAGTGCTTAGGGTTTTCGATTCTTGGGAGATTTCAAGAGGATTTTGGGTTGTTTCTAGAGGAAAAATGTGGAAGAAGGTGAAAGCTTCCCTTGGAACCAAAAAAAAAATCCGAAAATGGAGAAGAATGAGGTAAGAGTCAATTTTGAGCTTTGAGTTTTTAGTGAGATTTTGGTTTATTTGGCTTAAGATTGGTATGGGTTTGTGAATTCTAGAGTCAATTTTGAAGATTATGTGATTTATGATGTTGAATTTGGGTTATTGGTTTAGGGAAATTTTCAATTGGAAGAAAGAAAGAAGCTATGGGCAAATTGACGATTTGGACAAGTTTATAGCATTGATTTGAGGTGGGTAATATGTTTATATTTTGAATTATAAGTTGATTATGAATTTTCAAAAATTCAAGAAGTGAGATGTTTTGCAAAATTATTGTTTATGTTTTCAAACAAATAAAGAAAGGAAGTATTGAATTGTATTATTTTCCAAATTCTTTGGAAAAATGATTACAAGATTTAAATGATTTTGATAAATTAAGGAATTTCTGAAATTCTTTATGTTTGAAGGATTTTATTAATTATGAAATTAATACATTTGTTACATCTATTATTTATGAATGATTTTGATGAATTATCAAAAATGTTGCATATTTTGTTTATGAATGATTGTGAATCGAATGTGATTTTTAATTGTTATGTGATTGATTGATGGATTGAGTTTGCATTTAAATTGCCATATGAATTTATGTGAATGTGTAAATGACAATGTGTCTAGTATGACACAACATGAAAAATCAACTTTTCGAAATGTGCCTTCGGGCAATTCGTTTTTCAAGTATGAATTTATATGTTATGTAGGTTTGGTTAGGTCCCATAAGTCGAGTCAGTGCACTGTCTCTTTTTAAAAGGCTTCTCCCGCCTGCCCGTTAATGGCACTGGAGCTCCGATTTCAAACTCCGATAAGTCACGGCTACACCGGACCGCTATGCGGGAAGGTGTAGTACGTTCCGTTCACAGCTGCACTAGACCGCTATACGGGAATGTGCAGTACGTTCCGTTTTAGACCGACCCAAACAATTGTGATGTGTTAAGTGTTTTTGTTTTTGTTTATGTCATGATGCATTCATGTCTTGAAGTTGACCATGAAATGTGAAAGATTTGAGAACTTTGAGAAGTGAGAAATTGAAAGTTGCAAACGTGAGATTTTGGAAATGTTTTATGAATATTTTAAAAAGGTGAAAGGATTGTGAAATAAGCTTTGAAGAGTTTCTACTGTGAAATGTTTTTAAATGACCAATGTCTTGAAAATGATTTTTTTTGCTTATTGTTCATTGTATAAACATGTTATCCACGAGCAATAAGCTCACCCCCCTTTCATCCCAATCTCCTGGTATCGAGCAGGAGATCGGATGAAAGAAAGTCAAGGCTTTGGTCCTTTAGATTGTGTTTTTTGTGTATTTTGGAATTTGGTATTGGCTTTGTAAATGGCTTGGAATGCCATTAAGATTTTGTAAGCAATTATTCATGATATGTATGAATTATGATTTTGTATAAGGACTTGAATGGTAGAGGTGATGGTTATGAAATCATGTATTGAATTGATTTTATGAATGTGATTTGGATATGTATAGATATGGATGAATGTGTATGATGATGGGATATGAATTGTGACATTGCATATGGATTTGAAATATATATATGTGTGCATGGTTGTCGCATATGAATTTTGGTGTATGATTATGGTTTATGGATCGTGATTGAATACGAATTTGATTGGGTTGAACTTGGATTAAATTAGGAAATTGTAAAGAGTATAAATGGGATTTGAATATGAATGTGTTTTGGATTTCGGACGGAGGGTCCGATGATTCTGCGTTTTGTTTGGGAATGATAGAAGTGAGTTTAAACCTATTTGCAGGTTTTGGGTTAGTTATATACAGTCGTTATGCTGCCCGATTTTCGATAAAATGGGTTGTATGTCAACAATAGAATAAGAACAAAGTTTTGTTAAAGAGGATATTGATATATGTATGATTAAGAGGAATTGAGTTTTGTTTGAGAATAAGTTTCCAAATGTTTTGATTTGTATAAGATTGAATAAAGATGAAAGGAACGAAAAAGAAAAGAAAAAAATTTTATACCGGATTAGATTGGTAATGTCTAAGGTTTCCAATGCAACGCCTCTTTAAGATAATTGTTCACGTATGTCGGAAATCTGTATTTCAATTAGATTGATTCACTTGTCTGTTTCGATTCGTTTCAATATATGATCCACCTTTCGTTTTGCTTTGTTATCCGATTTGTCCATTTGCTTTCGTTTTGATCCGATTCGCATTTGATTCGCATTTAAGAATCTGATTCTATTCGCATCCGTTTTGTTCACTTTCGGATATGTATTCGCTTTTGATTCCGATAAGTCTTTGTTTCGCTTTCGATACCTTTGCATTTCCATTTGTCCGCATTGTTCAGTTTTGCGATTTTGTGTTCCGTCTTCGGTTTTTTTCCAGTTGGGGTCTGGTTCCAAGATCGGGTCCCAACAAAATGTATGGAGATAAAATAAAGAATCTAAATTTTTACAAATATAGTTTACTAGTGATATTAAAATTTTTAGTATTTTTTAAGAATAAAATAGTAATTCATTTTAAAAATAATAATTTAAAATAAAAATTTTGATTATGATATAAAGAAACAAATAAAGAATATAAATTTTGAAAAATATAATTTTTAGTTGAAAAAAATTCCATTGAAAATTTAAAAGATTTATGAGTCTACTTATTAAAATCTTAACTTTCATTATAATACATTATACTAAAACTGAAAGTTAAAAGATGTACAACTACAAATTCGGTAGTGGTTGGTGTGCGTGGCTAAAAGAGGAAATTAAATGTCAGTGGTGGGTCCCGAATCATTAAAAAGATGATGAATCCTATATCATTAAATAGACCATGGGTCCCACATAACTTAAAAACGCTGACTTAACCGGTTTTTAAGAAAAATAGGCGGTCATTAAAGAAACTGTTCGATTTATACTTAATCTGTTAGTTTTTTCTCAAAGAGGCTATGAGTACAAACTGGATGGAAAACTTGGCTAGTTCATATTTATTTCGGTCGAACTGTCGGTACGATTTTTAAATCATTGATTTGGAGCATCTAACTTGCAATTCATGAATTGGAGCATGCAAAGACAAAAGGCAGAAGATTATAGAAAGCACCCAAGACAAAGTACCAATGTGTTGATCTCTTATTTGATCATTGGTACCAACCCCTTTTTATGTTTCTAAGATGTAATATTATGCCAAGAGACAAGAGATCAACTTCACATAGTTGGGACAAACAAGTCATCAGTGAAGACAGTCTTACATCATAGAGAAACAAACAATAGAATCATCTCTTCCGTCATTCTAAAAAAAAAGTGTTAGTTTATGCCCTACAACTAATTAGTTAGTTGTAACTTAGTGATATAATTATTTAAAAGTTCGTATGATAAATACATATTATAAATAAAATTATGATTAGATCATAATTATGAAATTTATATTGTATTATATATTATTGATAAATTGTTTTTAGTCATTCACTAAAACCAATAGGTGCTTTGTCTACTTGTTTTTCCTACAATTTGAAATTAATAGTCAAATGTTACCTTTTGGCTACAAAATTTTAAATTTTTAGCCTATTATAACAATACCTCCAACTTTAAAATATTTCTCAGGTTATTTTAAACTATTAGCTACGTTTAGGATATGTTACATTTTAGTTGCACGTTTTAAAACTATGAACTTTATTTTCACAGCAAAAGTACGAAATATTTTTTGTAGCTAACAATATTTGACAACATTTTTTAATTGTGAACTTTAGTTTCATAGTGAAAGGTTTTTAGCTACGAAATATTTTTGTAGCTAATAAGATTTGACGACATTTTTTAACTGTGAACTTATTTTTGTAGTAAAAAACATACAGGTCCCATAATTATCAACTACAAAAATAAACTTCATAGTTAAAGATATTTTCGTAGCAAAAAAAGAAGAAGAATAAAAACAATGAAAATGACATCATTTTGATTACCTAATGACACTCCTTCTCTTTATTTTTTTCTTCCATCTTTCTTTGTCATCCAGTAGTTCCCTCATTTGTCTTCTATCAGGTATGTTTTCTCCACAGCTCAAGGTTTTTCTTCTATCTTTGGCTATTTCTGGGTAAATTATGTACACCTCTTCTTTTTAAGCTTTTAGTCTCTCTGGCGTGTTTTAATGAATTTTGAACTAATCAATTACTGAAACCTAAGTTCCGTCATTCACTTATAATCATTAAATTATGTTCTTTGTTGCATGTTATTCTTTTTCTTTAATAACAAGACAACCTATTATTGTTATTCTAAGGTGCTAACAAATAGTGTTGTGTATGCAATCTTAAGTAAATCAATTTGCATGCCAATGACAAAGATCTAAATGATGGATTTAAGTTAGCTATTATTAATTTGACTTGTGAAAAGAAGAAAGAAGACACATGATGACAATGGTGTGGTCCTTAAAGAGAAACTAGGAATGGAAAGTAAAGAAAGAATGTTAATGGAGAGTATGACGAGTTAAAACAAATGCAAAAACATCATCAAACTAATATGGTCATGGCTTTACTTTTTTCTACAAGCTTATGTACAATTTCTATCACTCTTTCTTTGTCATGAACATTTTTGTCTCATCCTTCAGATGCTTATTGCTTGAAATATCATGGTTGTTTAGCTCAATAGAATACTCTTTCCTCACAAGTAAAGCATTATAAAGCTTTGAATTTTGCATTCTTGCAAACCACAAGATGTGATAGGATTGGTGGAGTAGTTTTGGGATCAACTAAGGCTGTGATGTCAAGTCTAAGTATAGGATGAGAACATGGGCTTTTGCAAGTGCAACTTTAATAAGGTTGTGGAGAAAAACTCCCAAGAAAAAATTTCAATTTACTTTAGATCTTGAGGTTCAAGTCTTTGTATGTATGACAACTCCTTCTATAATGAATTTGAAGCAACATCATAAGTTTAAAATCTCAGTTCATTAACCACTGTAGATGTTAAACTAGACATTAATTATATGAAAATTGTATCAGAGAAAGGTTGGTAGTAGGTCATGTGTGCAAAGAGCCTTATACTCCCTATTTGAGCAATATATTATTTAACTTTTTGTTAAAAAATCTTCATTATAACTTTTCAATTTTTTTCATCTGCCTCTTCACCATCTACCTTCTCCTTCTTTGTATCAAAAGCCTCATCTTCTTTACCATCGTCAACTTCTATTAGACTTCATACCTAAAAGACCAATGGAATGTCTGGCACTCAAATAGTATATTTTAACTTTCCCTTCGCATTTTCTTGTTATCTTTTTTCTTTTGTAAGTAAATTTCTTTTATCTTTTTAAGCATAGAGATGGATTACAAGCCTAAAGTTAACATCCCCTTTGTCCTTTGGAATATATTTCTCTAAAGGATTTTTTATGTAGATAACATATAGATATTTTTTTTTCACTTATCTAGCCAATCCAGTCGCTTCTTGTAACTAACTTAAAAAAATATCTATATGTCTTTGCAATGTATTAGAACTAACATAAAATGTTGGTTATGTTTGAAAATGTTTAAAACATATTTATATGTCCTTCATTATTGTTGGTTTATCTAGTTACTTATTTTACCTTATTAGAGTCCTAATAGAAGTAGGAAACTTCACATATTTTCATAGAAAAATTTATTTGATTACTTATTTTTTTAGAGTACTTTCTAAGAAATATTAGGTAAGTTTTGGTCCTAAAAACTAATCACTACAACAAAAATGACATACGGTAACAGGTGATAAGTGTTATTAAATATGAATAGTAACACTAATGAGTATGCTATGATAGCCCATGTTACTAAAGATATGATGCTTTAGTAACAGTTTTGACATATTATTGTCGAGTTTAATATGAAATTTATTGATAGCTACAAATGATTTTATATTATATTTTATAAATGTTATTAATTAACTATTTGTAACATTTTTACGCTGTTATATATTAACTTTTTGCAACATCATTAACATGTCATAGATATGAATTTTGTAACATTTTAAAAATGTTATAGATAAGTTTTCCATGACATTGATAGAATGTTATTGTTGAGTTTATTATAGCATTTATTGATAGCTACAAATGATTTTATATTATATTTTATAAATGTTATTAATTAG
>JAOSBK010000002.1:28779211-28794944 GCA_027568895.1 Erythroxylum shatona
CTACTTTAATTCTATGTTATTAAATGTTAATCTTGAACATTGCTATTATAAGTAACAACTAATGCATAACACTCAATACTTCTACTTTAAATATTAATTTAAATGTGTCAAAATTATTAATAGAAGTATTAAACTATTAGTAGAAAAATTCATTGGCTAAAATAATATAATCATTTAGAAATTAATTAAAGAAATTAATAAGTGTAAAACACCTTTGTTAAGAAATCCTACAATTTTAGTTTTTTAAGGCACATATATTAGCTAGATATTTATGAGATATTATAAACATTAAACAAGCAAATAATACTGATTCTTAAAAATATATAATATAGTTGTTAATAAATAAAAAACATATAATAATATTGTCTTGTACAAATACAAACATAGTTTTATTTATTAGAAATGAATGAAAAATTAGTTGATTTAGTAATAGACTATAGAGAATTGTATTTATTTATATGATTGCACTTTATATAATATAATATTTGAAGTTTTAATTATGATATTAATTGCATTTTCTACACTAAGTTGCAATAAGAAAATGGATACTTTTGTGTTTATTAGTTTAATATTATTTTTATTTTAACATGATAAAATAAGATTTAACGATGTTAGAAGAATAGTTCAATTTTTTTTTAATCAATGAGGTCTAGTAGAG
Organism: Erythroxylum shatona; assembly: GCA_027568895.1. NCBI lineage: Eukaryota > Viridiplantae > Streptophyta > Magnoliopsida > Malpighiales > Erythroxylaceae > Erythroxylum > Erythroxylum shatona. Next base: position 28,779,870 of record JAOSBK010000002.1, read on the forward strand.
CGGTTCATTCCCACATTGATTAATAGTAATAAGAAGCCATATTGCAATATTTGATAAAAGATCAGTTGTGATTCAAGTGATCTTGGCCATAAATTTATAAGGTTTGTGTTAAGACCGTTGGATTGAATTACCTTTTTTTAGAAGAAAAGAATTTACAAGTGATTTTAGAAATTTTATCAATTATTCATATAAGAACAAACTACATTGCTCTATCAATGATTCATATAAGAACAAACTACATTGCTATTCTCAATTTAAATATAAAATGATTGCTATTTATTATATTAACAAAAATTAAACACAAAACCTTATGTAAAGTTTTTATGGTAATGTCTCGTTTCTTAATAAACTTTCAATAGAGCTTATTATTTTATATATATGTTTGTCATGGATATTAATATGAATAGATTCTGGTTACCCTGAGAACTGAACCTGAAAATAGGTTAACTGATCCTATAGGTTCTTTAGGTTCAGGTTCAAGTTCGTGAAATTGCCGAACCTGACATTTAGGTTCAAGTTCAGGTTATTTATGAATGAGTCAGGGTACCCTACCATGAACACCCCTAGTGCTAGTGTGTGATTAGTTTGATATATAATTTATTATATATATATACATAAATATACGGGCTTGTGATTCTAATATGTGTTAAATAAACTTTATCTTTAGTATGATTTTTCATGGCATCATGCTTATATTTTGGGTATTCTTATGAGATTTGGTACTTAAAATGATATATATATTTTAAAAGTCTTAATTCAACTTCTCTAGGGAAAATTAGTGAATTTAGATAATAATTGAATCAATTCAAAGCAACTTTAAATTTTATAAAAAAAAAGGATTAAAAACACGATAGTAACACAATACCTTTTTACAAGTCTTTTTACAACATGTCCAATTATGTTTCTTAAGGATATTTACTTCTAGGTAATATGACACCAACACACAACCATATTAAGTGTTCGAAGTAGTAACATTTTATTTCCCTAAGTGCAACTAACATCCCCTCGTGTTCGACCAATGTTCACTAACATAATAATTACATGATCCCTTGTTTAATCTTATTTTACTAGTGATTAATTACATTAAAGTTCTAAAATTTAAGATAATACAACATAAAGTCCAACAAATATTAGGTTCTTTTATTTGAAGAGTTCATGCTAACAAATAAAAAGAGCTTTTTGCACAGACAAGTTTTAGAGGAAAAAGATCTAATTGAGATATAAATGTATGTGGGATAGACCCTAGGATGTAATATTTGGAATTAATACTTTGACTTAGTGAAATTCCTCATTTTCTTGGTATTTGTTCATTTTCTATATTGGTTTTAATTAAGGGAATGAAAGTTTAAGATTCAAAAATAAGATTTATACATTTAGATCAAGAGATGATGTGTATCTTTAGATCACAATATAAATGATGTGAGTTAAATGTGTTACTCAAATAGGAACTACATGATCTTCCTAAGTTAAGTTAAAACCTATCATAAGAATTTATGTATTGAAATAATGCATTATTAGGATTTTTTATTAAATAGAGGTTTCAGTCAATTCAATTTAGGAATGTAAAATATGTTTCCCTAGAGAGAACATGTCTATAACTTAGGAATTGCTACTGTTATAAGGAACTAGATTCATTCATTAAATGAAAGTGAAGCTGAAACATAGTAAAGTCTTAGGGAACACCTCACTTGGATCTAGTTTATTAATAGTTTGTTTCATACTTGATTGTTGTTTTAATTTAGTGTTATATAATTATTTGTTTTCTTACTTTCAATAAATTATATTTGATAGTCTAGATAATTAATTTTATGAGGAATCAGTAATTAAAGACTAGTCTTCATCGAATCAACCTATACATGATAGTTTTAGCAACAACCACATTGTGTGCTTGCAGTTAAAACACATGAAGTTTACTAGGCTTTACTAGTATTGGTTAAATTTGTAAACTATTTACAGTGGACTTTTTATTAACTGAGTTTTCTCTATTGTGTCTATTTTCAGTTGATCTTTTATATATGTCAAACTAAAAATCTTAGGAATCTTATTAAACTGGACTCCGAGATCAAATGAAATTTTAACCTAAGAAGGAGATTCCAAAGATGGATAGAGACTAAAGATGTAAATACGGCTATGAAAAACTAGATATTTGAAATATTCTATCATATTGAGTGTTCAAAGGATTAGTTCGAGCATTATAAGGCATAATATTAAAGGTAACAAATTTGAGATGAAACCTTTTATCCTCTCTATACTACTAAACAATCAATTCTGAGATTTACACATGGATGATCCTATTTTGCTTCTTTCGATGTTTTTGGAGTATTATGATACCTTGAAACTGAATGGTATCTTAACTTATGCAATCAAATTAAGATTATTCCCTTTTTCACTAAATGACAAGGTGAAAGTAAGGTTACAAACTTTGCTAGCAGGATCTGTCACCACTTTGAATCAAATGTCCCAAAATTTTCTTTTGAAGTACATCCCCCTAGGCAAAGTGAACAGGTTTAGAAATATAATTACGAATTTTTTTGAAAGAGAAGGTGAATCACTTTATAAAGCCTCAGAAAGGTACAAAAAACTATTAAGGTCATAAGAGAAGTGTTTTCAGAAACTTTACAATAGGATGACCTACAATACCAAGATTTTAGTGGACAATGTTACTGTTGGTGCTCTTATGAAAAGGACCATAGATGGAGCATACAATTTGATTAAGGACATGGCTCAAAATTAGTATCAATGCTCAACTAAAAAAGTCATTCTGAAAAAGGCTTTAGGTAAAAATGATGTTAATTGTTTAAATCTTCTAGTTGCTAAAGTTGATGATTTATCTTAAAATTTTGATCTTATGGTTATGAATTATATGGAATGTCTAATGTTTCTTAAAATATTTGTGGATCTTGGGGACAATTAGCAATTGAATATCAATTAAGGAACTTGTTTTTGTAAGATTCATCTATTGAATAAACTAATTATGTCAATAATTTTAGGTAAAAATGATGTATTAATCTTAGATAGAGAAACTATCTCAATTTCACATACGGGAATAAATTTAACTATGCTCCTTAGAACAATATTAGGTTATCCCCTAGTTTTTAATAAAGACCCTGCAACTCTTCCCCTCCTGAAAAGTCCAATTCAAACTATATACTTAAGAATAATATAACAAACTAAGTGAAGAAAAATGAGGGCTTCATTGAGGCAATAGACGTCACTTTTAAGGTTGACTCTTTGGCAACCTATAATAAGATTTTAGAAGCCCACTTTGTCCAACAAGTTAGCTCTTTTGTTAAACCTTTTATTAACTTCCTAGCTAACTTGAGAACCCTATAGAGCTTTATAAGGTTATGATGTTGAGGACTGGTAAGCCATTAGAGGATCTTAAGGTGAGAGAGGTTTTAAATGAGATTGAGTCACCTAGTGAGGAATGTGAGACCAAAGGAGGAAAGAGAGGAGAAGATGAAGAACCCAAATATGTTCCCCTAAAGATTGGCTAAGGTTAAACTAGATAAACAATTTAGGAAACTTTTCAGAAGTTATCAAAAAGTTATATATTAATATCCCCTTCATAGATTCTTTGAAACAAATGCCCTTTTATGTTAAGTTTCTAAAGGAGATATTTTTTAACAAAAAGAAGCTTGAGGATTATGAAAATGTAGCTTTGACTGAGGAATGTAGTACTATAATTCAAAATAAGTTACTTTCTAAACCTAAAGATCCTAGAAGCTTTTCTATTGGGTAAAAGATATAAACCTCCCTTATAATTTAAGAAATCGTAGAAAAACCTCTTGATCTTTAAAATTCTAATGAAAATTTTTTTCTAGTTTTTTGTCTTCTAAAAAAACTACTCATAGGACTCAGATAAAAAATAACGACGAAATACATGTAATATAAATGTCAAACATCTAATAATTAAATGATTCAACATAGCTCTAAAACTTAAATTGAAATAATTAAATTTGACATAAATAAATATCTTTTATAAATATATTTAATTATTAATTTAAGTCAAATATAATTCTTTAAACCTAAGTTGGGATATTATAGTAATGAAATTTTGATTAGTCTATGTTTGATGTTCATACTATAGGTGTTTTGTCATTATTTTTTAAATAACAAAGTCTAAGATAAGAGGTATTTTGGAAAAGTAAAAGACTAAAAGGCGTTTTTAAAAAAATTTAACAATTAAGGGGTTTTTCCCAAATTTCTTCAACTACAGGGGATATTTATCTTTTACCCCTTTTCTACTCCTTGTTATTGGTGATATAAGCTTTAATAATGTTTTTTTTTTAAATTTCATATATTGCATCAAGATGTCAAATGATACATTATTAATGATATCAAAGGCATTAACCCATACATTTTCAAACATAGAATATTAGTAGAAGATAATTACAAGACCTCTATTAAACACCAAAGAAGATTGACTCCCAACATAAAATATGTTTCTAAGAAAGAGGTGCTTAAACTAATTATTGATATCGAATAATATATCCTACATCTAATAGTGAATGAGTAGTGAGTTTAAGTAATTTTTTAAAAAGCGGGTATAACTACGATTAAGAATGATAATAATGAATTGATCACTATTAAAACAATTACGAGTTAGAGAATGTGCATTGATTATATAAAATTATTTACCAAAAAAAGATTATATAAAGTTGAACAAAGGAAGAATTGAGATGAAGCACCCTAATTGAAAAATTAGTATACATCTTATGTGGAATGGTCCAAGCTCTCAAAAGAATACGAAGGTCAATTACATTACATTTAGAGAGTTGAGATGAAGACATCATGACAAAAAAAAAAGTATATATATTAGGTGTTATAGTAAAAAAACCTGAAAGGTATATATATATATAAAAGTATATATATTGACCCAAATGTATTCATTTCATAAATGCTAAGGGGAAGAGCATTGGAATTAAACAAACCCAGTGCAAAAGTTTCCTAGTTTCCTTCTAATCTCAATTTGCTTTCTATTTTTCATAGAAGAGGAGTGATGCTTCATTCATTCCAAACTTTTTTTTCGGCTGAAATTGGCGAGTGACAAAATTAAGGACTTAATATACAACAAGAGTTCTTTGACCTTCATCTCCCTTTCCTGACATGTCAGATAGAAATGATTCATAAAGCACAAGAAGTTATGTCCAATGTTTAAATTTTAAACGAGGTCCAAGGAAAATATTATATATCAAGATCTATGTCAATAATATCTTTCAGTATCCATGAAAAACACTGCAAAATTTTGATCTCATTCAGGGTGAGCGCATCAGACAAATTTACAAGATTTCAATACTATCTTCGACATAGACCAATTCTTATTATGACTCGATGGGTAGAACAAGAAGGCTCTCTCTTAAGAAGCAGAAGCAAACGACAGACCTCCTCGATGATTAGACACTCACTAGTGACTTTGAAAACATGTAGAGAGCAATGTATCTAATCTAACTGCCATTTCTTAACTTTAAATTCAAACGAATTGGCATTATTCATTAGTCATTTTTCATTTCTTTGTTAATATTGATTCTAGATAACAATTCTAGTAGTTATTCTTTTATTCATTAATATTACATTACTGATTATTTTAATCATTAATATTTATTTATTCTAAATAACACTTCCATTAGTCATTATTACTGAATAGTTATTATTCAATAAAAGTTTTTGACAAAAAATAGGGGAGGGGGAGTGTTATATATATTCTATATGAACATATGGAAAAATCTTGTATCTAGAAAAAATATTTCGTCCAATAGGATTTGAGCCTATACCAAAGGTTTGGAAGACCTCTGTCTTATCCATTAGATAATGGACGCTTTTTAATTTTATTTTTTCTTAGTTATTTTTTAATGCTAATAAAGAGAAAATATTGACAAAAATTTTGAGAATTGCATATTGAATTAATTCAATTATAAATTCAATTTGTTATTTAAAAAATTTATATATGAAAATTATATAAAAAGAAAAAAGAAATAGATTATAAATAGTATCTATTTAGATAAAATTAGATAAAATAAAATAAATAGTTATAATAATACATAATTAGAATTAGAATAATAAAGCGTCCTACTACTAATTATTGTTTTAAAACTTTTAGTTTTTGAATCAAATAAGCCATTGTATTTCCTAATAGATTGTATTTCTTGGAAGAAAAGAAGACTCGTAATTGTGGGCTTGTTCATGAAAATGAAAAGGAATTTTATCAGAAAAAATAATAATAAAATAAAAAAGTAATTTATTTATTTATTTCTTTTTAGTTTATTTCTTTTTTTGTTTTATGTATTTTATTTAAATGAACTTGGAAAAATTGACGATGAAAGTTTTTCATTTTATATTTATTATTTATATTATTTATATATATTTAAATTTATATATATTTATAATAATCATAGTCCATTTATAATAATATATTTATAATAAATATATATATGTTATATAATATTATTGACACAATAAATTTATTATATATTTTATTTTATTATATAATTATATTTATTATATAATTTAAATTACCTTCTTAAGAGCTTCGTTTAATATCCAAAACTGCTCAACAATAATCAGACAAGTAGGGAATATTGGGGTGAACCAGAAAAGTTTTGATAGAGCGGTATCTAAATGTTAGCTAGGTAAGCATCCTGTGGTAAGAGGAGTAGTTATGAACCCTGTAGAGCATCTCTATGGGGTTGTGAAGGGAGGGGCCTAATTGGTAGGAAAAAAACCCGCAACCCCTTGGGGTTATCCATCTTTTTGGAAAATAAGTAATGTATTCATTAAAAAAGGTAAAAATTACAATGTGAAATGAAATTCATCCCTAACAATTGGATTGTAACAAACTACAAAATACATATTAAGAAAAACACCTATAATGGTGTTTCTAATCATCCAAATGAAATGCACTAACATAGCAAAAACAACTTTAAACATCTTGCAATATTCCTTACTTTTCCATTTCAATCCCATGATCCAAGCTAGACTTTCCAACTAGCTGAGGCTCTTGTCATATATATTAAATAAGCTAAGAAATTCTTCATAATTGATTTGTATGACATCACTTAAAAATGATGTGATCAAGAGATTCAACTTCACTAGTACATAAGGAATAAGTCTTACCAGGGATTTGGAATTTAATGATATCTATAGTTCCTAGCATTTGAATAGCTGCTAACCAAAGAAAAATGAATGATCTTTAGCTATGCTTGAACCCCATCCCAATTTGTAAGGTGATGAGTGAACCTAAAATCATGTTTTTTCATGAAAGAGCATTAAACTTGTCTGAGCTATGTAAATCCCATCTAACTTCATCTTCTAACCTCTAATATGGTAAATGGTCTGTCATACAGTCTGCAATTGGATTAATTCCCCTACTAATTTGAAATGGCCAATACCAGGTGTCATTTTGAATAAGTTTATGGATCATAATGTTTTCATGAATCAGTCCTCTAAGAGTAGTTAAGCATTGTGTGTAGCTTAAAGGCCCAAGAGAATGTCAATTATCAAACTAGAAATTAGTACTTTTACCATCTCTAATGTAGTGCCTGATATGAAATTGCATAACTGACCTGAAACATAAGATTTTTTGAAAAGCATAGAACTGAGTACTTTTTTGAGAGATTGACCAATTGTGATGCACAGCCTTAGGCTAAAGAACTCGAAATCCCTTAAACACATACTTTGGATAGAACATGAACTAGATGAAATCCCCAACCTTAATGAACCCCTAATTAATTATATGAAAGGAAACACATATAATAAGGTTGATTTGAAAACAAGAATAGAAATTTGCCACAAGTTTTTACCTTGATAAGAATTATATTCTTGATGCAATAGAAGAAGATAAGAAATCCTCCCTTATAAAATTTGCTATTCATCCAATCTAACCCTAAACAATGTTTATTATGATATATTTATACCCCTTTAAAAGAAAGAAACCCTAATTATGTAAAAGGCCTTTAAACATGTGCCTTTCACGAAAATAATTAAAGCCCAAACTAATATTGCTAAAATACATCACATTAAACCTAAAAGATTTAAACAAGCCCAAGACATAAGCGGTGGATTGCAGAAAGTTATGATTCTAACGTAAAATAATTAATTAAACAAGAATGCAAGTCTTCTTGTAAATTTTGCCCAACTTGATTAATTATGATGTCATTGGCCATTATTGTCTCTTGAGATTCCATGTCATCTATGGTTTGACCCATGTAGGATTGAAGCGCTTCTTTAAACTTCTTAGCTTTTAATCTTATTATTGGTCCCTCTGACATTATTAGCTCATCTTTGGCTTCATTTCATGTACAAAGTCCTAGGGTCATGCTCACATCAAAATGTTTCTTTCTTTGATTTGAAACATATGCACCTATGTCACCCAGAGGCTTTCCTTTTCATAACATACTCTCCAGAGCCTTTTAGTTAACAATACTTTGTTCATTTTGCTAGTAGAGCTAATTCCTATCCCTTTATTCTCTTTAGGAAGACAAATGACACTCCTCTTAACTTTGAAAGCCTTCTAACCACTCAAATTTAGCCTATGCCATATGAAGTCTCTTATACTTCTATCAATCTTCTTCAACTCTCATTTAGGAATAGCTAAGTGAGATAGCCGATAGATGTGTAGGTTACTGAAAATTGAAATTGCAAGTTGAAGTCTACCTCTATAAGACAAAAACTTGTTGGTTTAAGTAGAAATTCTTTTCAGAACTTTATTAATGAGAGGTCTACATTCAACTTCCTTAAGCTTCCTAATGGAGAAAGAATTCTCAAATAAGTAAATGGTAACTGGTGAATGGACAGTCCAACTTTAATAATCACTCTTGAGGAGTCATCAAAACTTAGGTTAGACAAATAAGCAAAGCATTTTTTAGGATTAAATCTCAACTTAGAAATTTCATGGAATCTCTATAAAGATGATAAGATAACCTCAATTGAAAGAGTGCAATTAGTACATGACATAAGTAAATCATCTGCAAAAGAAAGTTGTGTAATGTTAAGCTGTATATATTGATAATGACATCAAAACACTGAGCTTTCATCAATACAAATCTGTGTCAATTTTTGGAGAACTTCCATAATGATGGTAAAAAGGTAGGGAGATAGTGGATTCCCTTACTTTATTCTCATAGCTAATTAGTATAGTTGAGTAGGTTCTTCATTCATTAACAGTGAGAAAAATACTATAGATATGCAAGAATAAATTCAATTAATAAACCCTACAGGGGTAACCAAAGGCTAGAAGAGAATTAATAATGAAACCCAATTCTCGTTAACGTAAGCTTTTGTAAAGTCAATTTGGATAGCATAGCTTCTGAACTTGTTTGCTCTTGAATTGTTGATTTAAACAGTGGCAAGAACATTTTCATATAAATACAAATTTTGGTTGCATTAACTTGGTTTTAAAGGGAAAGTTAAAAGCTTCAGACTTTCACCAAAATGTGGTTAGAATCTATGAAGTTTACATGACATCATCCGCAGTAAATGGGATCCCATCAGGCAGAAATGATTTTACGTGACAAAAATCATTGTTGCCTTGTTATATCTTCTGAGTTTTAACCACGGAGTTGTAGTAAAGTGATCGAGCACCATAGGAATCCAGAGGGATCTTTTGCTCCTAAAGTGGATATATGTAATGACACGTTTCGGTATTCGCAGTCACAGTAGTAACTCAAACACCAAATTTTTACTAGAACTTTAAATCTTGAACAAACAATCAGCAGACTAAATTCTATGTTTTGTGTCTTTTTCATTGACCATTTTTCCCAGAAATTCAAGAGTAGTTGAAAGACTTGCATTTATGGTTTAAGTGTACATATTAAATTAAGACATAACTTTACCATGTTGAAATACGAAGCCTTCGTCTATTTGTCCAACGTCAGCTTTTTTTGCAATTTTCTCTCACATGGTAGTTACGATTGCTATTCTTGGTTTTAGGTGTACATATTCTAGATTGTTCTCATGGTGAGGTGTAAATAATGAGTTGTATTTTTCTTTTCTTAACAAGGCACATAAACCTCGTGATTGTTTTTGTATATATCGAATCTTTGTATTCTTTTACAGGATGAAGAAAACTTTTCCCAACCTACTGTTTGGTTCTTCTACTCTTTTTTCTTCTACAATGACAAAAAGCTAAATTTGTCCATTATCTTCTTATACGTAATCTAATCATGGTATCAGAGCCAACCTCTTGAATCTGTGTTTCTTCTACTTACCCCTGTTTAAACTTAATACCATTATTTGTTGTTTCATCATGGCGAGCAATGATGAAGTTGTTGACCCTACAAATAGAACTACAAACTTGATTCAAAATTCAGACGATCCTTTGTTTTTGCAAGGATCTGACAATCCTGGAATGGCCCTCGTAACTGTATTGCTCAATGACAACAATTTTTTGACATGGAACAGATCTATGAAGAGAGCTCCAGCAGCTAAGAACAAACTGGGTTTTATTAATGGCAACCTAGTGGAGCCAACAGATGAAGCTACTCATTCGAAATGGAGAAGGGTGGATGAAATGGTTAGCTCATGGATAATTAGTTCTATGAAAAAGGAAATAGCATAAACTTTCATCTACTTTACCTCTGTTAGAACACTTTGGCAAGAAATGGAGGAATAGTTTGGTTAAACCAATGGTCCACAGATTTATCAGATTCAAAGATAGATTTCTTCTATGGAACAAGGTAATTCTTCTGTTGTTATGTATTATAGTAAGATGAAGAAATTGTGGGAAGAACTAAACGTTCTACAGCCTATTCCCCAATGTTCTTGTGGTGTTATGAGAGGTTGTGCTTGTAACACTGCTAGAGATTTTTTAGATATTATGTCTCAGACTAAACTCATACAATTTCTTATGGGTTTAAATGAAAGTTATGATAATGTTAGGAATCAGATTTTGGTCCTGGAACCTACACCGTCAGTTAATAAGTTTTACTCAATGATTTTGAGAGTAGAAAAACAGAAGAATGTACAAACAAATTTTTCGGATAATGTTGAAATGAGTGCTATGGTAGTTAAAGGAGTGCAATCTAGAGTTGATACTAATAGAAGTACTTCTTATAAGAAAAGGGAATTGCAGAAGAAGGATGATAGAAGCTGTGACTATTGCAAAGGAGGAGGACGTACCAAGGATACATGTTTCAAACTTCATGGATATCCAGACTGGTATAAACAACTGAAGAAGGACAGAGCTGTAGCTACAAAGGGACGAGTCAACATGGTTAACAGTCCTTTTGAGGATAATCCCAGTGATGAAGTAAAAGATTCAACGAAGCAGTGGTCACCTGCAGTTGCAGAGATACTTCAGCAAGAGATTGCCAAGATTCTTAAGGGGAAGCAGGTGACAACAATAGAACAAATGAATTTTGCCTATATCTCAGATTTTACAGGTAACTATGTCCTGAAACCTGTATCTAGTGAACTTAAGGATGAATGGATTGTGGATATTGGTGCAACTAACCATATATGTGCATTTAAACACTTGTTCACCTCACAAAAAAACCTTAACTAGAAAATTTCTTGTTCACTTACCTAAGGGGATGGTTAAACAGGTCAAGTCATGCAGTGATGTGGTTCTACATGATAGTATCAAGTTGAAAACTATCTTATACATTCCTGGTTTTAAATATAACCTTCTATCAGTAAGTAAATTGGCTAAAACAGAATCCTTGTGCTGTAGTGTTTACCCGAAGTTTTGCATTTTTCAAGACCTGAAGACTAATAGAGTACTTGGAGTGGGGAAGTCGAGGGGAAACCTATACATATTTGATCCCAGTTCATACACACCAGAAGTTATCCATATATATTGCAACTTTCTCAATCTTATACCTAGTAGAGCAAATGTTTCTTAGTTGAATAATGTAATTGATGTCATTATTCCTACATGGCATCAAAGGTTGGGACATCCTTCAGACATTGTACTTAAACATTTGCCTTTTATGAAAGAGATTGATATTTCTGTTGATTGCAACATCTGTCCTCTTGCTAAACAAACCAGATTGTCTTTTTCACAAAGCAATAGAAATGCCAACGACATTCATGAATTAATTCATGTTAACATGTGGGGACCATATAAACAGCTTAACATGACAGGAGCACATTATTTCCTCACTATGGTAGATGATCTAAGTAGATGTACATGGACATTTTTGATGAAAAATAAGAGTCAAACTGCACATGTTTTAGAGAATTTTGTCATCATGGCTAAGAACCAATTTGAGAAGTCAGTAAAGAAAGTTAGAACTGATAATGGATTAGAGTATGTGGGGGGAAAATGTCAACATATTCTTAAGGAGTTTGGGGTTATACATGAAAATACCTGTAGCTACACATTTCAGTAAAATGGGAAAGTAGAGAGGAGACATAGATCTATACTCCAACTAGCAAGATCCTTAATGTTTCAATCTAGCATTCCAATAAAATTCTAGAGGGAAGCTATTTTACATACCACTTTTCTGGTGAACAGACTACCTACAACCATCCTATATTGGAAGACTCCCTATGAGATTCTGCATGAAAAAAAGCCTTCTTATGATAACTTTAAATGCTTTGGATGTTTATATTTTGCAACGAATACTTTACCAGAAAAGGATAAGTTTTCTCTGAGGGCTTTTAGGAGTGTTTTCTTGGGGTATTCACCAGGGCAAAAGGGTTTCAAGCTTTATGATCTAGACACTAATAAGATGATTGTTTCCCAAGATGTTACATTTCATAAACATATTTATCCTTTTACCACTAAGGAAGATTATGTTGTTATGGTCCCAAATAACCAAATTCTTTTGCCCATCATAACTGATACCTCAAAGTCATAGGTGATAATCCTATTGAACATACACACACAAAACATTAAAATGACGGTGATCAGTTGCAAACCAGTATTCCACCCCTACCTTCGCCCACACCTGAAACAATACCTATTAAACATAGCATAAGATTGAGAAAACCTCCAAGTTGGATGAATGACTATGTGTCAAACATTGAACATGATATATCAAGCTACCAAAACCCCCTACATATCAATAAACTAACGAAATACACTCCTTCTACCTACCTATACATTGTACCGAAACACTTGTCAAATGCACATATATGTTTTGTTGCCAATTTATCTGAAGTACAGGAGCCAAAATCATACCAAGAGGCAAAGGTCAATCCGGAATGGGTAAAGCTATGCATGAAGAGATTGAGGCTTTAGAGATGAACGAAACATGGGAAATCACTGAACTACCAATGGATAAAAAGCTTATAAGATGCAAGTGGGTATTCAAAGTGAAATTAAAGGAAGATGGGAAAGTTGACAGATTCAAGGCAAGATTGGTAGCAAAGGGTTACAATCAAGTTGAAGGAGTAGATTTTCATGAGAGCTTTTCACCTGTGGCTAAGGTAGTGATTGTCAGAATTTTCTTTGCTATTGTTGCATCCAAGTCATAAAATTTACACCAACTTGATATTAACAATGCATTCTTGCATGATTATTTGGATGAGGAAGTTTTTATGAAATTACCTGAAGGATATGGCAAGGCTAAACCAACTCAAGTTTGCAAACTAAAGAAGTCACTATATGGACTTAGACAAGCCTCTAGACAATGGAACACAAAAATGACGTCAAAATTGTAGGAGTATGGTTTTAAACAATCATATCATGATAATTGCCTCTTTATTCTCTCTAAGTCAAATATATTTCTAGCTTTGCTAGTGTATGTGGATGATGTGCTGATTACAGGAAATTCCGAAGAGGAGATTGCGGTAGTGAAATCTTTTCTTAATGATAAGTTTACTACCAAGGATCTTCACCATGCAAAATATTTCCTTGGCTTAGAAATCACAAGATCATAAGATGGTTTTTATGTCAACCAAAGGAAATATGCTTTAGATTTGATTCAAGATGCAGGGCTGCTGATGGGAAGTAAGCCTACTGCTACACCATTAATGAAAGGACACAAGATGAGCATTGATGATGGTCCAAAATTAGAATATCCTTATTCATACCGGCAGTTAGTGGGAAGACTACTCTATTTAGGATATAAAAGACTTGATTTGGCTCATGCTACACAACAACTTAGCTAATACGTACATGATCCTAGACAGTTTCATTTGAAAAATGCTCTGCATGTTTTGAGATACATCAAGAACAGTCCCTCCTTAGGACTGTATTTTCCAACAAACTATTCATTGAGATTAGAAGCCTTTTGTGATGCAGATTGGGGCTCCTGTATTGATAGTAGAAAGTCATTAACAGGATATTGCATTTTTCTAGAAAGTTCACTTGTTAGTTAGAAAACGAAGAAGCAAACAACAGTGTCGAAATCCTCAGCCGAAGCAGAGTACAGGTCCATGATGTCAACAGTATGTGAATTGCAATAGATCTCATATATCCTGAGAGATTTCCAAATCTCAGAATCCATTCCTATACCTCTTCACTGTGACAATCAGGCTAAATTACACATCATAGCCAATCCAATTTTCCATGAAAGAACAAAACATCTTGATATAGATTGTTACATTGTGAGGGAGCAATTCAAGCTAGGCTTCATTTCACTGAAAAAAATTTCATAGCAATTGGTAGACTCTTTTACAAAGATTCTTAGTGCTCCATTGTTTAACAAGCTAATCTCCAAGTTAGGCCCTTGTGATTGTTACCAGGCTTTAACTTGAGGAGGGGATGTTGAAATTCGACGCCTTCGTCTATTTTTCCAACGTTAGCTTTTTTTGCAGTTTTCCCTCACATGATAGTTACAATTGCTATTCTTTATTTTAGGTGTACATATTCTAGATTATTCTCATGATGAAGTGTAAATAATGAGTTGTATTTTTCTTTTCTTAACAAGGCACAGAAACCTTGCGCTTATTTTTATATATATATCGAATCTTTGTATTCTTTTATAGGATGAAGAAAACTTTTCCCAATCTGCTGTTCTATTCTTCTACTTTGTTTTCTTCTGAAATGACAGAAAGCTAAATCTGTCCATTATCTTTCTATACGTAATCTGATCATGCTAGAGAGTCACACCTTTCTTCAATCAACCATGAATGCTTTACATGGGTCTTTAAGCACTTTTCTACTCTTCCTTACTCTCCGTTTCTCCA
>JAOSBK010000002.1:28804433-28816191 GCA_027568895.1 Erythroxylum shatona
AGTCATTGATCAAGATACTAATATAAGAACATAAACATTCTTGTATCTATTAAGTCCACCAGATAATCAGAGTCCACAGACATTCTATTAAGTCTTGTCATGCGAAGTTTTGAATTGTCTTCCTCTAGCTTATTTACTCTGTTTCTTGAATCTGCGATCGTCCTTTTAGTTTGTGTAAGCTTAGCTAAAATATCTTCCTTCAAGCAATGTTTGTTTTGTGTTATTTTGACTTCAAACAAAGAAAAACACATAGCAAGCCACGTCAGACCAATACAAATTACGTTAAGCAAACAGATAAAGATAAGTGATCAAATAAGCACCTAAAATTATACCTTTTGGATTTGTTTGCACACTTCATCCTAATGTGTAAGGAATTGGTGGATTCAATATAACAAGGTCATCCTAAGGAATTGGCAGATTCAATAGAACAAGGTCATCCTCTGTCATCGGATGATCTTGTTCTATTGAATTCGCCAATTCCTTACACATTACCTTGTTCTATTGAATCTGCCAATTCCTTACACATTAATTCCTAAAAAATTAAAAATTAATTAGATACACAGTCTCCTGCAGGACACCTGTAAGCTAGCAATAATATAGTTCATGAAGTTGGTACTCAAAAGTACTTCAAAATTCTTCCAATATATAAAAGCATTAGTGATAATAAAGGACATCGTTTCTGGCATGATTAATAGTTGGATAGCCCATACAAATGAAATCAATACAGATATTTAGATCAACAGCAAAAACAATCAATGCAAATATGAGAGACCACATACCCAGTGCATGGTGGCCCCTCACTAGCATCTGAACACTTAGTACTACCTCTGCTGCCATAGACTCTTCTACATCGATTAAGACAAAGTCAGTAATTCTAAAGCAACAGAAATCTAAGATCCCAAGAAAAAGTTCCTAAAACTCATCACATTCACCTATGAACCTTCTTTGTTCTAGCACGAATGGTGATTCTATGATGTATATCTGTTGAATTGGGGTCTAAAGCTGGTTAAGATATCTCTAGCCCTTCTGATCTCACAATCTCTAAATACCTGTAAAAGTAAAATCGGCTAAATTGTCTCCTATACGTGTATCACTTAAGAATTAATATAACACAATAATAAAAATAAAAAAATAGAAGACAAACAAATTGAATTTAAGCAAGTCTAAGAAGTCTATGGCTTTACCTTCTCGGATCAAAATTCTCCACCCCCAAATCTTCATCCCAGAGAAATATGTAGTCATAAACAAAAACAATAGCTTGATGCAAAAACCGTTTTGCAAACCACCGAAGATAGCTCCTAGAGGAAAACTAAATTCTGCTTGATGCTTTTACACAGCCAAAACCAAACTCAAACATATTCTATTTAATTATTTAGAAAAGAAGGAGAAAAGATATAAGAGCCATAACTCAAGCAAAAATACTAGCTCAAGCCAAATTTGCTTTAAGACAAAATTCAACTGTCACCCCTATTATTTTCCCTAACCACATGAAATCCCATTTGAAGTGCCAAAGCCTTGACCATCACTAAAACTATCAACTAATTACCTAAGGTAGAAATATAATTGCAAGATCAGTAACATACTCGAGCACTTGTTGCAATGATGAGAATACTGTTACTTATGGTTTCCCCAATTCCAGTTAGAAGTGTCTTACATTTCACATCAGTAGACATAACTTAAGTGCCAAGAACCAATTCAATACCTGGGTATAAAAATTAAAAGTCTACACTCAAAATGGAAGATATGGAACTTCTTTTTGCAGTGAAAAGACAGAGATGGACCTTCAAATGAGGAAAACTATGACCCAAAGATATTCACCATGTTCCTTGTACCATTCTAGAGTCAACCTTTCCTTATTAGCACATACACAAGTGTGAAATGCTGGAAAAAATTCCAGAGATAAGCTTTTTAACACTGGAATGTGTAAACCCAAAATAATTGAGCAAAAATTAGAAAATGGATTGATATTCAAAAATACTAATGTTCTTTACCAGAGCAAAGTATCACTACAATATGTTGCAAATGAAAACCTGAAAATTGTACCT
This sequence comes from Erythroxylum shatona, assembly GCA_027568895.1. NCBI lineage: Eukaryota > Viridiplantae > Streptophyta > Magnoliopsida > Malpighiales > Erythroxylaceae > Erythroxylum > Erythroxylum shatona. Next base: position 28,806,479 of record JAOSBK010000002.1, read on the forward strand.
AACCATATAATATTAATATTAGCATAAGAAACAAACCGAAATAGCAAGATATTCAACGGTGATAATAGCTCGTGGTTTTAAGTCCATCTTCAACAATTCTAAAAGATACTTTCCAACCAAATGGCACTCGTCCAACTTCAGTTCGTTTTCAGCAGGTATTGATGAGCTGTGCAAAGAAATTTAAAAAAAAACTCAGAATTCTTTTTCGTTTTAATTCTTTTTCTTTTTCTTCACAACAAAATTGGGCAAGCAGAGATTCTTACTTATAAGGGAGAGACATTCCCATGGCTTCAATGGCAGAGGCCATCGTGTTAGCAGTATACATTCCACCACAAGCACCTGCCCCAGGGCATGAATTATGGACCACAGTTTTTCATTGTTCATCAGTTATAGATCCACTTACATATTCTCCATAAACCTGCAATGGAGTTGACAGAAAAGAAGAAAATAGGTATTGCAAACATACAAATTCACTCTAGCATGACAACCCATTGTTGTCGTTGGTTTAAATTTATGCCTAAAAGACTGAAACAGAGACATTGAAGGCTTATGAATAAACCACAGCTATAGATCGAAATAAACATAAGACAAAGAATTTAATATCATCTTCTAACTTCAATAGTCTTCCTTCCAAAATATGAACAAGTAGAATGAACAGATATAAATAGTAAGCAACTAAGCGGTAGAAGAAGAGTCTGTTAACTTCTTGATTTTTATTCAAAAGTCTTGCATCATTTAGATATTAGCATTATTACACAACTCTCCAAGAAAGCACCTTTAATCAACTACAATATCATTCTGATTAAGACCAAGAGTTAAATAAAAGATAACCAAAATTGATTACCCAAATAGCAGTAATTAGAATACACCTGAAACAAACAAAATATCTTTAAAAAGGAACAAAGACTCTATAACCAACAATGGAAACAATTTCTTCGGTATCAAACCAAAAGAGTGGTATTCTCAGCAAAATCAGTTATTTTAAGATAAAATGCACTCAACCAATTACTAATCAAATACCAGTCACATGAACCATTTAAATAAAACTTAAAACCTCAAATTCAGATATGCACAAGATAAAGAGCATATGTAAAAGTAACCTTGAAGATGGTGAAAGGGGAGAATGAATGATAAGGGTCAAACGCCAAGAGATGCCCTAAATCCACCTGCAACTCATTCTCTTTACCCATTGCAATTCGATTTACCCTCTTCCTGTTAAGTGAATAAAACCCTAGTAGAAGAAAGTGTATAAGTTTAAACAGGGTGTCGTTTCTTGCTGTAGTTGGAAACATGTAACCAATACTTCTAATGACACCACCTTTTAGGCTTTAAGTTTATAAGTTTGCGCTAACGACAACGCCTTTAAGGCTTTCCAACTCCCTTGAAGAGCTAGTCTACGGATTCAGGGAATGCTTGGATGTCTCAGTGGCTAAGATGAAGAAGGTGGCATCTATTTCACCTACACTATGGGATTTTTGTTTATGGGCAAAGAAAATCTGCCCAAAATTGCTCAAATCCAACAGAAATTGCTCAAAATATGATGAAAATGGGTGAAAAGTCACCAGCAAGCATTAAAAGCACAAAGGAGAGGTGGTGAGTTATGAGCAGGAGGCTAGGGCTAAGACGATAGAGAATTAAAAAAAAACAATGAACTGATTCGTGGACAAAATAAAGAAGAAAGAAGAAACCAGAGAAAAACTAGCGATGAAGAAACGTTAGAGAAGAAAGTGGGAAATAAACGCACATCGTGAAATTTTAAATATTAAGTAAGCAAATCAACACCGACGTTTTATTCAACAAAATGTCCCCATTTTTATTTTGTGATATTTTAATTAAAAAAAATTACAAAAAATGTTACAAATTTGTGACGTTCTTATAAAACGTCGCTTAAAATTTAAATTTTTCGTGACGTTTTTTAAACGTAGCAAAAAGTTTTTACAATCTGTGACGTTTTATCAATAAAACATCACAGATTGTATTAATTTCTTGTAGTGAATAGACTCTAAGAAAGAGGAATCGAGGTCAATCTTCCATGACAGTATAGCCCCCAAAGAGACCACGGATGCTTTTATCCATCGTCGGGCCTTAGGAAGAACAATATCAAAGGTTGAAAGATAAAAATTATGTAGCTAATCAAATACATTGACTAGGAGGTATTGAAGCAAGTTAGCTTAGTCTAATAGGTTCTAGAGCTCGTGAATGTAAGAGCATGGTCTCGATTCTTTAAAATCATGTAGTCATCATATAAAGGGGCCACTTTAGAGGTCCTCTCCATATTCTTCATGGAGAAGCGATGTTACAACAAGGATCTCCTTAGTATGGTCCAATTTAAGATGATGGGAGAGATGCATTAGATGAGTTATATCAAGTTTAGGTTTTCTATCACCATAGGTCTATACAACTGAGGATGCGTTAGGACACTAGATCAGCACTAAGGACAACCATGATCCAAACAAGTCTAAGGCCTACCTACGCTATCCAGTACTTAGATAAATTCATGGTATCTTGAGCCATACATTAGGCGATTGAGGAGATAGTAGGGGAGTCGTCAACAGTATGGACATTTTCTACCTCTGGAGTATGAGTGAGCGGACATCTATCCACCTAGGACATGCACTTGTCTAGTTTATCTGGTGTCAGTGTAAAGACAAGAAAGTCAGCACAATAAATGTTGGACCTTATGTAACCACGCTAGCACAAAGAATGGGGGTATTTGATCTTCTACCACCAATGCACGAGATGAAGACCATGGTAGCACTCAACTTGAAAGTAATGTATCACATGCGCATGGTTTGCCGACGTCAGGGGCCCATAGGAGGCATGTATAGAATTATTGGTGAGCTCAATGAGCTAACACTATAGGGAGGAGACAAGCAGAGCAGTATGCAACAAACCAACTTGCAATAGAGGAGCCACCATAGTCACAATCACTGTCATCTCAAACCAATTGGATTGCACTGAAGGATTGAGACCAGCTAAAGATAGTTCAACTAGAGAGACAGCAAACAAACCTTATGGAACATACAAGCGAGTTGCAGTCTATAGTTGGATGTATAGGAGAGCTAATGCTCTTAATGACAACTCGATTAGGCATTAATTTCCAAGCCCCATCATCTAGTGAAGGAATATCATCTATAGCTCCTTCACCTGGGCAAGATCACCACTAAAGGAACCCATCTTTGTCAAATCAACCAAGATAATAGGATGCTTACTTTGTATAATATTTCAATTATGTTATTTTTATTTCTTCTGTTTTTTTATCCCTTTTATGTTTCTTATATTTTGCAAGGATGCAATTTAAAATTGGATAGATCATAAATAAAAAAATTATAATTAGGAAAGTACCATTAAACCTTCTCACTCATCATATATACTTATCATGTGTGCAATGGGGACAATATACAATTTAAGTGTGTGGAAAGGGTTAATAAATTTTTTAGGAATTCTTTAGGCTTATTATAATCCTAATTATAATATTTTATAAAGTGATATTTTGAGTAAATTGAAATTTGTCCATTGATTCTCTATTTCCTTATTCAATATTGAGTTGAATTGATATACACATGTATGATAGTTAGAATAAAATTGCTTTTCTATGTCATATTTTTAGTATTCATTGATATGATCATATTAAATGAAATTGCATATTATTTTGCACTTATGAACCCATATTTTTCATAAGCTTTTGAGCCTAAGGGCGAATTTTCAAATTTTTTAGCTCTTTTTATTCTTTCATATGTATTATCATGTATAGTAGAATGATTCTAGAACTTGCTTTTATTATGCATAGTGTAACCATATTTGTTAAATTAGAACCATTGACATGATAAAGGCACTTATATTCAACAACTTGTTTAGCCTATTTCTTTTATATTTATCATACCTATAATTTTATCCTTTAGGAATAACCAAATTGAGCCTTGGCCTTAACTTGTATCCTATTTTCTTGAAGACCTTTATATTATTTTGGATCTTGAAGGTTATTTACATTATTCACTTGTTAAAGACTTGAAATTCTTCAAGGGTCCATTATTTCTTTAATTGTGGTATTGAATGCTCAAAAGAATGAGCATAAAAAATTGTGAATAAGTATATGGTACTTAATCTAGTTGTAATAAAAGGACTTCTGTGTTTTTTAAATAAGTCTTATAATTTTCCTTTAGTAAATTTTCTTCAATTAATCCTTTTTAATATCCCAACCGTTCCATACTTGAGCCCTATTACAACCATATTGAGACATTTTGATTTTTGTTTCTAGTTTATACATAGGTGGTAGAGAAGTGATATTATGCAAGGCTATAGTAAGATTTCTACTTTGCATTGATTGAAAGTGTTGATACTTTTTACCCTAAACACTTGAGTACATTGAGTGAAACCTTGGTGAGGGTGTTAAAGTTTATGCTTTTAATTTCAATGTGATTTTGATATGATTATTATTAATATGGACTTAGGAAGTTAATTTTAGGATAACTTGACTCTAATTGTATGTTATTTTGATTCAATATGATATGATGACTTATAGTATGAATGGATAGGTTGAGATTGATGAGGGATTGATTATGGTTTGCTTGACGACGAGCAACAGCTTAAGTCTAAGGATGTTTGATATATGCATATTTGATCATATTTATACCCAATTTTCTATATATATTTGCTTGATATTTTATACTTTTATCATCTATGTGGGACTTAATTTTCTCCAAGTGTGTTTTAAAGGTTATAATTTCCTTCATGGACTTAAAGTAGAAGAATTCTAATGAAAGAAAGACATAAAATGAAGATTTGAAGTAAAGAAGGAATACATGAGCTGGTACACGGTCATGTATCTGACCGTGCATCACCCAAAAACCTAAAATTCACTATGAAAGGACTTGTTCGAAGGAAATTAAGGAGAGTAAACATTAGGAGGAAATTACAGAGGTTAATATCATTCAAAATGGTCAATTATGAGTTAGAGAAGTGAAAAACATGAAGAATCATCGAAACATCCAACGGAATACAAGATCAAACCTCTAACTTACAAGAATATTTGATAAAAGACAATCAGGGAGATTTAGAATTATGAACCTGTTGTTTTCAATTTGTTTTTCTTTCTGTTTATGTTTGATTTCGTGTTCTACTATGTGTGACTAGACTATTTTAGTGTCCAGGTTAAATGAACCTTATTTTTATGCAATAACATGTTTTGATTCTTTTATTAATGCAATTATTTGGACTAATATATTATGATTCAATTAGTTGTTTATTATATGTTTTGATAGATATGGAATATTAGTGCATAATCTGATTTCATAAGATAGAGATTGAGAAATCCTATGTGTTAATAAATTTTCCATAATTGGAAAGAGTTGATTATAACCCTAGAGATAGGATGACATAAATCCTTTAGGTTAAGGTCAAATCTAATAGTGGGATTCATAACTCAGTAAAGCAATCCTATAAACTTTAACCATAGGATTAGGTGTTATTATACTCAAGAGTGAGCAATTATAATGTTTTAGGAATCTCTATGAATAATAAATTAATAAAAATTGCATAATAAAATATCAATCTAAACACTAATTATTAATATAGGTAATTTCTTAAGTGATTTCTTAATTCTCTATTTAATCTTGTTGCCTATTTTATTTTATTCTCTCAGGTTTTATTTTCATTAATTACAAATCACAATCAAATTCGTACGTTAGATAATAGGATAACAGTAACTACTTGTATTTATTGTCCTCGTGATATCGACCTGTGCTTGCCGGTACTAGCTACAGCTACATCGTGCACTTATGGTTACTTCAAAATTGACACTTAGAAAAATTGTTATCAATACTATAAAATGTTATAAATGAGAGGTAGACTCCACAAGACTATAATATTTATTTTTCGTTAAAATTTGATTAATGCATTAAGGCTAGACTTTTTATGTTTGTCATATTCATTTTTCATGCGCTAAATTCTATATGCATGTCATATTCACTTACGATTTAGAACTGATTAAGGCTTTGGAGTTACATTATATAAGCTTGTCATATTTATGCTTTGTCCAAAATTGATTAAGGCATTAGAGCTAGTCCATATACATATCATATTCATTTTTTAACTAAATTAATTAAGGCATTGGATATAGACTGTACAGGACTTTCATATTAGTTTCTTAAATTGATTAAAGCATTACGGTTAGGCTTCACAAGCTTATCATAATCGTTTTCTCATGGAAAATTAATCAAGGCATTAGAGCTAGACTCCGCATGCATATCATATTAGTGTTTCATTCAAACTTAAAAATTAAAGCTAGACTTCATATCATTGATATGAAATTTTAATATATTTCATAAGAGCTATTCAACCATAAAAACAAGTCAAAAAATTAAAGAAAAAATTACATATGAAGAAAAATAGATGATTTAAATGGCCTAAGCATCCAACTTTTTTCACTCCTACATATAAATGGAATATAAAACAAGAAGGAAAAGGAACTGAGTGTTAGGGTTAGCCAATACAGGAAGAAATTTGGGAGGTGTTATGGTTAAGCAATTCTCCACCATCAAGATCAATGACTTTAGCTTCCTTATTAATCACAAAAACTAATCAGGCTTTTTAGTTTAAGTGGACTTAAGCTAACTAGATGCATTAATAATTTCAATATCAACAAATGATGGGTCTAGAAACTTTTTCTACTTAATCTTCCTATTAGCCTCAAATCTTATCAATATTATGCATTTAAGATTTATATTTTTTTAAATAATTAAAGGGATTCATTAAAGAAAAAGAAAGGTTAAAATTACTAAAGAGACCTTAGGGGAATACCCTTACAATATTTCTCAAAATCCACTATAACCCTTTATAAAACAATAAAGCATGTGATGAAATTTCTCTAAGAAGAAGCCAAGATAGGATTCCAAGTTTTTGCTATTCCTCTTAATAAAATTAATTCCCTAATATTGATATTTATATGGTTCTAACCCTAATATTGAGAAAACATAAAATAAAAGAACATAACGATGAAAAAATCCAAGTCTTTAAAAATGGAAGTCTAAATAGAAAAGAGATGAAACAAAAAAAATCAAGGGAAGGAAAAGTTTGGAGAGGAGAGAGCAAGAGCGCTATATACTAGGTCAAAATGGATTGCCAAAAATTTTAGCCCATACTTGAATTTAAGTAGACCCACTAAGATTACTTAAAGAAAGATATTGGTTAGGGCTTCATAATATTCTTTTTTTAAGTTCAAATTTGAATTCATCCTTCTACAAATTCTTCACTTGCACTTGAAGCTTACCTTTTCACATATTAGGCTTATGACCTCTCTCTTCAACATTATAAGCTCCTACTTAAGCTCACCAAGACATATGAACAATTATTCCTCAATAACCTCCTTCTCCTTCTTGCAAAAATCAAGGTCACCATAGGCCTTTATGATTGCATTCTCAACCTCTTCCTTCTCTTATATAGACATGTCAAGTTCCTTAGTGAATCTTTTGAAGCTTATAACTGTAAAGGTTACATTAAAAAATACAAATTCAAACCTAATATAAAGGGAAAAACATAAATTACTAAGTAAAATTACCTTAGGAAGATGCCTTTTAGCAAACATAAAGACATGGTTAATAGGTATGTCATCCAAAATTTTCCTAACATAAGGAGGATCATTCCATGAAGTAATTTATACCACTTCCAACCTTACCAAAACTAAAATTAGGGGAAAAACCATTCTTATTCTCTTATAAGCTTGTTTAGACACTACAAGAAAATAAGACATTTTGCGACGTTTTTAAAACGTCACAGAATGTCCAAAAACGTTGCAGAATGTCTTTTGCGACGTTTTAAAAAAACGTCACAAAAAACGTCGCAGAATGTGGTGTAGGCAAAAGGTTTCTGCGACGTTTTATGTAAAATGTCACAAAAAATACTGACAATTCGCGACGTCTATAAAAACGTCACTAAAAGTTTGGACAATCCGCGAAATTTTTAAAAAACGTCACGGATTGTCTAACATTTCGCGACGTTTTTAAAACGTCGCAGAATGTTCAAGAATCCGCGACGTTTTCAAAAAAACGTCACGAAATGCCTTTCGCGACGTTTATAAAAACGTCACGAAATGTCTTCCGCGACGTTTTTATTATTATTTTTATTATTTTTTCCAATTTTTAGAAAATCATATTAATTTAATAATTTTTAATTTTAATAATTATTTTTTAAAATACAATTTTTTAATCTTATTTATTTAATATCTATTCAATATTATTTATAAATTTTATTTATCTAATAATTCTGCAATTTTTTTAGTATATCATTAATTTTAATAATTATTCATATATCACAAGAATTTCATACCTGCAAATAATATATTATTTAATTGCAATTCGCAAACATGCCATAACACAGTAATTAATATCAAAATGAGTACATATATCAAACTTCTTGTATTATTCATTCTTATATCAATATGACTCTTGGATGGATCCTTCGGCATACTCTTTGCCAAACCCTGTTTGTTTGTTAGTGCTGCACGGAGAAAGGCCTAGTGATGAACACTACCACGACAGGCAAATGACTGATCTTGAATCTCATTCATTATAGAAGTTGACGAGGATGATTGACTGCCCTTGTAAACTATTTCAGCAAGTTGCCCATCTAAAGACCTCTCGACTTTCGTCTTTGTTGGGTAATTGGGATATGTACACTTGTAATAGCTTCTTGGATTTTCACTTCCTTTGACTTGTTTTTGACCATATTTTCTTCAGTTGTATCCATCTTCCGATCTTTTTTGCTCTCTAACAGACTGATACTGCTGTTGCTGATTTCCATAATCACACTGAAAATCGTTGCTGGCTTGATTGTTCATTTGGGTTGCAGCAATCTCCGAAGTGAAGCTCTGCATCGAGGAGTGTTCTTATTTAATCGCACTTTTAGGTTTTTGGAAACTCCATTGCTGCTGTTCCGTGAAGAACATTAGAAAGGAACAAAGGACGATAAACAAAACATTAAAAAAATCAGGAAAACCAAATGGGGCACAAATAACAGCAGCATTTTACGCTATAATATGCACATGTACACATTCAAAACCAAATATGTGGATAAAACACTAAACATTTTCAAAACCTCAAACTTAAGTTGGTATTCCAAGCAATTTATAGTTCAGAATGTTTGACCATATAGCATCAGCCAGCAAATCAGAAAACACTTGTGATACTACTGAAACAATCAATATCAAAAGGATATAATTGCCAACTCAGCACACTACTTGATTTCATAATCCAGTCGTCCTGATCAAAAGTAGGCAATATCTATATGTCCATCTTAAATACAATACTGCAGTAACCAATTGATTTATGAGCAGCCAAGAGGTCCCAGAATGGAAATTACCTGTCCATCCAAGATGATTGATGCATTGTATGTGCGGAAAACCTTTGCTGTCAGGCCAGGCATGAGCTCCTTAAGGTGAGCAGCAGAAATTGAATCCACCGGAAGGAACAGCAGGAACCTCATTCCTACACCGGAACTCAGATTGGGGTGCATCCCCTGGTGGCATTGTCTCATCCTCTTCCTCTAACCAATATGTCTCAAGAATCTTCACTGCCTTCTCATAAATCTCTGTATTGTCATAAGACTGTAGATTTTCGATTTTCTCCAAGCCCTCAGCATCGACAATCATTTGAGCATAAAGGTTTATACCCCCATTGTTGCCCAAATTCTTGTCAGCCTCCCCTACCTTCAAGATGTTT
>JAOSBK010000002.1:28920756-28939072 GCA_027568895.1 Erythroxylum shatona
TAGGTAGAGGACGTAGGTCTTAGCACCGAACCTCTATAAAAACAGTGTTTGCTCTTCTTCCCTACTCTTTACATTTATATTTGTTTAAGTTGTTTGTGTGAGAATTAACTTCTGATTTTATTGTAGATTTCTACGAAAAGCTTAAAAGATCTATTCAACCCCCCCCCCCTTCTAGATCGCTAACACTTCCAATCCCCTCATGTGATAATGCCCAAGCCTTCGATGCCAAAGATTTGGCTCAATTAAGTCTCCTACTAGTGCCTCTTGTTGCAACTTTTTAGGTTTCATCAGGAAGCTTTTATTCTTCATTCGGGTGCAAAGGATCTCCTGGCCAGTGTTGTCAAAGACTTTACAAAAATTTGATTCAAAACATACAGACTTACCTTTCTCGATCAGTTGGGCTACGCTCAAGAGATTGTGCTGTATCTTAGGTACATACAAAACATCCGAGATTATCTTGACGCCTTTCCTGGTCACTATCTCTACTTCACCTTTCCCTTCAACTCAGATGGAGTCTCCGTTTCCAAGCTTTACGTTTGCTTTCACGTTCTTATCAAGAGTCTTGAATAGAGTTGGATCTGGGGACATGTGGCTTGTGCATCCGCTGTCAATCAACCAGTCGGATGGGTAATTTCTAACACAAGCACCAGTCACCACAAACAGTTGCTCTTCCTCTTCTTCAGTCACTTGTACGTTGGCTGCCACTTGTGTAGATTGTTTCTTGCAGATGGCCTCCATGTGCCCTTTCTGATGACACCTTATGCATTCTACATCCGGCCTTTTCCAACATCTAAAAGCTAGGTGATTAGACTTACCGCAATGTGGGCAGGGATTGTAATTGTTTGATTTTTCTCCTCCTGCGTTCTTGCTTCCAAGTTTCTGGCATGTTTGAGAGCCTTTAAAGCTTGACCCTCCTTTCATCTTTTTCTTCTTCTTGGATTTTTCTTGAGTCTCTGTTTTAGCAAAGACTCGATACGCACCTTCAGTTGCTTCATTCTTTCTCATCAAGGATTTTTGCTCTTGAGCCTGTAAGGCACTTACAACTTCTGCAAGTTTAATTTGCCTGATATCTTTGGAGTTCTCAAGAGAGACGATTATTGCTTCATACTTCTCAGGGATAAACACAAGTAGCTTCTGTACTAATCGTTGATCTTTAAATTCAGCTCCTAAGAGTCTGATTTGATCAGCTAGCTGAATTAATCTTTCACAATAATTCTGGATCATTTCATCTTCTTTCATTTGAATTCTATCGAATTCTTTCAATAGATTCAACACTTTCATATTTTTTACCTTCTCCTCACCCTCGTATTCTTGCTTTAAGAAATCCCAGATTTCTTTCGCAGAAGCAAGACCCATAATTCGAGTGAAAATTGAGTGTGACATCGACTGGTATAGGTAAGATTTGGCTCGGGCTTTCTTTGTCACCCTCTCCCTTAACCACCGCAGCTAAGCAATCTGAGTATCTTCAGTTGGAATCACAGCCGTATAGTCTTCCTCGATTGATTCCCACAGATCCTGTCCTTGCAAGTATGCCTCCATCTTGATTGCCCAGATTTGATATCATTCACCATTGAATATCGCAGGTTGCAGACCCTGCGTTGAGCTCTTAGCCATCTCTGAGTGCTCGCAGTCGTGCCTTGTTCGGGAAATTGACAGACCTCCAAGCCAAGTTCTTCACCTACACCTTCACAAATCCCTTAAGAATCTAGCTCTGATACCACCTTGACGTTACCGAATGATCATACACGAAAACTACAACCAAAAGCTACTGGAAATTTAGAGGGAGAAGTGTAGAGAGAGAATTTGCTTAAAAACAGGAAACAGAGCACTTTGAAGGACTCAATAATTTGTTGAGATTTCATCTAATTGTTATTGAATATCAAAGTACAGAATGAGCACACCCATACACTATGGATTTACAGTATTTATAACAGTCAAATTCTAATTGTCAACTAACTAACTTTTCTTGATCTTCTTTAATACATTTCTTGTACGTTGCATGCATAGCGCTGCATGGCCATATTAATCCGATGCTCCCGCCTGAACTTCCCAACAGTTTCCTGCTTATTAAAGGAACTAATATTTGGTTCTTTGTTGCTTGTTCTAGGTTTATGTTGCCGTTGTTACGTTTGTATGAGATGAACAGTTGCGTGTTGATTTTGAAGTTCAAATGCTTTGTTGTGACGTTATATGCTTGCATTAACAATAATAAGATTCCATGTCTATACTATACTATACTAGTGGTTAACAATAATTGCATTTTGCAATTTCAATGCTGTAAGTTTTGCTGAATCATGCTTTGAATTCCAAGGTATGGGCAAGTAAATAATAATAGTTTCTGACTTATGAATTTGATTTAGTATGATTATTAACATAAATACGATGAATTTAGGTTTAGGTTGTTCATGATTTATGGCATTATGTTTGAAGTTGCTCCAATCCTACTACTACTGAAAGAGACTTTAATGGCTTATTATGTCTTTTGTTCTAGTTATTTTGATTCTCCCCAATTCCTTGTTTAAGAGAATAGCCTGCATACATATGGATGATCTATGAAAGGAAATCCAAGTAGCTATGGATATTGTACTTAAATCATGCACTGATATTTGGTTCCTGCATCATCTTGTTGCTCTTATAGCTAGCAGTTAAGTTGCATTTGTGATTGGGAACTAGATATTATGTTGGATGTTGAAATGATTTTGGATACCTATTTAGTTATTGGATATCGTAAATAAGGAATTAATCGTTGGGACTTAACAATTACTCCTGGAGTTAGATGTTTATTTTGTAATCTGAATTCTAAAATGCTTCATTACGAGCACCGACTATATATGTTTGCATTTATGCGATCGGGTATTAATAGTTTGCTGGTTATTTTCTTTGCAGAATCAAGGAGATTAGTATTTTTATATGTTTCTCATCAATTTTGATTCTGCTCTATCTGTTAGAAATACGCAAATAACGTATGTATCCACCATGAAGCTATAAAGAAATCAAAAGATTCCAACAATTCCGTCAAATGGTGGGAAAGCTTGAGATAGATGAGAACCAATTGCATACTGTTAAAATGTGTCAGATTTGCTGGTTCTTGGTTGATGGGCATTCAAGAAGCCCGCTTTTTTTTTCCCAAAGAAACCTACATTACACTAATTATTCCTAGTGAAAACCATTTCATGTAAGAGGACAAAACAGAAGTGGAAAGCAATTGGAGGCAACTGGCAAAGTCTATGTCACTGAAAAATTTAGAAAAAGAAAAGCCAAAGAACGATGTTCTTCTTTTCTTGGGAGTTCCCACCATTTCTTCCAAGATTGAATGGGATCCTCACATGATCTGAGATGTGCTAATTTTCAAATTCATTTTCGATCCTGCGTCCTTACTATTTAGTTTGCCTTTTGTCCAATATGGTTATGTAGTTAAAACATCGCCGTAAGAAGTCCAAAACAAGTTTAAGCAAATTGCGTGTCCAAAGCGAGTAGAAGCTGAGGTTTATCTGCAAAGACAACACAGATTATATTAGTACTTGGGCCGTATAGGCCTTTGCTTCTAGTACTAGGAGAGGACATACCCAGTCTATTTCATTTTAGGCTGATCACAATCGCAAGTAAGCAAGCTAGGAATTCTGTTCTTAGTTCTTACAAGTTTTGTCTAATAATTTGTTTTTATTTAAACTTAAATTTGAAAAATAAATTAACCTTTATCCAACCTCTAACTCTTTGAACAATAATTCTCTCTATTTTTTGATTTCGCTCAAGTCAATGTCCAGGACCAGAATTAGACTTTGTCACCATTAAAATTGGTTTTGTAATGGAATAGAAAATTTACAGATTGAACCAACAAAATCATTCAAAACTTCCATTTCATGTTCATTTTGACATATTTTTTCATAATCTGGTATTTGCTATTTGACATTGCAGATGAAGAGATATCTTCTACCAAGATTTTATCATTCCATTGACAATGTCACCAATCGTAGTGGTTGACAAAATAGCTTTTGATTTTGTAGATTCAGAGAGAGAAGAAAAGTGAAAATGACACATAAACAAACACGCAACCATGTAGAACCTTAAGATTCAAAATTCCTTCAGATAGGACAAGAACAAGAAGAATTTCCCAATCTTAATGAACTCCTAATCATCATAAGTAATTACCTTAATAAGAATTATTTTCTTGATACAATAGAATAAGACAAGCAATCTTCCCTAAAAGAATTCTGTCATTCATCCAATCTAAATCGTAACAATGTTTATTATGACATATTTATACTCTTTGGAAGAAAGAAACATTAACTATAAAAAAGGCATTTAAACATAACCCTCCCATGAAAATAACTAAAACTCAAACTAATTTTAAAATAGAATCTATTAAACTTAAAAGATTTAAATTAAATAAACGAAAATTAATAAAAGTTTATCTCACTGAAACAAGTCCAAAACATAACCATTGGGTTGCCCAAAGTTATGATTCTAATTTAAAATAATTAATTAAACAATAATGAAAGTTCTCTCGTACATTTCACCCAACTTAATTAGCTATAATGTCATCCATCATTATTATCTCTTAAAATTTCGTGTCATCTATAATTATAATTCGATCCATATAAAATTGAAATGCTTATTTGAACTTCTGAACTGTAGATGTTATTGGTCCTTACATTTTGCTAGTTCATCTGTGATTCTATTTTTCTTACAAGTGCTATGCTATGTCGTGCTCCCATCACATAGCCTATTAGCCTGGAGATGGAACGTCCAAAAAGGTTTAAAGAAAGAAACTCTATTACCCTGGAGATCAACCGCCAAAAGTTTTAAAGACAGAAACTGCGTTTTACTTTTCCTAACATGAAAAGATGTTTCAGTTAGCGACAAGGACTGCGAAGCAGACTCCCACTTTTCCATACCCAATCAATATCCTGCCGGAGACACAACACAGAAGACTTTTCCCACGTCATGTCCTCAATATTTTCAAAGTTGCACATGACATGAAACACACAATTAGGGTCTCAAATTCCTTTTAGCATACCCATCAAACAATTAATGCCAATTTCACTTTGACGATATTTACGCACCATTTAACAATAATTACGCACGCCGAGAAATGATCAGGGAGGAGGAAGGAAAGAAGATGGGAGAAGCATGGGCTTAGTGAAAAAAGAGAAGACCACTTTGTATAATGGTATCCTGTCAAAGAGCCACAACACCAACCACCCAAAAAAGCCAACTTTGAAGCAATGATTGTGGAAGTGAAGGTTCATATTTTAAATAAAGAAATAAAAAAGATTCGTCTGGAAATTTGGTCTCCCGATCTAAGGAAGCAAGGTGCCACCGGTTATGATCTAGAGAAGGAGGGAAGGTATTGGTGCAGCTTCAAACGTACTCACACACCAAATGAGTCGCAAAGTGATTGATGCTTTTTCTTTTCAGTTTAACTGGCCATTTAATTAACCCTTCATCTGAATATAAGATGATATTAGAGATTAAGAGATGTTTAGAATTCATATGTCAATAGTCCCTTGCATCATAAGAAAAAAAAAAAATAAAGAGAGAACAGTGGTAGTAGGTTATTTTGTAACCCAATAAGCTGTTTCCAGAACGACAGCCATCATTTTCAACTTTCGCATCCATGTAAGATACTTCGCAATTAGTACTTCTAAAAACATTTTACCTTGCAATTGGATGATATTATTGATGGGCGATGTGATTAATCCCTTATATTATATGTGAGACTGTCGGTAATCTCGATTTCATCCAACCCCAAATGAAGATGGCAAAGCATCATTACTTATAAACACCATCAACAAAGGCAAAGAGTGCATGCTAAGTTGGTGAGTGAGTTATTGAATCTTGATATAATAATAGTTGGATGAGTAAAGAGGATGAAATACAAGAGGCAAAAGGAACGCCTTCAATAGTCCCCACGGTCATGATGTCATCTTTAATTAGATAGATTCCTTCAAAGACACAGACAAATGAGAAGTTTCCTAAACACGAAGACCCCACGTGGCCTCTTCCCAACAAGAAGCATTTTGCCATCTTCACTTTGGAGTTGGTAGTGCATTGAGTGCTTATCTTTGCAAATATTGAAGGTTTAGACTAGGGCGAGACACGAAGCCAATACTTTTTTATACTGTTCAACATAATGTTGGTTTTTTCTTAATATATTAGTAATGCAAGTTCCTAAATCTATAGTTGAGACTCTTGTTTTTTTTTTTTTGAATATATAAAATTCATCTTTTGTCGCCTGTGTCAGAAATTCTTTTAATTCGGACCTTTCTTAGCATTGCATACTACATATAAAACCAATGAAGATTTCCCACATAAGCGGCATAAATATGTTTCAGAGCATGCGTTTGCAGTCAAACGTTTATAATGTAATGATCGAGGTTGCATCGGCCTTTGTACTATCGTCCAGGTTCACTGGAGTACATGATTCTTTTCAGTTTTAGTTAAGAATGACATTTTACTGTGCGAAATCAAATCTTATATCATAAAAAGCTGGGAACGAGAGGAGGAGTGTAAACATTTGACGGGGCTAGTATTAGTAGAAAGGCTGAACAATCCTTAAAATAGTATTTTCATCGTTTTATCCAAAATCAGAATTATTCTAGTTAATCCGTATATAAATTTTTTTTCTAAAAATAAGAAGTTATGATATAACTATATGCCGAACAGTTATAAAATTTTCAAATTAAAGAATCTATTATATTCCTGTATTTGTATATTTAGTTTTTTGTATTGTAACTTCAATGAATTTTTGTTGAGTCCTTTAATGGGCATTTTAGCTCCAACCTTAGAGTGAGGTAACTATCTTTTACACTGCTTCAGCAAAGTTCGGCATAGTCTTCATTCGTTTCCTATTTGAAGATGTATATTAAAGATTTAAGATAGAAATTGTGAATTCTGTTGCAAAAAGGAAACCTTATTTTATAATAGAGAGATGAGATACATAGATAATGTCATATGCCCCTTCTACTCCCCTAGAGATTTTATATATACAAGTGGACTTGAAATTCGAATTTTAACTTAACAAACATACAATGTCAAGCTCAAATCAAAGATTTATTAGATATTACTAGTTTTAATTTGATACCTAAGGGAGTTGGAGAGCTACTTCTTTCATTTTGTCATATATGACAAGCAAGATAAACATTATAATTATTTGGATCAAAAACTTTATAGCCTAGTTAACAAGGCTAAGATAGTGTTAGCTCAAGGATTATAATTAACGATTTCGATAATAACTATATAATATTTCAAAATTCAAATTAAATTTATTTCCTTGTATAATTAATAGTCTTATTCTCAAAAGGAAAGAAAATCATAAGAAATACGCTTTCTTTCTTACAAAAACCTTCATTATGAATTATTAGAAATAGTTTATCCGAAAGGATCCTACAAATTATTAAGGTCATATATTAGCCCTATGATTACTGAAAGGTTTTTGACAAAGATGACTTAAAAGTTAATAAGAATTAAACCTATCTAGCTAACTAAGGATGCAAGATGAAGCAACGACTAGTTGAAGAAATTGACTATTTAAGAAAGAGCAGTAGCTGTGAAGCAACGAATTTATACAGATTTTCAAAACATTTGAGTAGCATCTATATTCTTGAGAGTCATATCATTCTTATTGTGCCTTAAAAAGTAAAATCACTTTATCAAGAGAGAAATTGTTATTCTGTGAATTTTTAGAAGCTCATTATATACTTTGAGTGTAGAAGGTTAGAGAATCTTGAAAAATATATACTCGTGACCTTAGAGAGGCTTGTAAAATTTAATACTTGGATTTTTATAATGAAACACTCAAGTTGGATATTTGAGGACAAGACGTAGGCATAAGTTGTAAGCCGAATCAGTATAAATCGACTGTGTCCTTTTCTCTCTCCTTATTTTTTATATTTCCACATTATTTTGTGTGTGTGTTCATTTCAGCAAGAGTCTCCTTCACTTTTATAATAGGTCCTTTATGTTTTCAACTTGCTGACAGTTCCTTTTAGTTTTAACCGACGTTGTCTATTTTTAAATTGTTTTAACATGATTCATCATTCAATAAGCTCCTTTCGTTTAAGCAATGTCACATTCTACAAAAGGCTCCTATCACCAAACAAGCTCCCATTGTTCAAAAAAGCTTTATCGTCTAAGAAGCTCCTACTGCTTTTGTTCATTAACTAGGAACTATTTTTTATACGAATTGAAAGTAACTTGCAAATTTTTTTTAAAGTCACATACAATTCACTCCCCTTTTACTTGTATTTACTTTATCATTTGGTATTAAATCGAGGATTCACCTTTTTTGCGTTTTACAACACGTGATAGATCATGGCAAACACCTTGAGAAGTTTTAAAGGACAATTTGTCTGAAAGCCTCCATACTTTAATGAAAACAACTACTCATACTGGAAAGAGAAAATGACCATATATCTCCAATTTTTAGATATTGAAGTATGGTAAGCAATTAGAGTTGGAGCTACAATTCTCACTTCCGATAATATAAAAATATGGATTGATGCTGACAGAAGAAATGTACAACTAAATGTTAAATCAAAACATCACTTGATATGTGTGTTGTCTCCAGAAGAATATGAAAAGATATCCTACTTCTCTATAACAAAAGAAATGTGGGACAAACTACAAGTCACGTTTGAAGGAAGAAATGAGGTAAAGAAGCATATAATAAGTCTTTTAGTGCATCAATATGAAACTATTGGCATGAAATAGGGAGGGACCATAAACGAATTCTTCGAACAATTCAACAACTTCATCGTAGGCTTAAAGAACTTGGGAAAGATATATCCCAATGACGAGCTCGTAACAAAGATTTTAAGGTCACTACCAAGGGAATGGAGACCTAAGGTGACAGCTCTAGAAATGGTAAAGGATCTAGACATTATTTCACTCGACTGGTTACGAGAAAATATGATGATCAATGAAATCACCTGCTAACTGACAAAAATCATAACAACTATCATTAATCTTTTTTGTGCGACTACTGTGGTAAACATGATCATATTAGTCATTATTATAATTTTCATAAAAAGAAATTATCTTAGATGTATGGAGACTGAAAGGTCAACCTACTAACTCGAAAGGACCTAGAAAAATTTAGGAACCTAAAATGAGATAATGCTTTCTGCATATATGTTTTAAAATGGAGACAAGGAAAAATCAATGGATAGTTTATAGTGGTTGTTCGAGACACATAATAGGTAAGATATCACAATTCAACTACATTGAAAGAAAAGACAGAGGTAATGTTATCTTGAAGACAAAAATATAACAAACATCATAGGAATTGGTAAAATTGGTAATTTTGACTCTACCTCTATTGATAATGTTCTCTTTGTTGATGGTTTGAAATATAACTTGTTAAGTATGAGTCAGTTATATGACAAGGGTTACAAAGTCATTTTCTATGCATCTCATTGTGAAATTGTTGATATTCATAATGATAATATTATGTTTGTTGGTCCTAGAAATTAGAATAAATATTGTGCTCAACTAGAAGACATGTCCTCATAAAGTGTTAAGTGTTTTATTTCTCTAAAAAAAGATTTGTTTATCTAGCACAAAATATTTGGACATGTTAGCATAGGCATTCTATCAAAATTGTCTAAAAACGAGTTAGTAAGAGGACTATTGACCTTAAAGTTCGAAAGCAATCAGGTTTGTGAAGCTTGTCTAAAAGGTAAATAAGTTAGAAGCAGTCTTTCCTCCTAAAAATATTATGTCTACGAACCAACCAATTGAACTTATGCACATGGATTTATTCGGTCCCACTAGGACTCAGATTTTTGGTGGTAAACATTATAGATTTTTTCTAGTAAATGAATACTCTAGATATACATGGGTTTATTTCTTATCAAATAAGGATGATGTTTTTGAAGTGTTTGAGAAGTTTTGAAGAAAAATTCAGATAGAAAAAGGATACTACAACACTTCAATTCATAGTGATCATAGAAGAGAATTTGATAATAGAAATTTTGAAGAATTCTGTGATAGCGATGATATAAGTCACAACTTCTCTTGTCCAAGGACGTCTCAACAAGATGGAGTTGTAGAGAGAAAGAAGAAAACTTTGGTTGATATGGCCAGGACAACGCCGTGTGAAAGTAGACTACCTCATGGTTACTGGGCAAAAGTAGCATTCACAGCATGTTATGTACTTGACAGATGTCTTATAAGACATATTCTAAAAAAGACCTCTTATGAGCTATGGAAAGGAAGAAAACTAAATGTTGTTTACTTTTGAGCCTTTGGCTGCAATTGTTTCGTGCTAAACAATGGAAAAGACAACCTTGGAAAGCTCGATGCGAGATCAGATGGAGTTATTTTCTTAGGCTACAGTAATGCTAGTAAAGGATTCAAAGTATATAGTAAAAGAACAAAGAAGATAGAAGAATTGATACATGTGGTATTTGATGAAGCGCTACCTTCGACAACAAAAACTGACTCAGATGATGAAAAGTATCCTTCGATTCCTAAAAATACATTAGAGAATCAAACTACATCTATAATACCTTCAAAATCACAAAATCAAAAAGGCCATTTTGAAGCTAGAATAAAGTAGGCTTCTCTATCTCAGCATGAGCCTATAAAGCAAAAAAGACCGAGAGAATGGAAAGGTCTTAATACACATCAATATAGTCTTAGGGATCCCTTTGAAAGTCTAAAAACAAGATCGTCTTTCAAGAACAACTTTGTGGCTCTTATCTCATAAATAAAACCAAAAAGCATTGAAGAGGCTTTTACTGACAAAAACTGTGTCTCAGTTATGAAAGACAAGCTAAGTCGGTTGACTAGAACAAAGCATGGAATTTGATGCCTCGTCAGTTATTGGAATTGGGTGGGTTTTTCAAAACAAACTTGACAAAAATGGTAAGGTGGTTAGAAATAAAGCTATACTTGTAGTTCAAGGTTACAATCAATAGGAAGGTATTGATTTTGATGAAACTTATGCACCTATGATATATTGGAATCGATTAGAATTTTACTTGCCTTTACATGTTATAGAAACTTCAAGTTGTTACAAATGGATGTTAAAAGTGCATTCTTAAATGGTTACATTAATGAAGAAGTATTCATTAAGCAACCCTTAGGTTTTGAAGATGAAAACCATCCGGATTACATGGTGAAGTTATTTAAAGTTTTGTATGGTTTAAATTAGGCTCCTCAAGTATGGTATGAGAGGTTAAGTAACTTTGTACTTGAGAATAACTTTGAAAAAGGAAATGTCGATAAAAACTTATTTATTAAAAGAAATGAAAATGATATACTCATAGTGCAAATATATGTTGATGACATAATATTCGGTACTACTAATCCATCCTTCTATGAAGAATTCTTAGCATTAATATAGGGGGACTTTGAAATGAGCATGATGGGAGAATTACCATTCTTTCTTGAATTACAAATCAAACAAATAGAACAAAGAATCTTCATCAGTCAAAACAAATACACAAAGGAACTCATCAAGAAATATCATCTTGATAATGCCAAACTGATGGGTACTCCAATATACATTGGAACTAAACTTGATAAAGACAAAGAAGGAAAAGCTATGAATGAAACAAAATATAGAGGAATGATTGGATCACTACTATAACTTACAAGCTTAAGACTAGACGTTATGCTTAGTGTGTGTTTGTGCACACTTTCAATTAAATCCAAAAGAAATCCATCTTTAAGAAGTCAAAAAAATCTTTCCATATCTCCATATAATTATGGATTTTGGACTATGGTATCCAAAAACTGATTCATTTGATATAGTAGGCGATTGTAATGCAGATTATACCGATGATAAAGTTGATTGAAAAAGCATAAGTGGTCACTGTCAATTTCTTAGAGGATGTCTAGTAACTTGGTCTTGCACGAAGAAAATTTGCACAACGCTTTTGACGACTAAAGTGAAATACATAGCTACTATTTAGCTCAAATCTTACCGGTGAAGCATCAACTACATGGTTTTTCTATAAACTTTTTCTCATATTCCTTTATTATATGACAATATGAGTGCTATAAACATTTCTAAAAATCATGTGCATCATTCTGGGACTAAGTATATATAAATCAAACATCATTTTCTTAAAGATCATGTTTTAAAAGGAATCATTGATCTTTTGCATGTTAATACTGAGAACTAAGTAGCTGAAATTTTTATCAAGCCACTCTTGAAAGATAGATTTTGCGTGTTAAAAAAAGAGATTGGTATGTGTAAACTCTCTGATAGTATTTCTGCATGAATATTCTCTGCTACTTGTCTTTGCATCTTTGTTTTCATCTCAAATCTTTTAAACCTCATCCATCGCTCTTACAATGCCAAAAACCATATCAAAAGGACAAAAGAAAACTCCAACTTCTATTTATATTCATGGTGAACCTCATGTTACTAAACTTATCTCCGCTAAGCCCCAAGTATCATAAGTTCACTGGGATATAAACAATGATGATTCAGATGAAGAACATTTTCGATTGATTAGATAACCACGAACTAGAAGAAGTCTTATAAAGCAAGTAGAGAAAAATTCTGAACAAAAAAAAACCCTGATGCTGAAAAGAAAAAGGAAGAAGAATCCAGAAAAAGAAAAAGGGAAGAAATAAAGAAGGGAAAAGCGTATATGACTGAAGAAACTATTAATAAGATGTTTCATGAAGAGATGATTCTTAAAGAAAAAAGGGAAAAGAAGATAAAAATAGTTGCACAAAAAGGAAAGACATTAATACCACTAAAAATGTTTCAATCAAAAGAAGCTGAAGTTCACTATAAAATGTTGTACAAAAAAAGAAAGGTGGTTGCTAGGCATATCTTATCTCCCATGATGTTTGATAACATAGGTATACATATCTCTCCTTACTTTATTGCCATTGGTTAGGAAAATTTTCTGAAATTAAATGAGACAGTATGCAATGAGCTAGTCAGGATATTCTACACACATATGAAAAATGATGAAATTAATGGAAAACTAGCCATTGTCTCATGGGTGTATGAATGTGATATTTAATTTATGAGAAAATCTTAGGAGAGATACTAGAAGTATCTCCTATAGGGAGAACTAATTTTCCTTATTATAAGTGGGATGTTGATGATCTAAAGTTAGTCAGAGTTGTCAAATCTATCTATTTTATGCTGAAAACACCCAAGTCGGGAGACAATGGAGCAGACAATTAGACTTAATATCACGATGTCTTGCATCGCCTTTATCTACTTTAATTTTTCCCAAGAGTAGCTTAGTTGAAAGGTGTAGTCTGCTGGACACTTATATGTATATAATTTTCTAAAAGGGAACATAATGAATCTTCCAGCTATGATTTTGAGTTTCATGGTAGATAAGGGGAATCATAAGAATACAATTGGTTGCCTACCTTATGGAATGTTGTGCCAAGATTTTCAACCATTATGGAGTTCTACAAATCTAAATTAGTATTCACCGACTAAGTTTCACCCTTCCATTCCTTATCAATTTGGATACATATTGCAAAACAATGTCTGGGTAGACAAAGGATCTGAAATAGTAGAAGAAAACTTAGATCCTGCTCTATACCATTAAACTCTTGTCCCTCCTCTGGATGAAAATAGTGCAAATCTTCAACAACAGCTAAAGGATATTCAAGTCAATTAAGAACAAATATGAGAACAAATAGATAACATACAGAATCAACTTCTTGGCATGCAAATTTTGCTTAAAAAATCCTTGAATCTCTGAAATAACTCTGTTGCTATTTGTTTTCCACTTGGCTTATTTATACTAATGATTATGCTTGATGCATTTTTTACTCTTTCCCTTTATTTCGTTCTTTTTATTTCACTTCCTCCTTATACTTTATTATTTTTGATAATGACAAAGGGGGAAAGTTTTTGCATATATGATGATATATTTCTCAATGCTACCTCGATTATATATGTGATTGATTCTATTGTGAAAATCTGTGATATATAAATGATATGTTCCTTTCTTAAGAGACAGGCTCCTTCTAATTATGTCTGAACATATAAAAGTCACAAGTAAAAGTCACAAATATCTTTCGAAATCATCTATTATCTTTGAATTTGGAAAAATATACCTATTATTACTTGTCATCATCAAAAAAGGGGAAATTGTTAGCTCAAGGATTATGATTAATGATTTTGATGATAAATGTATAATAGTTCAAAATTCAAATTGGATTTATTTCTTTGTATAATTAACGATCTTATTCTCAAAAATAAATAAAATTATAAGAAATACGCTTTCTTTCTTGCATGAACCTTCATTATGAACTCACCTTATTAGAAATGATTTATCCAAAAGGATCCCAGAAATTATGAAGGTCATATATTAGCCCTGTGATTATGGGCAGATTTTTGGCAAAGATGAGATAGAAGTTATTTGGATTTAAATCTATCCAGTTGACTAAGGATGTAAGATGAAGCAATGGTTAGTTGAAGAAATTGATTATTTAAGAAAGAGCAATAGTAATTATGAAGCAAAGAATATACATCAACTTTCGAAACATTTGATTAGCATCTATATTTTTTAGAGTCATATCATTCTTATTATGCCTTAGAAAGTGAAGTCACTCTTTTAAGAGAGAAATTGTTGTTTTATTTTTCTTGTGAGTTGCTAGAAGATTGTTATATACTTCGAGTGTAGAGAGGCTCGTGACTTTAGAGAGGCTAGTCAAATTTAATACTCGTATTTTTATAGTGAAACACTCAAGTTGGATATTTGGGAACTGGACGTAGGCTTGGCTTGTAAGTCGAACTAGTATTAATCGACCGCATCCTTCTTTTCTCTCTCTCTTTATCTTTTATATTTTCGCATTATCTTATATGTGTGTTCATTTTAGCAAAAGGCTACTTCACTTTTTTAATAGGTCCTTTCTCTTTTCAACTTGTTGACGGTTCTTTTCAGCTTTAATAGGTGCCTTCTATTTTTAAATTGTTTTAACATGATTCATCATTCAGTATGCTCTTTTCATTTAAGTAGGGTTCTATCCTACAAAAGGCTCTTATCATTTAACAGTCTCCTAATAGTTGTGCATTAGTGTGTATTTTTCTAAGTATTTCGCATGTGTTTCTTAAATAATAGGTTATTATTGTTGTATTTTAGGACTTATTTTGTATGTTTTTGTTTAGTTTGATCTTCATGGTTCTTTTATGTTTGATGTTGATTTAGGATAAGAATTGATCATTTTGATGTAGGAATAGAGGGTGGCCACCTTTGTGATTGAGTTAGGGATCAAGAAAGGAGAAGAGAAGTTGAGGAGTTGTAAGACAAGAACCCACGATCGTGGGATTCATGCTAATTCCCATGATCATGGGATCACTAACCTAAAGAGACACGCTAGTTTCACTTAATTTTAGGTTCTTATGACTATATAAGGGGACGAATCCCTAGGGCCAAAGAGGGTATCACGAGAACTTGCCTCCTTGAGCTAAAAAAATAGATTTAGAGCCTACAGAGAGGTAGAGAATCAAGATTTATATTCCAAATTGGGCAAAGAGCATACTAATTCTAGATTTTATAGATTTGGGTAAAGAAGAGAAGGATCTTTCTTCGTCTAGTTCTTATTCCATTTTTCTCTTCTAGCATGTTTATTATGGATTTTCTGGTTGTTGAGGGATGTTAATGACATTATTAAGTGGCTGAGTTATTTGTAGAGATTACTTTTGAACTACTTATTGAACTCCTACTTTGTTGATTTGAATGAATGATGCTTTTGATGAATATTGAGCTTATACCTTGCAATATATTGAGAAATTGAGTTAGGTAAATTGTGTAGGGATGTACAATGAGAATTGGTACTCTATAGACCTACATTCATGAAGTTAATTGATTAGTTAGAGAGAGATCTTGGCTAATTAGTTGGTCACCCATAATAACCTCATAGCTAGTTGAATTGGTGGACTAATTCTGTATATTGAGAGATTGCTTAATTATTTCCATTTAATTTAGCTAGGGACAATTAATTACACCTTGAGAGAGGGTAGTTAATACATTAGGACATCTTAGGTGAGTAACAATTCAATTAACAAGGTAGGAGGGAGATAAGATAGGGAAAAAGTAATCTCTAATTGTTAAATATTGAATTCCAAGTTTCTACATTTTTGCCTTATCATTTGTTCATTTTTAGTTGTTTGATTTAGTTTAATTTTTCATTTTATATTTATTAAAATTGGTTTTAAAACAAAGCAGCCTAAATTAAGTAGTGTCTAAGCACAATCTTTGAGGGATCAATGTCTATTCTTTATTATAAGTTACACCCCGTATATTTACGGTTTTGAGTGTAAAACTAGTGAATTAGTTTTGCAATCAACGGATTTTTGGTGTCATTACTGGGGATTGTTTGTTTAGTACATTGTTTAGTTTGGGTAACTTTGATTTGAGAGTGTTTGATACTTTTCCTTGTGTATTTGCAGGTGCATAAACACAAGGAGCACAAGAAGGTCCGACGAAGCTTTTAAAGAAAAATTTTCTGATATTATAAGACAAGAAAGGAGGTTAAGGAGAACAAAGCACCAAGAAAATCTTCAAACAAATATAGCGGAAGAAGGAGAATAAGGAGGGGCCAAGAGAATATTGATGGATTTTATGAGACCCAGATTTAACCATAAGGAGTTGTAAGGCCTTTAGTCATAGTAAACAATTTTGAAATCAAGCCAGCACTCCTAAGCATACTCCAGAACAATGTTCAATTCTATAGGTTATCAACTGAAGATCCCAATGCCCACCTAGCAAACTTTTTAGAGATATGCAACACTTTTAGATTCCAAGGGATGTCTGATGATGTTGTGAGGCTCAAATTATTTCCATTCACCTTGAGACATTGAGTCAAGGCATGGTACAACTCACTTAGTGCATCTCATATTATTACATGGGAGCAAGTAGCCCAACCCTTCCTTGCCAAGTACTTCCTATTGACAAAGACTAAGCAAATCATCAAAGAAGTTACAACTTTCAACAACATGATGGGGAGTCATTATATGAAGCTTAGGAGAGGTTCAAAGAGTTACAAAGAAGCTAGCCACACCACAACCTTCCAAGGGAGTTCTTACTATAGACATTCTATAAAGGTATGAATCAAACTATAAGAGGGATAATAGATGCAGATGCTTAAGGGTCGTTGATGAGGAAAACTATTAGGGCGACTCGTAAACTTTTGAAGGAGTTAGCAAATAATAGTTGCATGTGATCAAACGAAAGGAGTAGGCAAGGCACAAAGGAACAAGAAGCATGATTCCAATTGATTCTATCACAGCCTTACAAGCTCAGATTACCTCCCTCACAAAGCAGTTGAACAATATGCAAGGAGCTTCTTTATCCATAGCCAAACCCATGCAAGTCCACTGTGAGTTGTGTGGGTAGGATAACCATTGCACAATAGAATGCTTCTTGTTAGGAGCTATTAGGACAGAACATGTAAATTACTTAGGCTAACCACATTGAGGTAACAATCTATACTCTAACACTTGTAATACAAGGTGGAAACACCACCGAAATTTTTCTTGGAGTACTAACAACGAAGGTGACCAAGCAAAACTACAAGGATGGCTCAGATTTCAGCAAGACCATCTTGGGTCTTTAGAGAGAAAAATGGAGAAGTTAATGGATGTATTAAGGTCCAAATTCTCAAGCCAAAAGGAAATTCAAAGAAGGCAATAAGAGAATAAATGGATGTTTGCAAGCCAGGATGCCAAATTTGACAAAATCTTGAAGAACCATGCTTCCTCCATCCATAACTTGGAGGTTCAAGTAGGTCAACTTGCTACTGCTTTGTCTTCTAGAAATGCAGGTAACCTACTAAGCAACATAAAAGCCAACCTAAAGGAATAACTCAAGGCCATCACATTTGGGAGTGGCAAGCAACTGAAGGAGCGAAGTGTGAAAAAGGAGAGTCAAACAAAGGAGAAAGGTAAGGAGATAGAAGAAGAGAAGGTAGAAGAGAGGCCATATGTACCATCACCACCCTATAAGCCTAAACTCCTGTATCCACAAATGGTGAGATCACATCAGGTAGACACTCAATTCTCCAAGTTTCTGGAGAAACTGAAGAAGCTTTAAATTAACTTATCATTAGTGGAAGCCTTGGAGTGTGTGTCCAAGTATGCGCAATTTCTTAAGGACATGCTTACACATAAACACACTTGGGAGGACAATCAGACGGTAATCCTAATGGAGAATTATAGTCTGATCATTTCAAGCACAATGCCTTCAAAATGACAAGATCTAGGGAGTTTTACTATTCCATGTGTTATTGGTGACTTTGAATTTTCTAAATGCTTATGTGACTTAAGTGCAAGTATTAACTTGATGCCTTTGTCTATTTTCAGGAAATTAGGGCATAA
>JAOSBK010000002.1:28939172-28949908 GCA_027568895.1 Erythroxylum shatona
AAAACCTTGAGGTCTTGAGTTCGAGTGGTGACTCATTTAAGAACCAAAGAGGACAATACCTGGAGTGACAGCGGTAGAGGCCGGGCTCTACAAATGGAGGATGGCCAACTTTGTGATTGAGCTAGGGACTAAGAGAGGAGATGAAAAGTAGAGGAATTGTAAGAAAAGAACCCACGATCGTGGGTTCATGCTAATTCCCATGATCTGGGATCACTAACTCGAAAAGACACACAAGTTTCATTTATTCTTAGGTTCTTGTGACTATATAAGGGCAAAAATCCTTAGGGCCAAAGGGGTGTCATAAGAACTTGCCTCCTTGAGCTAGAAAAACAAATTTAGAGCCTAGAGAGAGGTAGAGAATCAAGATTTTTATTCCAAATTAGGCAAAGAGCACACCAACTCTAGATTTTCCAGATTTGGGCAAAGGGAGGAGGAGCTTGCTTCATCTAATTCTTATTTCATTTTTCTATTTTAACATCATTATTATGGATAGTTTGGTTGTTAGGGATGCTAATGAAATGATAAGTGGCTAAGTAATTTGTAGAGATTACCTTACAACTACTTGTTGGATTCCTACTTTGTTGATTTGAATTAATGATGCTTTTGATGAATGTTGAGCTTATACCTTGCAATATATTGAAAAATTGAGTTAGGTAAATTGTATAAGACTGTACAATGAGAATTGGCAGTCTATAGACCTACATTTATCAAGTTAATTGATTATTTAGAGAGAGATCTTGGTTAATTGATTAGTTAGTTGATTATCCATAGGATAACTTCAAAACTAGTTGAATTGGTGAGCTGATTTTTTAGATTAAGAGATTGCTTAATCATTTTGATCTAATTTGGTTAGGGACAATTAATTACACCTTGAGAGAGGGTAGTTAATACATTAGGACATCTTAGGTGAGGCACAAGTCAATTAACAAGGTAGGAGGGAGATAAGATAGGGAAAAAGTGATCTCTAATTGTTAAATCTTGAATTCCAAGTTTCAGCACTTTTGCTTTATCATTTGTTCATTGTTAGTTATTAGATTTAGTTTAATTTTTAGTTTATATTTATTAAAATTGGTTGTCAAATGAAGCAATTTGAATTAAGTAGCGTCTAAACACAATCTCTGAATGATCGATATCTATTCTTTACTACAAGTTACACTCCATATACTTGCAATTTTGAGCATAAAACTAGTGAATTGGTTTTGCAATCAACAAGTTTTTGGTGCCATTGTTGGGGATTGTTTGTTTAGTATATTGTTTAGTTTAGGTAACTTTGATTTAAGAGTGTTTGATACTTTTCCTTATGAATACAAGCAGCACAAGAAGGTTCGGCGAAGCTTTTGAAGAACAATTTTCTAATATTACAAGACAAGAGAGGACATTAAGGAGAGTAAAGCAGCAAGAAAATCTTCAAACAAATATGGAGGAAGAAGGAGAACAAAGAGGGGCTAAGAGAACATTGATGGATTTTATGAGGCTCAGATTTAGTCCACAAGGAGTTACAAGGCCTGCAATCACAACAAACAATTTTGAAATCAAGTTGGCATTCCTGAACATACTCCAGAACAGTGTTCAATTCTATGGGTTATTAACTAAAGATCCCAATGCGCACGTAGCAAACTTTTTACAAATATGCAACACTTTTAGATTCCAAGGGATGTCTGATGATGTTGTGAGGCTTAGATTATTTCCATTCACTTTGAGAGATCAAGCCAAGGCATGGTACGACTCACTTAGTGCATCTTAGATTACTACATGGGATCAAGTAACCCAAGTCGTCCTTACTAATTGCAAAGAAGCCAACCCAAAGGAACAACTCAAGGTAATTACATTTCGGAGTGGTAAGCAACTAGAGGAGCCAAGTGTGCAAAAGGAGAGTCAAACAAAGGAGAAAGGCAAAGAGATAGAAGAAGAGAAAGTATAAAAGACGCCATATGTACTACCACCACCTTACAAGCCTAAACTTTTGTATCTACAAAGGGTGAGACAACATCAGGTAGACACTTAGTTTTCCAAGTTTCTGGAGAAACTGAAGAAGCTTCATATTAACTTATCATTGGTGGAAGCCTTGGAGTGCATGCCCAAGTATGCGAAGTTTCTTAAGGACTTACTCACATATAAACGCACTTGGGAGGGCAATCAGATGGTAACCTTAACGAAGAATTATAGTTCAATCATCTCAAGCACAATGCTTTCAAAACTACAAGATCTAGGGAGTTTTACTATTCCATGTGTTGTTGGTGACTTTGAATTTTCTAAACGATTATATGATTTATATGCAAGTATTGATTTGATGCCTTTGTCTATTTTTAGGAAATTAGGATTAGGAGAGGTCAAGCTAACATCCATGCCCATTCAGCTTGTGGATCAATCCATCAAGAGGCCATTTTGGAGTTGTAGAAGATATGTTAGTTAAAGTGGATAAATTTATTATTCTTGTTGATTTTGTTGTGTTGGATTTTGAAGTAGATAGACATTGATTTTGGGTATGCATTTTATAAATATTGGTTAGGCATTAGTTGATGTGCATGAAGGAATACTTGTTCTGAGAATTGATGATGATAAGGTTGAATTTAACATGACTAATTCTTTAAAGAAACTGATGGATGGTACTGTATGTATAAAAATTGATGTTACAGATGAGTGTATAAAGGAGGTTGAAGAGGAAGTTGATGCAGTTATAAAGTGCACAGGGATGAGAGTGTGAGGAAGAGGAATTATGTAAGGAAGTTGAGCTAGAGAAGTTGGTGAGAACAAATACACCCATACCACCTTTCATTGTGATGCCACCCACTTTAGAACTTAAACCCTTGCCTTCCCACTTGAGATAAACCTTTTTAGGTAAGAATCATACCCTACCCATCATTATCTCCAACCAATTGGATTGAAAGCAAGAAGAGAAAATGGTGGAGACCATTAAGAAGAGGATGAAAGCCTAGGGTGGCAAATTTATGATATTAGGGGGGATTAGACTTAATGTGGTGACGCATAACACTAACCTTGAAGAAGCATGCAAGACAATGAGGGAGATACAAAGAAGGTTAAATCTAAATATATAAGAGGTTATGAAGAAGGAGGTAGTGAAGCTCTTGAATGTAGGGATTATTGACCCCATTTCAGATAGTGAATGGGAGAGTCTAGTGTAGTATGTGCCTAAGAAGGGTGGCATCACAATGATAGAGAATGAACATAGTGAAAAGATTTCTACTAGGACCATCACAGGTTGGAGAGTGTGTATTGATTACCAGAAGCTCAATTTGGCTACCAAGAAAGATCATTTCCTTTTACCTTTTGAGAGTGTAGCTGCCCATTCTTTTTACTATTTTCTTAATGGATATTCAGGATACAATAAAGTGTTTACATACCCAAAAGATCAAGAGAAGACCATTTTCACTTGTCCTTATGAAGCTTTCGCTTATCGAAGGATGCCTTTTGGTTTATGCAATATACCTGTCACATTTCAAAAGTGCACGAGGACCATAATTCCGAACATGAAAGAGAATTTCATGGAGGTATTTATGGATGGCTTCTCTATCTTTGAAGATTCTTTTGATCATTGCTTGTTTAATTTATACAAAGTGCTTCAAAGATGTAAGGAGTCTCATCTACTCTTAAACTGGGAGAAGTGTCATTTCATGGTCCAAGAGGGAATTGTATTGGGTCATAAGATCTCACACAGGAGGATTGAGGTAGATCGAGCTAAGACTGAAGTGATTAAAAAGCTACCACCTCCAATCAACATCAAGGGCATCCAAGCTTTTCTTGGTTATGCAGGGTTCTATAGATGGTTCATCAAAGATTTTTCTCTTATCACTAGACCTTTGACTCGTTTATTAGTTAAAGATGTGTTAATTATAAAGAAGGCATTTACAATAACACCCATTTTGATGTTGCCAGATTGGTCTCTTTCTTTTGAGATTATGTGTGATGCAAGTGACCATGCTATTGGTTATGTACTTGACCAGCAGAAGGAGAAGAGGCTGCATGTCATCTACTACGTAAGCAAGACCTTGATGGGAGTACAACTGAACTACACCATTACTGAGAAGGAATTGCTTGCAGTGGTATTTGCTTGTGAAAAATTTCATTCTTATCTTTTGGGCTCACAAATTATTATTTTTACAAACCATGCGATGTTATGTTATCTCTTTGCCAAGAAGGATGCCAAGGCTAGGTTCATCTGGTGGGTGCTTCTGCTATAAGAATTCAACATTGAGATTAAAGACAAGAAGGGAGCAGAAAATATTATGACGGATCACACATCACAACTTAAAGGGGCCACTATGAAGAAGAAGAAGAGGAAATCAAGGAGAGTTTCCTAATGAGGCTTTAATGATGGTAGAAAATCCTTTTTGTGCTTGGTTTGTAGATATTGCAAACTACATCTCAGGTGGTATTCTTCCTTCTGATCTCTCATGTCAACAAAGGAAGCATTTCTTATTCTAGTATTCTCACTATATTTGGGATGAACTTGTGTTATATAAAATTTGTGCTGATAATGTGATTTGCAGGTGAGTCTTTGAAGATGAAAAGCCTAACGTTTTGACTCAATATCATAGTTCAGTGTATACAGGATACTATAGAGCGAATAAGGCAGTGACTCGTATCTTAGAAGGTGGTATCTATTAGCCAAGTTTGTTCAAATATGCCCGAAACTTTGTGTGACAGTGTGATAGATGCTAGGGCGTGGGCAACATATCAAAGCGGGATGAGACACCACTTTCAAACATTATGGAAGTGGAAATATATGATGTGTGGGACTTGGATTTTTGGGACCATTTCCATCCTCCTTAGGTAACACATATATACTGGTTGGAGTTGATTATGTTTCAAAGTGGGTTGAAGTCGTAGCTACTCCAACCAATGATCGCAAGGTGGTGCAAAGATTTATCAAGAATATTTTCACTAGATTTGGAGTGCCTAGAGTGATAATCAGTGATGAAGGGAGTTATTTTTACAACAATGAAGCTCTATTGAAAAGATATAATGTGCATCATTGAATGGCGACTCCTTACCATCCACAAACGAGTGGCCAAGTGGAAATGGAGAACAGAGAATTGAAGATTTTAAAGAATGTAGTGAGCATTTCAAGGAAAGATTGAGCTTTGAAGTTGGATAATACACTTTAGGCATATAGGACAGCCTTTAAGACACCCATAGGTACTACTTCATATAGACTTATGTATGGCAAGGCTTGCCATTTACCTTTAGAGTTGGAGCATAGAGCCTATTGAGTAATTCAAAAGTTAAAAATGGATGGGAAGCTTGCAGGTGAGAAGAGATTGTTACAACTTGATGAATTGGAAGATTTGCCATTTGAAGCTTATGAAAATGCTAAGTTGTACAAAGAAAGAGCAAAAAAGTGGCATGATCCTCACATTAAAAAGAAGGAGTTTAAGAGTGGGCACTTGGTGCTTTTATTTAGTTCACGACTTCAGTTATTTCCCAGAAACCTCAGGTCAAGATGGAGTGGACACTTCAAGATCCTTCAAGTGTTTCCCTATGGAGCTTTGGAGTTGGAAAATGACAAAGGTGAAGTATTCAAAGTAGGTGGGCATAGATGCGAGCCATACTATAGAGGGACATACTCCAAGAAAAGGAAGTCAACTCTTTCCTTTCTACCACCTTTTCATGAATGCATGTGGAATGGTCGAGCTAATGACCTTAACTTAGCATGTTTACATATCTTTTTCTTGTCGTTGTTTACTTCTTTGTTTCATTTGTTTGGTTTTGATTAAGTTTGGTTTGAGTTTGTTATGATTTCTTGGTGTTTACTTAGGTTTCGTTTGAGTTTTAACTTATTTTCTCTTCAAATTTCTTTTTGGTTGGGTGATTTTAATGTGTTTGTAGGTTGCTTGAATGTTGGGAATCCATGCTAAACTTGGAAGAAGGCTAAAAAGTTGGAAAACCAACATTGGGTGTCTGTACAGTGAACACGATCATGGGATTGAGTTTGTTTCCCACGAACATGGGAAGGCTCTTCAAAAACTTTCTTGAGCCTTATCCCATGATTGTGGGAAGCACAGGGATTTTTACAATCGTGGGATCCCCAGTCGAAGGATTTTAAAAATCCCTCCTTCTTTCTTCTTTTTTCATCTTCTCACATTCTCTCACTCTAAAACCAACACCTAGTCACTCAAACCTCACAAATCCTTCATCTTCCCCCAAATCTTGGTGTTTTCTCCACTCTTTCCATCATTATTCACTCCCTTAATAATTATTTCACATTACCCACTCAAGAATCTAAGGATTTGGTAAGTTTTTCTCTCTTTCTCTCTAAAAAATTTGATAATCTCTCTCTTGACTCTTTTTACAGGTTTTTCTCCTTAAATGGCTTGAAATAAGCTTGTAGCACATAAACCAACTGACCAAATGTGCCTCCAAGTCTCTGGAGAAGGTCAATGTGATATAGCCACTTTTCACGCCCCATTCCCTATTTTTTCAGAAGAAGAAGGTATGAGATTTTGGGACTTTAAGGGTAGAGAGTTATTGCCTCTTAGGTACATTGATTTTAACCTATTAGAAACTGAAAGACAAGATGTAGCATTAAAAGATTACCTGTAAATATTAGTTGGGGTCACTTAATTCATTGTGATGTATTGACATACCCCATGATGACTATAGAATTTTTCACCACTGTGCTCTACAATACTAAAATGGACACATTCTAGTTTAGGATAAATCCTATGCATATAGGCTCGATTATACTATCATTCGTGCACTCTTTGAATTGTCCAACACCCAAAGTTTTGGATGACCATGATGAATTTTATGTGGATGATTATTGACAGATCCTTACAGGTGAAAACACTTTTGACTATAGGAATGCACCCAACATGTTGATTCGTAGCATCGAGCACTTACTTTTTTACAAGTTTATGTGCC
Source organism: Erythroxylum shatona (assembly GCA_027568895.1). Lineage (NCBI taxonomy): Eukaryota > Viridiplantae > Streptophyta > Magnoliopsida > Malpighiales > Erythroxylaceae > Erythroxylum > Erythroxylum shatona. The sequence goes on from JAOSBK010000002.1 coordinate 28,946,055, forward strand.
TTATTGTTTTTAACAAAACTGAAAGCAACAAATGTTCTACTAAGGAGCTTCTCTTTTTTTGGTGTATGGATCATAAAATTAAAGTGAATACCCCTTATCGTAATTTTTGATCTATTGTGGGTTGCATTACTAAGAAAAGCTAATATTTTGGCATGACTTACATTGTTATTACTTTGGCTTTACGTTACAATCTTGATGTGGATAGTGTGCGCACAGCTAGACCTGATATATTTGATATACCTTATTTGAGACGCTATGAAATTTTGGAGTCTTATTCTATACAGCTATGAAATCCTCAAATGCACACTGCTGTTAAGAACAGGAAGGGCAAGGATGCAGTCACTTCTCAATCATCCTCCTCTTAGGCACCCCCGGAGCCCCAAGAAGCAGCATTTGAAGACGAACCAATCATAACAGTAAATGTCGACAAGCTCCAGTAAATCCTTAACCAAATGGTCGAAAACCATCAACAAATGACACTGCAAATTAATGAGCTCGGTACCCAGATGAGACAAGTGCATAAGGAGTAGCAGTACATCAAAAAGAAATTCCTCAATTTTATCCCGATGAAGAACATTTAAGTCTCTTCCCCTACACCTTCGCTACCACAATCTTCATGAGCTTTATTATCCTTTACTTTTTATGTTGTTTTATTTACCTTATTAGTTGTTTACTTGCTTGTTTGTTTGATGTTGCATTTTGTGTTTTAGTTTCCTTTTGTAGTTGGCTTGTCACATTGAGGATAATGTGTTGTGCAAATGTAGGGAGGTGACATTTGCTTTGTCAATTGCATTGTTTTAGTTTGTTTTAGTCACTGTTTGCACTTTGTTAATTAGGATGTATGTTTTAGGCATATTAGGTTGTTGTTTTATGTTATTTTGTGTTAGCAATGGAACCACATTTGAATCATTTTTATTTATTTTGCCATGAGATTATGTCATGCTAGTTGGAATGAGATTGAATGTATGCTTGAATTTGGATTAGGCTACTTGAGTAGAGAGTGAACCATGTTGAGTGATGAAAAGTAGTTGGTTGCATAAGCTTACTCATAATTTGACACTTGAGCAATGAGGTAGTGTAGAAGTGCATAATGAATTTTCATTTGAGCCAATGTGAGGATTGAGACTATATGTCTCCATCCATAGTCATTTTATTTCTTTGTTTGTGTGATGCTTCCTTAGGTTGTTACCTTCAAAACTTGCTTTAGATCGGTTTGAGTCTACTAGATGCATGCTTAATAGAGATGATTAAGACCCTTTTATGTTAACCTTTTGCTTAAATGACCTACCTTTTATTATCCCTTGCTACCTCTATTGAGCCTTAACCCTTTTGTTTCTTCAAAATATCTCACATTTTAAAACCTAAAACCCTACTAGCCTACCCATTCACAAGTTTAGTAGAGTATTAAGTGATGTATTAGTTTAGGATTTTTGCTACATTTTTTCGAGATGAGTTGAGTGATACTTCTACTCTTAGATCACATTGCATTTAGTTGCTATTTTGTTCATTGTTGCTTTAATTTTATGAAAAAAGAATAAACGAAAAGAGAAAAGAAAAAGGAAGAATATTTTAGTAGCATTAATAAAACCCTAGAAGACTCAAGAGTATATAAAAAAGTTTAAAAAATCACTTGACAGTGGCCAAAACATAATTAAAGGAGATCAAAAGACAAGAATTATCAATAGTAAGGCTGCAGATTTTCCAACTCAAAGCAAAGAAGAGAAGACTTCCATATTCAATTCTCTAATATTTTCTTATTTCCTAGTTATTGTTAAATATTGATGATTCGAAAGCAAATTTACCAAGTAAGGGGTAAGGTTGTCTAGTATTGGACCTCCTTAGACCTTGCAGTTCAGTGGGATCTTACTAGATGTTGTTTTTGATGTTAGATATTGATGATGCTTAAACTTGTATATTTAGTTACATCTAGGGATTCTTAAATTTCTTTTTAGAAATTACCCTTGAATTATTTATTAAACTTTGCATTCTTGATTTAACAAATATTCTTGTGATGTTTAGTGGTTTATATTCAATTTTAATTAATAAATTAGAATAGATCATTTGTGTTGTGTTACATAGCAAAGCATGTACCTCAATAAACCTATAAACATCGATTTTATAAGCAATCGAACAGAGAATTTAATTTTTTGTTATTTATCCATATAATTGCTTCAAATCCAATTTTATAGTTAGAAAGAGTTTTAATAGATTTAGAGATCACAATTCAATTTCTATCTAGTTTAATTGGGATTAGTTGATTAGATCTCGAGAGAGCGTAATCAAGTATAATTAAATCAAGAAGGTAAAGGCAAAACAAATAAGGATAAAAGTAATTCCTAGCATTCATTAGTATTTAATCAATCATTTTATTGCTTCCTAGTTCATAATTTGGCTATTTCCTTGTAATATAATTTTTTGGTTAAAAAATACTTATGTGAAAATTTAGGTCTTAGCTCATCATGTAAATATTGCATTAGATGATGCTCTTTCATAAATGAAACCAATTCCATACCTATTATTTGAACTTTTTAGGGCTCCAAGCATTCTATTCAATTTTTCACTACACTATAAATCTAAACAAGGACTTTTTGATTTAATTGATCTCCTTCTTTAGTGTCCTATTCTTATATATGATCTCCTTCTTCAATGTCCCATTCTTATATAGTGAATCATCTATTTTATCATAACAACAACTATAATCTTAGGTTATATCATTTCATAAATATTATAATTCAAATTCTCATTCTCAATTATAGATACGATTAAGAGTTTCTGAGCCTTTCTATACTTGGAGGACACTTTTTTCCTTTTCGTGCTTATGAATTCTAAACCTTTTACTAACTTATTACATTAACATCACGATCATCATTATCACCACAAGAATTTGGAGAAGAGTTACCTTATTATTATTTTCATAAAGCACATACTTGTCAACATATTTTGCGATTCCTCACTTTTCGAAACGATAGTGTCATTCTAAGTAGCCTTAAGTTCTTTCTTCTTCTTCTTCTTCTTCTTCTTCTTCAATTGTTTGTCTCTCTTTTTCTTTAAGAACTTAAATTTCTTTGCGATAAGTTTTATACAATTCTCATCATTTACACTTGTAGATGGCTCTTAATCATCAAATTTATTATCTTTATATACTTTAAATACCACACCTCTTCTTGTTGGAGCTATTTCCTCTTCATGCCATTCATTCATCCACATCTTGTAGGTAAGGGGTGATCTAGATAGCTCTTTCAATGGTATGATGTTTAAATCTCTAGCTTCTTATAGTTTAAATCTTTAGCTTCTTATATCTTTGTCACCTTTACCTCTTAAGTTGTTGGTAAAGACCCATATATGTAGTAGCCTCCTAGTGGTATGTAGCATGGACCTTTATGTGCCTTGCCATACTTTCAGTAAATAAAGGATGTCAAGCCTGAATTGTTTCATCTAAAGCTCCATTTACTACAGCTACTACCTATTCCAGAAGTGAAACTGAATCCTTCTAGATGTCTACAACTAGATCTCGCCTTACTATGTGCTCGAATAACCCTCTGTCCAGAGCTTCCACTCTAACTATACCTTAGTGCAAAGTTTGATTATTGTTGCTTCCCGTACTGAAAATTGAAGAGTCTAATTGAACGCCTCTAACTCTACTCTCCAATAGATAAAGCACCATGCTTTATAAGGATCCTTTCCACACTGCTTGGCCATATCTGCCAGGGTAGAGAGCTTATCTCCATAATTTATTGTTGGACCCCGAACTTTTGATGAAAATTAGAAATATTAAAATAATTTAAATGAGAAAGAAATGGGTGAGACAAATTATGAATTTAAGGAAATTTGATGAAATTAAGAAATAATTTATG
>JAOSBK010000002.1:28957936-28968407 GCA_027568895.1 Erythroxylum shatona
CAATCCAATGTCTCTAGCATTAATTCAAAGTATCTGTGGCACTTAAGAATGGGTCATATCAATCAGAAAAGACTTGATAGGTTAATAAAGGATGGGATCCTTATGGGCTTGGATAGTGATCCATTACCCACCTGTGAATCTTGTATTAAAGGAAAAATGACCAAAGCCTCATTTCCTTCTAAGGAAACAGATTTGAATCTATGTTGGACCTGGTACATACTAATGTGTGTGGGCCCATGAACATACACACTAGAGGAGGTTATGAATATTTTATAACCTTTATACATGATTTGTTGGACCCTACTTTCGGAGCTCAACATTCGGAATCAAACACAGAAGTAATACTTGGCCTCAACTATACTATACCGATTTTGGGACATTTAGCAAAACTTGTCCTAGAGAACTTGAATTAATGTGTTCTTTACATGGTTTTAAAGAGAACTTCATGATCTACAACTTTTATAAAGACCTTGAAGGCAGATTCTATCTTCTAAAGAGTCAAAAATGGAGCAGAAAATAGGTACAGACAAAGCCAAAGGAAAAGCATTCTAATGGAAAAAGACAGATGAATGGTGAAAATTGTTATAACTTTCCCTAAAGATATTGGATTATGGCATTCTTTATATGGTTTGAAATAGGACTTCAAGATATACAACTTTCATGAAGACCTTGAAGAGAAATTCTATCTTTTGAAGGGTCAAAAATAGAATAGAAGATAGGTACAGACGAAGTCAAAGGAAAAAGCAGACTAATGGAAAAAGACAGATGAATGGGGAAAATTGTTATAATTTTCCCTACAGATATCAGATCAAGGTTTTCTTTATATGATTCAAAATAGAACTTCAAGATCTACAACTTTAATGAAGACCTTAAAGAGAAATTCTATCGTTTGTAGGGTCAAAAATGGAACAGAAGATAGGTACAGACGAAGCCAAAGGAAAAAGCAGACTAATGAAAAAAGACAGATGCATCGGGAAAATTGTTATAACTTTCCCTACAGATATCAGATTAAGGTGTTCTTTATATGGTTCGAAAGAGGACTTCAATATCTACAACTTTTGTTGAAGACAAATTCTATCATTTGAGGGGTCAAAAATGGAGTAGAAGATAAAAGATAACAAAAGACAGATGACACATTAGCAAAACATAGACGACATGTAAGCAAAACACAGAAGACACATTAGCAAAACATAAATGACACGTAAGCAAAACACAGAAGACACGTAAGTAAAACACAGAAGACACGTCAGTAAAATATAGATGACATGTAAGTGAAACACAGAAGACACATAAGCAAAATACAAAAGAAGCAAAACGCAGAAGACACATCTTCCCTTATAAGGACCATAACTTTCAGCCTAAAAGTCCAAAAATTTCATACTATATATCGTTGGAAGTTAGAAGGATAAGCTACAACTTTCCAGAAGACAATGATAACTAATTTGCCCCAATTGAGTCCATATTTGCACCCAAAATTGGCATACGAAGTTAACTCCTAGCAAAAATGGATTTTGAAATGAATAACTACAAAAGAAACATGCACACACACTTGTGGAAATTTTCAGTTCTAACTCTTTTACCAAATCAACCAAAAGCTCATACATAACTTTAATTACATATTAACATTATAAGCAAAAGCTTAACACAAATACAACTTATGTAAGATGCTCAATGTTTTAACTTGTTTATAAAGCTGTCCAAAAGTGATTGAACTAACTTAGTTACAAAAGTTTATAATATCTTGGAGCTTTGGATGCCTTGCAAAGATTGCTAACTTTTTTGTTCTGCACCTGAGGAGGGAATAGTGAGGTGAGCTACACAGCTTAGTGGCTAATATATTTATAATCATTGGCAATTGACCAAAGTCAAATATATGTACATGTATTTATATATATATATATATTCAACAATTTAAGCATTCATTAATTTAGCTAAAAAATTCATAACATATCACACTCAAAATGATTCAGACTTAGCAATTCAATTATGAAATTCATAACGAATGGCTCTAGAGTTTCGTTGAATGAAACAGAGAAACTGAAGTTTGCTCCGTGAATAAAACGAGTCCGAATTCTCAGGATCTCGTGGCTTCAAGCGGGCAGCCGGGAGAAGGCTATGGGTCAACGTGTACGTGACTAACGAAACAGGTTCCTCTCTTTCCCAAACAAAAGCACATAATCATGCTCATAATCATTTTATCAACTGCTCAAACTTTCATGCTTTTGTTCTTTTTATCTAACTCAAATGTTATAAACTTTTTTAACGAATAACATGATCACTATACATTGATTTCAATTTCTTGCAAATCAATTTCAAGCAACAAATAACATAAATATACATAGGCAAGAATTTGCCTAATTACACGATAACTATAAATATATTACCCACCTAATTAGCTTGCGAAAACCAAGTCAAGCTTGCCTTTCCCCTTGCTCTTGGATAGGGTTTCCTTGGTTCCCTACAATAACCAAGGTTCTATTCAAAACAACATTCCAATAAAATTCAAAAGCTTCAAAAATCACAAAATTTCAATAAACACAAATTGAACTCAAATCTAACCTACCCATAACCCATCTAGGTTAGAAAAATGCAAGACCTAGTTTAAAAACCCTAAAATCTATTGGGTTCTCCTAATCCATCTTCTTCCCACACAAACTTTTCCATTTTCTACACTAACTCTTTTCCTTTGTAACTCCTTCTTCCACAACACAACTCATTCCTTTAACAAAACAAGAAGGAAAGATGGTTAACCTACCTTAACAAGTTTGATTTCTCTTATTTCCTTCTTTCCCCCAAACCTTTCTCCTCTCTCTTAATTTCATTTTCTCACTCTTCTCCCTCTTCAATTCACGTTTTTCTCCTCTTAACAAGCAAAACTACACATTCTTTTCCCATTTCTACCCTTAATGATCCCAAAAAGTCCATCTTACCCTTCCTTAGCTTATGCTCTTTTATGCTTAATTGATCTCCCAAAAATGTCCTTGAACATCCTTATTATATTAACACTTTAATTCCACTTACTCATTCAACAAATCCCACCACCTTGACATAATTGTAACTCCAAAATTAAATCTATCAAAACTCCAAAATTATTTTTAAAATCATGCTTACTTAAAGAAAAAGTTTTCCAGGGTCCAACAATAAGAGGGATAATAGATACAGCTGCTAGAGGGTCGTTGATGAAGAAAACCATTGAGGCAAGTCATGTTCTTTTGGAGGAGTTGCCAAGTAATAGTTGCATGTGGTTAAAATAAAGAAGTAGGCAAGGTATAAAGGAACAAAATTACATGATTCCAATTGATTCTTTTATAGCCTTGCAAGCTCATATTACCGCCCTCACTAAGCAGTTGAGCAATATGCAAGGAGTTTTTTCATCCACAATCAAAGCCATGTAGGTCCACTGTGACTTATATGGGCAAGACAACCATTGCATATTAGAATGCTTCTTGTTAGGAGCTAGTATCACAGAATAGGTAAATTACTTGGGCCAACTACATTGCGGTAACAATCCATACTCTAACAATTATAATCCAGGGTGGAGAAAACCACCCAAATGTCTTGGAGTACTAATAATGCAGGAGGCCAAGCAAAACCATAAGGATCACCTAGATTTCAGTAAGACCATCTTAGGTCTTTAGAGAGCAAAATGGATAAGTTAATGGACTTATTGGAGTCCAAATTCTTAAGTCAGGAGGAAAGTTAAAGAAGGCAGGAAGAGAATCAGAAACGGGTGTTTGCGAGCCAGGATGCCAAATTTGACCAAATCTTAAAGAACCATGCTTCCTCCATCCACAACTTGGAGGTTTAGGCAGGTCAACTTGCTACTGCTTTGTCTTATAGAAATATAAGCTTCCTTCCAAGCAACACTAAAGCCAATATAAAAGAACAACTCGAGGTCATCACACTTCAGAGTGGAAAGCAACTAGAGGACCTAAGTGTGCAAAATGAGAGTCAAACAAAGGAGAAAGGCAAGGAGATAGAAGAAGATAAAGTAGAAGAGAGGCCATATGTAACACCACCACCCTACAAGCCTAAACTTCTGTATCAATAAAGGGTAAGACAACATCAGATAGACACTCAATTTTTCAAGTTTCTGAAGTATTATTGGTGGAAGCCTTATAGTGTTTACCTAAGTATGCGAAGTTTCTTAAGGACATACTCATACATAAACGCACTTAGGAGGAAATCAGATCATCATCTTAAGCACAATGCCTTCAAAACTACAAGATCCAAGGAGTTTTACTATTCCATGTGTTGTTGGTGACTTTGAATTTTCTAAAAGCTTATTTGATTTAGGTGCAAGAATTAATTTGATGCCTTTGTCTATTTTTAGGAAATTAGGATTAGGAGAGGTCAAGCCAACATCTATGCTCATTCATCTTGTAGATCAATCTATTAAAAGGCCATTTGAAGTTATAGAAGATGTGTTGGTAAAAGTAGATAAATTTATCATCCTTGTTGATTTTGTTATGTTGGATTTTGAAGCCGATAGAAACTGTCCATTGATTTTGGATAGGCCCTTTATGAATACTGGTAGGGCATTAGTTGATGTGTATAAAGGGAAACATTTTGAGAATTGGTAAGAGCATGTTGAATTTAACACGTCTAAATCTTTTAAGAAACCGATGGATGGTACTACAAATATGAAAATTAATGTTGTGGATGAGTGTGTGAAGGAGGTTGAAGAGGAAGTTGATGAAGTTATTGAAGTACACAGGGATGAGAGTGTGAGAGAAGAGGAATTATATAAGGAAGTTGAGCTACAGAAGTTAGAGAGAACAGATACACCCACACCATCTTACACACACCATCTTACATTGTTAATCCACCCACTTCAGTGCTTAAACCCTGACCTTCCCACTTAAGACACACTTTTTTAGGTAAGAACCATATCCTAACCATCATTATCTCCAACCAAGAAATTAGTGCAGACTAGTAAGAAGAGGATGAGAGCCATAAGGTGGAAAATTTCTAATATTAGGGGGGATTAGCCTCGATGTGGTGATGTATAGGATTAACCTAGAAGAAGGATGTAAAACAGTTAGGGAGAGACAGAGAAGGTTAAATCCAAACATGTAAGAGGTCATGAAGAAGGATGTAGGGAAGCTTTTAGATGTGGGGATTATTTACCCCATTTCAGAGAGTGAGTGGGTGAGTCCAGTGTGATGTGTGCCTAAGAAGGGTGGCATGATATTGATGGAGATTAAACATGGAAAAAAGATTTCTACTAGGACCATCACAGGTTGGCGAGTATGTATTGATTATAGGAAGCTCAATTTGGTCACCAGGAAAGACCATTTCCTTTTAACTTTTGAGGACCAAATGATTGAGAGGGTGGCTAGCCATTCTTTTACTATTTTCTTGATGGATATTCAAGGTACAATCAAGTGATTATATACTTGGAAGACCAAGATAAAATCAATTTCACTTGTCCTTATGGGATTTTTGTTTATCGGATGATGCCTTTTGGTTTGTGAAATGCACCTGCCACATTCTAAAGGTGCATGATGGCCATTTTTTTGAACATGAATGAGAACTTCATGGATACATTTATGGATGACTTCTCTGTCTTTGGAGATTCTTTTGACTATTGCTTGTTTAATTTAGATAAAGTACTTCAAAGATGTTAGAAGTCTCATCTAGTCTTAAATTAAGAAAAGTGTCATTTCATAGTTTAACAGGGAATTGCATTAGGCCATAAGATCTCATGTAAGGAGATTGAAGTGGATCGAGTTAAGACTGAAGTGATTGAAAAGCTACTACCTCCTACTAACATCAAGGGCATCCGATACTTTCTTGGGCATGTAGGGTTCTATAGATGGTTCATCAAGGATTTCTCTCTTATTTCTAGACCCTTGACTTTTCTATTAGTTAAAGATGTGCCTTTTGTGATTAATGATGGTTGTTTGGATGCTTTTACTAGGTTAAAGAAGGAACTTACAATAGTACCCATTCTGACATTGCGGGATTGGCCTTTTTCCTTCCAGATTATGTATGATACAAGTGATCATGCCATTGGCTGTGTCCTTGGCTATCAAAAGGAGAAGAGGTTGCATACCATCTTCTACGCAAGCAAGACCTTGACCGGAGCACAACTGAACTATACCACTACTCGGAAGGAATTGCTTGCAGTGGTATTTATATGTGAGAAATTTTGTTCTTATCTTTTGGGATTACAAGTTATTGTTTTTACATACCATGCGATATTATATTATCTCTTTGCTAAGAAAGATGCCAAGATTAGGCTCATCCAGTGGGTGCTTCTACTCTAAGAATTCATCATTGAGATTAAAGACAAGAAGGGAGTAGAAAATGTTGTACTGGACCACTTATCACAACTTGAAAAGGGCACCATGATGAAGAAGAGGAAATCAAGGAGAGATTTCATGATGAGGCTTTAATGATAGTAAAAAATCCTTTTTGTCCTTAGTTTACAGATATTGCAAACTACCTCTCAGGTGGTATTCTTCTTTCTGATCTCTCATATCAACAAAGGAAGCATTTCTTATTCCAGTTTTCATGCTATATTTGGGATGAACCTACGTTATATAAAATTTATGCTGATAATGTGATTCGCAAGTGTGTCCCTGAAGATGAAAAGCCTGACATTTTGACTCAATGTCATAGTTTAGTATATGCAAGACACTATGGAGTCAATAAGACGATGACTCGTATCTTGGAATGTGGGTTCTATTGGCCAAGTTTATTCAAAGATGCTCAAAACTTTATGCTACAATGTGATAGATGCTAGAGAGTGGGCAACATATCAAAGCGGAATGAGATGCCACTTTCAAACATCATGGAAGTGGAAATATTTGATGTGTGGGGCTTGAATTTTATGGGACCATTCCCATCCTCCTTAGGTAACACATACATACTAGTTAGAGTTGATTATATTTCGAAGTAGGTTGAAGTCATAGCTACTCCAACCAATGATGGCAAGGTGGTGCAAAGATTTATCAAAAAGATTTTCACTAGATTTGGAGTGCCTAGAGCAATAATCAGTTATGGAGGGAGTCATTTTTGCAACAAACCCTTTGAATCTCTATTGAAAAGATATATTGTGCATAATCGATTGGCGACTCCTTACCATCCACAAACAAGTGGCCAAATGGAAGTGATGAAGAGAGAGTTGAAGAAGATTTTGGAAAAGGTAGTACAAAGAAAGATTGGTGAAGTTAGATGATACGCTTTGGGCATATAGGACAACCTTTAAGACACCCATAGGTACTACTTCATACAGACTTATGTGTAGTAAGGCTTGTCATTTACCTTTGGAGTTAGCAAATAGAGCCTATTGGGCAATTTGAAAGTTGAATATGGATTGGAAGCTTGTGGGTGAGAAGAAATTGTTACAACTTGACGAACTGGAAAAGTTAAGATTTGAAGCTTATGAAAATGCTAAGTTGTATAAAGAAAGAGCAAAAAAGTGGCATGATGTTTACATTAAAAAGGAGTTTAAGAGTGGAGACCTGGTGCTTTTATTTAATTTATGACTTCGGTTATTTCTCAAAAAGCTCAAGTGAAGATGGAGTGGACCCTTCAAGATTCTTCAACTATTTCCCTATGGAACTTTGAAGTTGGAAAATGACAAGGGTGAAGCATTCAAGGTCAATGGGCATAAATGCAAGCCATGCTATAGAGGGACACACTCACAAGAAAGGGAAGTCATCTCTTTCCTTTCTTCTACCCTCTCATGAATGCATATGGAATGGGCAAACTAATAACCTTAACTTAGAATGTTTACCTTTCTTTTACTTGTCTTTGTTTACTTCTTTGTTTGATTTGTTTAGTTTTGATTATGTTTGGTTTGAGTTTGCTATGATTTCTTGGTGTTTACTTGTCTTTTATTTGAGTCTTAACTTGTTTTCTCTTCAAATTTCTTGTTGGTTGGGTGATTTTAATGTGTTTGCAGGTTGCTTGAATGTTGGGAATGCATGCTAAACTTGGAAGATGGCTAAAAAGTTGGAAAATCAAGATTGGGTGTTTTTACAATGCCCACAATTGTGGGAACTCCAGCCGAAGGATTTTAAAAATCCCTCCTTCTTTATTCTTTCTTCATCTTCTCCCATTCTCTCACTCTAAAACCAACACCCACTCACCCAACCTCACAAATCCTTCATTTCCCCCAAATCTTAGTGTTTTCTCTGCTTTTTCCATCATTATTCACTCCCTTAACACTTATTTCACATAACCCACTCAAAAAATCCAAGGATTTGATAAGTTTTTTTTTAAATCTCTGTTTCTCTCCAAAATGTGCTAACCTTTTCCCCTATGCCTTCACCACCACAATTGAAGCTTTCTTACCCTTTATTTTTTACATTGTTTTATTTACCTTATTAGTTGTTTTAGTTGCTTGTTTGTTTGATGTTGTGTATTGTGTTTTAGTTTCCTTTTGTGGTTACGTTGTCACATTGAGGACAATGTATTGTCTAAGTGTGGGGAGGTGACATTTGCTTTGTCAATTGCATTGTTTTAGTTTATCTTAGTCATTGTTTGCATTTTGTTAATTAGGATGCATGTTATAGGCTTATTAGGTTATTGTTTTATATTGTTTTGTGTTAGCAATGGAACCACTTTTGAATAATTTTGATTTGTTTTGCGATGAGATTTTGTCTTGTTAGTTGGAAAGAGATTGAATGCATGCTTGCACTCAGACTAGGCTACTTGAGTAGGGAGTGAGCCATGTTAAGTGATGAAAAGTAGTTGGTTGCATAAGCTTACGTAAAATTTGACACTTGAGCAATGAGGCAGTGTAGAGACACATAATAAATTTTCATTTGAGCCAATATAAGGGTTGAGCCTATATGACTTCATCTATAGTCATTTTATTTCTTTATTTGTGTGATGCTTCCTTAGGTTATTACCTTCAGAACTTATTTTGAATCGGTTTGGCTTAAATGACCTACCTTTTATTAGCCTTTGCTACCCCCGTTGAGCCTTAACCTTTTTATTTCTTGAAAACACACCACTTTTTAAAACCTAAAACCCCATTAGGCTACCCATTCATAAGCTTAGTAGAGTATTAAGTGATGCATTAGTTTCAGATTTTTGCTACATTTTTTCCGAGATGTGTTGAATGATACTTCTACCCTTGGATAACATTACATTGAGTTGCTATTTTGTTCATTATTTCTTCAATTGTTAAAAAAAGAAAAAGAAAAGAAAAAAGGAAGAACATTTTAGTAGTATCAATAAGTGTAGAGTAGTAGTATATTTACATTTGTGTATCTCAAAAATATGTTTTGTTATCCCTTTGTTCACTTCTTACTTTATGAATGCTTATGTTAAACCCTTTACCTTGTTTGACCCACCTTAACCATTACCACATTACAACCCGAAGCAAGTCCTTATGGTCAATTTATGTATGTAATCATTGTATAGGAGAATTGGTGTATTAGCAAGCCTATGTTAGAGTAGTTTCCTATTTTGAACTTGAGCGAAACACTGACCATCAAACACTTGAGAGAAATGAGTGAAACCGTGAGGAAGATTCATTTTGAGTTTATACTTATCTTTGAGTGATGGTACCATAAGTCGAGTTTGCTTATGGACACTAATGGAAAGTAGTCATGACATGTGTAGTAGCTTGACATTTAAGTTGGCAAAACTTTGAGGGATTTCATGTTTTGATGTTTGTTAAAATTAAGTGATGGAATTGATTAATTGTATTTGTTTTTACTTGAGGGCAAGCAAAGATTTAAGTGTAGGGAAGTTGATAGTTGTGCATTAGTGTATGTTTTTCTAAGTATTTGACATGTGTTTTTTGCATAATAGGTTATTATTGTTATGTTTTAGGACTTATTTCGTATGTTTTTGTTTAGTTTGATCATTATGGTTGTTCTTTTATGTTTGATATTAATTTAGGTTAAGAATTGATCATTTTGATGTAGGACTGGAGGCTGGCCACCTTCGTGATTAAGTTAGGTACCAAAAAAGGAGAAGAGAAGTGGAGGAGTTGTAAGACAAGAACCCACGATCATGGGGTTTATGCTAATTCCCATGATCGTGGGATCCCTAAGTCAAAGAGACACGCGGGTTTCATTTATTTTTAGGTTCTTATAACTGTAAAGGGAAAAAATCCCTAGGGTTGAACAGAGGGTGGTGAGAACTTGCCTCCTTGAGCTAAAATACAAATTTATAGCCTAGAGAGAGATAGAGAATCAAGATGTTAAGTCAAAATGACTTCACATATATGATTTTGATGAATAACAGACGAAGGAATAAAAAAGCAGACGAAGTATCAAAAGCAGACAAAGTATAAAAAGCAGACGAAGTATAAAAAGCAGACGAAGTATAGAAAGCAGACGAAAGCCAAAAACAGATGGAAGCGAATCAAGAATCAGTTTGAGTTAGTTACAGAACTCAACTGAATAACCGTTTCTTTCAAGAAGCAAGAAGCAAGAAGCAAGAAGCAAGAAGCAAGATTCAAGAAGCAGTTACAGACGAAGGCTATAAATATAAGTCGAAG
>JAOSBK010000002.1:28974050-29001761 GCA_027568895.1 Erythroxylum shatona
TCCTAAGTGGGAGCTTAGGTAGAGGACGTAGGTCTTAGCACCGAACCTCTATAAAAACAGTGTTTGCTCTTCTTCCTACTCTTTACATTTATATTTGTTTAAGTTGTTTGTGTTAAGTATTAACTTCTGATTTTATTGTAGAATTTTGCAAAGGATTTAAAAGATCTATTCAACCCCCCTTCTAGATCGCTAACAAGCTTGAGTAAAACACTAACCATCAAACACTTGAGAGAAATGAGTGAAACTGTAAGGAAGATTCATTTTGCATTTATACTTATCTTTGAGTGATGGTGCCATATGTTGAGCTTGCTTATATACACTAATCAAAAGTAGTCATGATATGTGTAGTAGCTTGACATTTGAGTTGGCCAAACTTTGAGGGATTACACGTTTTGATCTTTGTGAAAATGAAGTGATGGAATTGATTGGTTGTGTTTGATTTTTCTTGAGGAGAAGCAAAAATTTAAGTATAGGGAAGTTGATAATTGTGCATAAGTGTGTGCTTTTTTAAGTATTTGGCATGTGTTTTTTGCATAATAGGTTATTATTATTGTTTTTTTAGGATTTATTTTGTATTTTTATTTAGTTTGATCTTCATGGTTGTTCTTTTATATTTGATATTGATTTAGGGTAAGAATTGGTCATTTTGATGTAGGAATGGAGGGTGGCCACCTTTATGATTGAGACAGGGACTAAGAGAGGAGAAGAGAAGTGGAAGAGTTGTAAGATAAGAACCTACGATCATGGGATTCATGCTAATTTCAACCATCGTGGGATCCCCAACCTGAAGAGACATATAGGTTTGACTTATTTTTAGGTTCTTGCGACTATATAAGGGGACAAATCCCTAGGGCCAAAGAGGGTGTCATCAGAACTTGCCTCTTTGAGCTGAAAAAACAGATTTAGAGCTTATAGAGAGGTAAAGAATCAAGATTTCCATTCCAAATTGGGCAAAGAGCACACCAACTCTAGATTTTCCAGATTTGGGTAAAAAGGAGGAGGAGCTTGCTTCATCTAGTTCTTGTTTTCTCTTCTAACATCTTTATTATGGATTTTCTGGTTGTTAGGGATGTCACTAACATTATGAGTGGCTGAGTTATTTGTAGAGATTACTTTTGAACTACATATTAAACTTCCTACTTTGTTGATTTGAATAAATGATGCTTTTGATGAATGTTGAGCTTATACCTTCCAATATATTGAGAAATTGAGTTCGGTAAATTGTGTAGGGATGTACAATGAGAATTGACACTCTATAGACCAACGTTCATCAAGTTAATTGATTAGTTAGAGAGAGATCTTGGCTAATTAGTTGGTCAACCATAAGATAACTTCATAACTAGTTGAATTGGTGGACTGATTCTGCAGATTGATAGATTGCTTATTCATTTCCATTTAATTTGGCTAGGGACAATTAATTACGCCTTGAGAGAGGGTAGTCAATACATTAGGACATCTTAAGTGAGGCACAATTCAATTAACAAGGTAGGAGGGAGATAAGATGGGGAAAAAGTGATCTCTAATTGTTAAATCTTAAATTTCAAGTTTTTGCACTTTTTGCTTTATCATTTGTTCATCGCTAGTTATTTGATTTATTTAATTTTTTAGTTTATATTTATTAAAATTGGTTATGAAACAAGGCAGCTTGAATTAATTAGCCTCTAAACATAATCTTTGAGGGACTAATATCTATTCTTTACTACAAGTTACACCTCGTATACTTGTGGTTTTGAGCATAAAACTAGTGAATTGGTTTTGCAATCAACATCTCCTACTGTTTTTATTAGTTAACTAGGATTCGTTTTTTATACAAATTGAAAGTAACTTGCAAAATTTTTGTTATGTCACACACAATTAACCCCTCTCTTTCGTGTGTTTGCTTCATTAGATAATTGAAGATTTATCATCTACAAGATCTTCTTCCCTGATAAAGGAATCTACTAGTTAGCAGATTAAGCTAGATAAAGTTACCCTTGATAATATTTCTCTAAAGCCTAATAGCACTCACAAATTGACAGTATAGAGAAATATCATGATTGATAATCTTCCAAGTAGTCATTATGTTGTTTATGCACGTTATAAAGTAATGAGAGATTTATATGCTTTATAAAATAGCAATACTTGTTATACTGATTTTTCTGGGATATATCCTAGATTGAATTTTTTATAAGGAGCTCATCCTCAAGCTATTAGAGATTGTTATTTTTTTGGAATAGTATATGTTATATACTTGACCAATCTAGAGTTTCTTGAGATATCACTACTTCCCGCATGGATTTAAGAAGGGGATAAGGATTCCTATCTAGATAACTCTACAATGACCCTTGAAGGTACTTTAGTGTTAAAGATAATATCTACTGGTCCAAATTTTTATGAAGGTGAACGATATGATATCTATCCTTTCATCACTTTAGGAAAGATAAAACTCTTTGTCATTAATGTGGATACTAACTTTAAAAAAAAGAATTTTATAGAGACACTGAAAATGATATTCATTATAGAAGAGGAATTAGCATGAGAAATGTTATTTTTAGCATGGAGGTAGCATTTAAGAAAAGATTTCATAACTATGCCAGGAAAAGTAATTTTTTCTCTTTAATGATAGCTCCTGCCAAGAAGACATCATTAACCGTAAAAATTTTTATAAAAATAAAGATAATTATGATTGAAAGAGGAAAAATAAGATCAAATCTTGAGGCATAAAAAAGGTTCTATCATCTGCAAAAACATACAAAAAATATCTTTCCTATATAACTGGTTAGAGAACCTTCAAAGGAAAAGATAATGCTGAAGCATTAAGACTATCTACATATAGTGATGATTTAAAGTCAAAAAGATAAGAAGATAGTATGAAAATCCCTCCAACCTCTCAGATAAAAAAATCACTATTAATAAGATAGAATCTACTTTCTAAAAAATTGATACGATGTAATTTTTGTTAAGTTAAAATCTAAACTTTAAGTCCTCTTCCTTAAAGGTAGTAAAAGGGGCATCTAACATTCTCTAAATATTTCATCTCTGTAATTTTCTCTACTGTGAATTTTTTTATCTATAAATACAGTTCATAATTTGTATCTTAAACCTTATTCTTCTCCTAAACCTTTAGTATACACCTTAAAGTAGGAGAGAAATTAAGGCTATGTTGAACTTTGTTGAAGGAGCATCAAGGGTAGTTACCTTACTCTAAGGTTAGAGCTAGAATGTTGGTTAAAAGACTTGACAAAAATTCGCAGTTAAAAAACTAAAGATATAGGTACATAAACATAATGGACATTTAAATTTGAAAATTTTGAAACTGTTTTGCATGTATTTATATCATGACTTCTTATTTTTTGAAAAAAATTATAGGTGGATTATTGGGAATAGATTTAGATTCCTTATAATCTATAAATGAGATTATTACATCCCTCTTTCAATAAGTCACTAATATTATAACAGATAATGATAAATTAAAGGATGAAGATTTGTTTTGACCTTTAATTTTTGATATTATCAGTAGCTTGGATATGATAAAAGCTTTTATTTCCTTGATTGATCAATTTGATTTTCGATCTTCCCTCTAAAAACTGGTATCAGAGCCATGTTTGTTTAATATATAACTTGTGAAGATATCCATTAATATATTTACGAAAATAGATATTTAATAACTACCAACAATAAATATATATGAGAAATAAAAAATTATTATTTACAACTAAGAAATTGCATCACAGTTTTATTAGATACTATACTTGATTTTAAAGTAAGAATTTTCTAATATTAGTTAGAAAATCAGCAGTATAAAGATGAGCATAGAGAGTTACATCTTAGACTCTTTGATTACATCTAGATAAAGGTTACTAGAGATGATTTGTCATATATATTGTTAACTATGAGTGAGTGTCCTTACTGTGATCATTTACTTTTTGAAATAAATAAATTTGATACACTAGAAGAAGCCTAGATTGAATTAAATCATAAAAAAATAGATGTAATTGTATATTATTTACAAATTGTCATGAAAAGGCTATAAAAGTAGTTAAAGTAATTATGGAAGAATCAGATAGAATATATCAAAGATGTAAAAGACTGTAGATAGAAGCTCATTTAGAAATTACTATACATTATAGAAATTATCATCTAAATGGTGAAAGATAAGCATAAAAAATTAAATTATGAAGGATTAAAAATAAATAGTGATTTGGCATTAGGTAAAAGATGATAGAATATTATGGAAATAACATTTTTCCCATACAGGAAAACTTCAAAACAATCATGGATGTGCAAGCGATGATGGAAAAAATAAATAAATTTGATATGTAGAATAAGCCCAATAAAATCCTATGAAAAAACAGATATTTAATCAAATTTTAACAATAAAAATACCTCATCATTACAAATAAAATGGATAATTTTTTACAAGCTTCAAATTTAGAAATTGAAGAAATAAATGAAAAGATAGAAAATTTACCTTGAAACTTTAACACATATAAAACCATATTTAATTAAACAAAAAATTCACTGGAATCCTAATATTGGTAAAATACCTAGTACTTCTAGAAATCCACCTTCTAGATATCTTTCACAAAGTTTTAATAGATCTAATGTAGGATATGCTGGAACTCATATGAGAACTAAAGGTAAACATGGTTAACACCTATAGATAAAATGAGAACAGAAGTTGTAAATCCTTTTGGAATATATTCAGATATAGATTGTATCCAAAATATAGAAGAAGCTATAGATAAATGGGAAATAGTTCCAAGAGTAGTTGTTCCCATTAATAAAATAGAATATGAAATGTCAAAACAATTTTTAGAAAAAAAAAACTTTAGTCAACAACTCCCTCGAATTCTAGAAAAAATTTGGATGAAAACTTAAAAAATTATATATTAAATTCTAATAATGATATATTAAATCTAATAATTAGAGTTGTTAAAATTTTTTATTAAAATTTTTGGAGAAGCAAATATTTTAAAAGATACAACTACTATAAGAAAATATACTATCGCACTACAAATATTGCAATTATATGATATGTGTGAAATCAATAGATGTATCTATATTTTCTTAGATTATTATTACTATATTTATAATCAAGTCAATAATACACAAATTTATTTAAAGATATTTTATTCAAAGATCCATGATCCTTAGGATAGTAAACTAGAGGCAACCTACAATCCTAGTCTTGTAGATATTTTAACAAAAAGAACTTCCTTTTTAAAAGATAAATTAAGTGAATGGTGAGATGAAGCTATGTTATTTAAGAAAACTAAAGACATAAAGAAAAAAATCTTCATTATGTTGTTATGAGTTTAAAATGCCAATTATGATAGTGTAAAATAGTCATTATTACTATAAAAAAATAAAAAAGAAATATAAAAAGAAGAAATATTTTTGGAAAAGATATTTCAAAAAATGTAAAGCAAAATATTATGAAAAAACAAGGATACAAACCTAGAAAACCTATGTTTATAAGAAATAAGAAAAGAAATAAAAAAGATAACTAAAAGTGCTATTATTGTAAAGAAAAAAGACATTAAGTTAATGAACTTCCTAAAAGATTTAATAAAAAGAAAATCAAAATATATCACAAAAAATGAAACGAAAAAATGAAGATTTTATTAAAATTGATAATTTTGAAGATTGCTCTTTTGAAGAAAATATTTTTATAATAACAAATAAAGAATATGAAAAAATTTCATAAATAAATGAATAAAATGGGAGAATCTTCTAACACTCAAAATGATAATCAACTAATAGATACTATAGTAGAAATATTTGAACAATATGGAGATTACAACTAAGAAACTCAAAACACTATGTATTCTACAAATTCTTATAGTGGATTTAATATGACACTACTAGAAAAATATGATTAAAACCTAAAAAACATCATATGTTTTATGGTATTAATCTTAAGGAAAAAGCCTTAGATATTAGTTTAACTTCTAATAAAGTAATGATTTCTCTGTTGTCTAAAAATGATATTTCTCAAAAACTTAATCATTCCTAAAGAAATTAGGAACAAAATAGGATAGGTGTGTACAACATCCATATAAATGATAGTTAGATCTACTTTTAGAGAAGGAGTAGATAGTTTTATAAATTTAGCAATATTAGATGATCGAATTTGTAATAGAAAAGAAGCTTGTATGAGAATTTTGAGAGGCAATCTTCTTGATACCCAAAACTTTTGTTTAATATCTATCTTAAGATGGCTTGTGATATACAAGATAAAGATTTTGATTGGACACTTTCTTTAATCCAAGACTTTAAAAGAAAAGATTTAATTAGAAATGTAAAATAAACTATATTCTATTACCTATATGATATCTTATGCTTTATCTAATACTCATCACACAAAATGTTTACAGGTAAAGATGTTATTGACTTTTCAAAATTAGTTTCTAAAGTTGAAAGAATATATCCTCCTTATATAGCACATATAAAAGAGAAAAAAGATTATTTTTCATTAGATTTACACCAACCAACCTAAATAAATTCTCACAATAAATTATTGACGAGACTGTCTTATTTAGAAATTAGTGTTTTGAGTAGTGAATGATATGTTAATACTTTGATAAGAGTTGATAGAAAGATAAGTTTTAACTATAAAGTTAAAGGAGAATATTTTGATAGTACAAATTATATTCCCTATAGTATCTTAGTCGATACAAGAGCTAATGGAAGTTACATTAATCATTTTCTAATACATAATTTGATAGGTTTCCAGCTAAATGAACCTTATTAATATATAAATTTCAATGATGAAATACATCAGATAGGTATCGTCATATAAGTCACTATTAAGATAGGAGACAATAAAATACCTAAAAGATTATTAGTTGAAAATGAAGGATTCAATTTAGAAATAATGCTAGGAACTAGTTTTATTGAATAAGTCCAACCTTATGAGATAAATCAATATGGAATACAAATATTCTATAATAACAATCCAATATATATTCCTAGATAATGACTAGTCACACTAGTATGTATATTCCAATCGGAATAACTTACAAAGAGTATAGAGCAATATACTTTGCTGCCTATATAGACAGTGGAACTAAATCTAAAGATGACAATGGGCCAAGTCCAAGCTAAGGTCGAGCCTACGGTAGTGGGTCCGAATCCAAGCCAAATGCGACTTGATTTGATTTTTAAAATAAAAATAAAAGATGACGTCATTTTTAGCAAAATGACATCATTTTGTTTACAAAAGTGGAGCCTCGGGCTAAGCTAGGCCTAAGTTGCCCAAACCTGGGACTAACCTGAGGCTAGAATTTTTAAGAAAGGCTGGGTTCGAGGCTCGAATTTTTAAGAAAGGCTAGGTTCGAGGCTCTATCAAACCAGGTCTGACCTATTAACTTTAAGCCAAGCCTAGGGCTATTTGTCATCCCTAGTTAGATCTTGTTTATATAAAGCAAGTTGCTTTCCTTTACAATATAATGAAACCTTAAAAAATATAATAAGATCAGATATTTCTAACAATAAGATAAATTTATCAAAGGTTGTCAATCAAACTTAAATACTATTAGTATCATTTTTAATAAAATGTCCGCTATTATGTTTTTATGATACTGGAGCTGATAATTTTTTAGGAAATAAAATTTTTCCAATTATTTCATAAAATACTATTGATAATATTAAACAACAAATACATTTCAAAACTCTTTGTGGTAATTGGATCATAGTTAATAGAATAAAACATGCCTATGCTCGAAATACGTCAATCACATTTAAACCTCACACAACTCATTGCGATGTAGGGTATAAAGAAAGCTGGTCATTCTAAAAGGAAGACCTTTACAAAAATATATAACATTATAGAGAACAAGTATCAATAGATAAAAACTATCAAAGACGGACTAGAATTAGTAAGACAAAAGATAAAGAAAAAATACTGTGATAATCAATTACATATTACAATTTTGGGATAAAAATAGAGAAGAATAAAATTTAGAAATGATAGACAAACAAAAAAATCATTAGAGTTACTGCTATGATATATAATTTAGAACATCAAGAGGAATTTAGAAAACAACTTCTTGAATTAGAAAATCTAGAGATAATTAGGTCTAGTAAATCCCCTCATTTGTCCCTAGCTTTTGTGGTTAGAAACCATACAAAAATAATTATAAATAAAGCTAGAATGGTAGTAAATTATAAAAAACAAACTACTAATATGATATTTAATGGATACTTCTTACCCCATAAAGAAACACTAATAAACTTAATTAGAGAAAAACAAATGTTCTTTAAATTTGACTGTAAGAGTGAATTTGATAGATAAAAATGAATAAAGGTAGTTTTATCTACAACTTTTTCTACTTTACAAGGTCATTACGAATAACTAGTGATGCCTTTTGGTTTAAAAATGCCCCACAAATATTTCAAAAGGAAAATGGATAATATCTTTAAGTATCATAATTTTATACATGATTATGTAGATGATATTTTAATAGCAAGTGATAATATTGCTTATAATGTTTACATCTCAATAAATTTGTAAATTTATGTGAACAACATAGTTTATCTCTATACAAAAAAGGCTAAGATATGTAAGACGAAAATAGATATTCTTGGCATGGAAATATATGGTAGATGAGTTAAACTTCAACCTCATATTTTAAAAAAAAATCTCATAATTTCCTGATAAGTTAACAAATGAAAAAAAGTTTAAAATTTTTTAGGAGTATTAAATTATACTTTACGTTTATTAAATTTTAGTTGGGATGAGAAAACATTTTCCAATGCTTTTAAAGAAATATCAAAGATTTGAATTTTTATCCTATTTGATTGAACATGTAAAGAAAATTAAGATTTTGTGTACTTCATTGCTAAAAGCTATCTTTACCATCTGATGACCATTTAATTTTTAAAATTGATGCTTCTGATCATATATAGAGTGACATATTGAAAAAATAAATCATGATAATTCTAATATTAAGATTAATCTCACTTTTTAGAGCATAAAAGATTACGAGATACTATAAAAGAAATAAAGCAAAGGTAAACTTGAAACACCTGCAAGGCTTGTAATCAAATTAGAAACAACAAGGCAATTTCCAATCAGTTTTAGAGGCCTGAAATAGAAATACAGGAAGCTTTCGAATCGTACAAAACTTTGAAGCGGAACTACTAGTAAGAAGGTGGAAAATCAAAATCAAAATAAACCAATCTCAATGCAAACGTTTGGCTGACAATTACCATTGACTTAAAAATAAATGACAACTGAATATAATAAGCAGAAATGACCCCTAAATAGTGATAAGAACTAAACAATTTCTTATTTTTAATAAATTGAAATGAAATTTGACCTA
Source organism: Erythroxylum shatona (assembly GCA_027568895.1). Lineage (NCBI taxonomy): Eukaryota > Viridiplantae > Streptophyta > Magnoliopsida > Malpighiales > Erythroxylaceae > Erythroxylum > Erythroxylum shatona. Next base: position 28,983,359 of record JAOSBK010000002.1, read on the forward strand.
AAGCTTATAAGATTTTTTTAAATATTTTCATTCGATTAATTGACTTCTTACCCATGTTATTTTTATTTATTTATTTATGACAGAAATTGGTTTACAATTGCTAAACCACATTTTATTGGGTGTCATTTCACAGTATGAATTGCTGATGCGGATGACATCAACACTCCCAAATCACGAGTAGATGACCGATAGAATTGATGTAGTCCAGATTTTCGGTTAACGAATGAAAGCCACTTTATTTTTTACCCCCGACAAGTTGAGAGAGTTAAGTACTTGAAATTACTTTACACAGACGCCACCTGAATCAATGTATTAGTATTACTGTACATGAACAGCTTATTATGACATCCTACTTAATATTTGGATATAAATCAACCCTCTTCCTCCCTCCTTCTGTCTGTATCAAAGCATACAACTTTTCCTTTTTCTAGACACGGTTTGCCCACAAAACCTTACAGAGAGACACGCTCCATCCATGGCCAGCAAAGTGTATATTGTGTAAGCATTGCAGTTCTCTCTTTTTATCTCTCCTTCTGGGTCTTTCTTTGTCCTTGCTTTCTTCTCTTGATTTTGAGATTATCATTGTGGGCTAGTCTTTCTCTCTCGGTGTTTTTGTTTGATCGTTTCATATTTGTTTCGTCAACTCGTTGATGGGACTGTCTGTTTGTGTAGTCTTAAATGTTCATATGTGTTGTTTCTGGGGACTATTCTTTGTTTTCAGTGGCGCTCCATTCCAGTGTGCTTGTTTCTCATAAACTTTGTTGTTGTTGTAGTTTCTGAGAAACTTTGTTCATTGAAACTCTAAAAAGACTCAATATGGATCTTCGTGATGGGACTGCAATTTAGAATTGATTAAATATTTTATCATTTGTTCTTAGATAGTGCAGGGGGTCGAATTCTGCTGCTCTAGAAGTGGTAGAATATTTTTTTTGTTTCTTGTTTCTCCTGGTAGGAAACACCGGAGATGTATAAGCGCCCTCTAGACCAATTCAATGTTATTATTAAACAACTCCTTATATATAGTCATGCACTTGGTCAAAGGGTTTAGAAGATTTCGCAGGCTAAATTTTCTTCTTTAATTTAACCAGAATGGTTGTTTCTTCCCTTATGTTCTTATTTAGAACTGTCGCAATTAAAGAATAGCGGTGTGATAGAGTGATGGAGTAATAAAAATGGAGACTGCAGCAAAAGAATTACTCTCTCTTTTTCCATTTTGGAGGAGCTCTGTAAGATCATGAAACGTGGTACCTGAACAGCCAATTATGGTTCATGTTTTATTTGTCATATTTCCTTTTTCTTTTGTTTACTGTCTTAATCAGCCGGTGAGCTGTTTCAGATGGAACATAAGTGTAGAAAACTTGCTTTTCGATGTTTGCCACTCCTTGGTGATAAACAACAATACTTGCCCATTACTCCATACATATTTTTGTTCAATCAGTGGAGCAAGAAATGCGAACAATAAGACTGGGAAAGAAGTTTTGTGGACGTTACACATTATGTAGGTACTAATGAGGAAAAAGCAATTGTGAAACTGGACCTACCTTTTGGAATTATAATTGGGATAAGAATTCGAGCTCCATGCTTTTGAAGCAAGTGGTCCCAGCACTTATTGTTGTTGAAGCCAGTTATCATTTACAATTAATGCTATGATTTTTTATCGCGTGGATTAGAGCGACCTGTAGAACTGATTTTCTATTTTATATCTTTATATGGGTTTTAAATGATTTCTAGGAAAATGATGGCATGATACCCTATCAGAAATGAAATATATGCACATCACCTTGTACCCTGGCAAGATTAGTGCTAGAGTGTGCACCTAAATTAATGCACATGCCTCTCTATCTTAACGTTGGTCACTGTAACTATTTTCTTTGAGATTAATTGCTATGTATATACATGCTTGTATCTCCTGTAAAGTTTCCTTTTTGTTTCTTTCCCTGTCACTATCTAGGATTGACACATTTGTCAACAAACTCATGACCTTTTTTGGAAATTCACTTTTGACAATCATGTGTTAAGAGATCAGCTTGATGATTATGGTCTCCAGATCACAAAATGAGAAATTTCTTGATGGAAATATTTAAAACGAGAAATATAATTTGCATAATACCATTAAGGGAGGAATCTCTTTGTGCATTGCATCAGAATGTAGGCGATCATTGCTGAGTTTATGATGGTTGCTGCAGTTATTATTCCATGTATGGACATGTTGCAAGACTGGCTGAAGAAATGAAGAAAGGAGCTGCATCTGTTGAAGGAGTGGAAGTGAAGCTATGGCAGGTTTGAAATGCTGTGAGATTGTGCTTCTGAATATTTTGATAAGTCAGAATAGCAGAGAAGGCATGCATAAAATATCACTTAAATCTTTCCTGCCTGAGGATAGGAGTAGACAAGTGGGGAACTTCCCCTCACCAAAGACAAAGGTCCTAAGTTTGAATCTGAACATATTACCCCAAATATCCTCGCTGCAGGCTTCATTTCCTTTTCGACTAGAACAAGCTCTCTCCCTTTATGAGTGAAGTGAATTAGTTTCTGGTAAATTCAGTTGCATGCCGCATTGTGAAGTTTGAAAAGATTTTCTCGAGTCAGACTCTGTAATTATAGGATTATATTTTGCAGGGATTAAGGTTTTTAAGCTTTAAGTTGTTGCAATTTTCGTCTTATCATGAAGAGACGCTGCATTTAGCTTCGCTTTTCTGTGGTCCTAACTTATTACAAGACAAGAAACTCAAACCATAAAAGTATTAGGCCACTTTTTTGACTTTGTCCATAATGCTTTTCAGAAACTTCACAGCTTTTGCACTTTCGAGCTAGTCACAGATATCCTACGAATTTGCAACATAGAATTAGTTCTGCACAATCTGAAAATAGAGTATCAAAATGAAGTTCCATTATTTGTAGTGTGCTTGGTTTCTATCCTGAAAGCGAAACAAAAAATTTATCTGATCTTGCATATATGCGCTTGAGAAAGGTACCTGAAACCCTGCCAGAAGAGGTTCTTGGCAAGATGGGTGCTCCACCGAAGAAAGACGTGCCTGTCATTACACCAGCTGAGCTTCCCGAGGCTGATGGACTCCTTTTTGGTTTCCCCACTAGATTTGGTATGATGGCTGCACAATTTAAGGCATTTATGGATGCTACTGGAGGCTTATGGAGAACTCAAGCACTAGCCGGTAAGCCGGCAGGGATTTTCTACAGCACTGGATCACAGGGAGGTGGACAGGAGACAACCCCGTAAGTTTAATTTGCAAGATTTCCCTTCTGTTATGATCCATTATATTAATTACAGTAAGAAGATATATCCGGCCTTAGTTGAAAAGGTTCCCTTATGATTCCATCGACTTGTCTTAAATGTTACTGTTGCTGTCGTTATGCTCATTTTTTCTTCACCCCTTTCTGAAAATTCATGCAGCTTAACTTCGATCACTCAACTTGTGCACCATGGAATGATCTTTGTGCCCATTGGTTACACATTTGGAGCTGGAATGTTTGAGATGGAGAAGGTGAAGGGAGGGACACCTTATGGTGCAGGAACGTTTGCTGGAGATGGCTCCAGGCAGCCCACTGAGCTGGAGCTGGAGCTAGCTTTCCACCAAGGACAGCACTTTGCTACCATTGTAAAGAAATTCAAGTGAACTGCTTAAATTATTCCCATCTATTCCACTCTAAAAGTTTTTAGTTTCATGTTTCCAGTGAACTGCTTAAATTCTTCCCATCTATTCCACTCTAAAAGTTTTTAGTTTCATGTTTCCACGAACAATAATATGTAATTTCTCAAGTCATTTTTCTATTGCAAGCCTAGATTTGTTTCTTCAGAACAAAGGCCTCTTTCTCACATCATATATGATCCTTTAGAAGAATTCTGATGCTATTAATTTCCCAATCTTGCTTCTTGGCAACTATGACGAGCAGCATAAGTGAAAACTACTATTGGTAGCCAAGAAAAAGACGCACACGGCAAAAAACTGCTACTGAGCAAGTAATTCTGTTTAACTAGTCCAGAAGCAAACCTGGTAATTAGGAAGTGAAATCAGAGTTTTTCCATCTGTTGGGGTCTATTTCTCCATACATAAATACCTGCAGAGGGTGTAATTTCTGGTAGATAAGAAGGTAATAGGACGAAGCCCTTGGTTATAAAACAGGGTCGTTTACATATCGAACCGATACGCACTGTACTATTGTATTCTGATGTTTATTTTAGACGTCTTCTTTGTGTCGGGATTTAGCAGTTGTTTATCGAAAAGCATAACTGCATATACTGACTGCAAAAGAATGAATATATATACACAATTCTTAAACAGTAGTGACTAGAATATGCGTTGAAGACATATGAGTATGACCTAAAGATGTTGATAACTGGTGATCATAGACAAACTTTCAAGTGGAAGGGGAAGTTTGTGTAACATATTATATAATCCAAATATTAGGAATGCCATAAAGGTTTTAACTAATTTTTTTGTGTGTATAATTTGTTCTATATTCAGATCTTTAATTAAGCAATACTCTGATTAGATATAAAGTATGAATATAATGTATATATTCCATTCGATCATATTAGTTATTGAGGATTAATTACACCAGACGCCTATGATCTTGATTATTTTCACTTTGATCCCGGACTTTTAAAATTACCATTTATCCCTTAGAGATTATGTTTTTGTATAACCTATAACCCTAATCGTCATTCTCTGTTAAAAGCCTAACAAAGAACAATGAAACAATATTGTATTGCTTGTATTTCATGGAACAATTATAGTAGGTGTTATGTCATATAACACGGTCAATACAGTGTCATTTCTCCACTTTTTTATTTGGTTTTCTAGTAGAGAATGATGTTAAGAGATACATGCGACATAAAACTATAACCTCATAAATAAATGATAGTTTTTAAAATTAGGGACTAAAAATGAAAAGGTTCAAACCACAAAGGAGCTAGATGTGGTTTACCCTAGTGTTTAAGTATTAAAAATTGAGTTTTTTAATGTTATTTGAAATCTATTTTCATGGTATTATTTCACCTTGGATAAGATTTTCTTAAATCAATAATAACTAAGAACATTGGAACATTTTTTAATTAATTTAAGGTGATAAATTATATATTATTCACTTAATTATCTCTTACAGATGTTTAGTCTAATAACTACTAGTCGAGTCACCCTTAATTAGGATAGGTCTAAATAATATCAAAATAAAACAATCTTTATATGATATAACAATCACTTATAGAATCATCACAATGAATATTTCTACAGACACATAAGTAATACTCTATTTGAAATTATTATAATGGGTAAGTTTGATAAGCTTATTCTCCAATATACACTCATATATTTATATTGAAGACTTCCTTTATAAAGACGAAATATAATGTGTGATAGTCTTCCTACACTATTAATGTCTATTCTCAGCAGCACAACAACTAGGAACAATTTAAGGATAATAAATGAATACAACATAAATCTTAAGATTATGACCTCATTATAATTTACTTACAATGTATTTATTCCATACAGTTTTATCTTGTGATTAGTTAATTGAATAAACATGTATAAGAAAAAAATCCCTTTAATTTAATAAATATAAAAATGTGCAATTAATTGATTGATTGTTGAATATAACTAAAAATATAATTGAAATAATATAAACACATAGTTCATACCAAATAAAATTTTTAAGTAATCCTCATCATGTTAAATAAGAACTACGTGCCTCAATTCAATGATAAGAGTGATTGTTTGTTATGCCTCAAGTCCAAACTGAGCTAATGATAACTCTAGTTTAGGCTTAAGAAAAGCATAACCTAAAAATAATTGTCTAGGAAGTTTATTAGTAGTCTTTTCTATAAGCTTATAAAGATTTTCACCTCTCCTCTTTTTTTTTTGATATAGGATCGTGATACCTATCTCAAATGGGATCTCATAATCTCCCCTCCTCTAATCTTTTATGTCCTAACCAAAGCCTAATGCACAATCAAGAATCACCCTTTATCTTCCACTATGGAACCAAGATAGGAACTTGACAAGAATCATTTGTTGTTCATGCCTCATCATCACAACTAAACATAGTAATAATACTCAAGTCTAACTTGATCATCTGAAGTCAACTAACCAAGCTCAATCTGATTAGATTTAACTTTTTTATGAAAAATTATTTTAGGCTCAAGTTGGGCTTCAAGCCAAGTAACTCAAAGGCAAGATTTGGCACTAGGTATCTCTAAACCTAGCTTGAAGCCCAACCTAAAATCTAGATTGAAACTCGACTTAGTACTTGATTAAAAACTAGATCTAATTTGAATCAATATCATTTAAGACACTCAAACTCCCACTTGTTCACATCTCTCTCACCACTCCCTAATTTCAACCATAATGTATAATTTTAACGACTCCTAATAGGAATGGAAATGGGTTGGGCCAAATCCTTTATGGTATGGGCTTCAACCCCTTTCTTTGCCCACAGTGACCGAAAGCATAAACTAAGAATCTTAAAATCAATTAAGCTTTAGGCAAAATAAAAAGTATTACCAATATGTTAGATACTATTACTACAATGCAAGTTTAATCAGCTTAATACTACAAGGTAAAAATATAAGGCCTGAAAAATATATTGTAGTTTTATTTCTTTTTAATATTTTAGACACTAGATTATATGGTCAACTTAAATACTATAAGAAAAGTACACAAAATAAAGCAGTAAGGGAAAGCAAGAAATGTTAAAGAGAAAGAGAATTTGTGGTGCCATGAGAAAGGTCAGATAACTAAATAAAAGCATAACAAATGTCACCATCTAATTTTCTTTTTTTCTTTTTGATGTATCAATTGCATAAGCCATGCTACACTTGAAAACATGCAATATAAGGGTCATAATTAATAAATATCATGGAGTAATTACATTATCTCAAACATAAACTACCATTAATTTAGGCAATAGCTTAGCTCAACCATTGTGGAAAGTCTAATTTAAAGTTATTTTCCTAAGATTAAAGCTTGTAATCTACCCCTCATTTTACATGTATAACTTCAACATTACTTAATAACTATATGGTCATACTACCTATAATGCTAAAATGCATGTGGAAGAAAAGTTTACTTGAACATACATATTTTGTTGATGGTTACAACAACATTTACACTTAACCTCTAATCCTTGGTATATTCAAAATTGTTAATATTTGGTACCACTTTCTCTATATTTAAAAAATCATTATCTAAATCATAGCCAATTATGAAACAAGTTAAATAAAAGAATACTTGATTATTAACAAATAGATATACCTTCATCATTGGATATTTCTATGAATGAACTTCTAGGATGATGAATGACCTATAAATGCGTGTGTGTGTGTGTGTGTGTGTACCACGTCCCCTATATTTAAAAAATCATTATTTAAATCGTACTCAATTATGAAAGAAGTTAAATAAAAGAATACTTTATTATTAACAAATAGATATACCTTCATCATTGGATTTTTCTTTGAATGAACTTTTAGAATGATGAATGACCTCCTTTATATTCACATTTTAACGCACGTCATAATATACATATATAGATCATAATGTAGATAATTATTAAAATTATAAGAGTAAGAAATCAATTGATAAGTGCTTAATTTTTCATATTTTTAGGTTTATATTTTGAGCATTTTGTTTGTTTACTTAAATTTTTTAATTTTTGATATTCAATTTGTTCATATTATGTTTTTAGATTGTAGTTCACTTATTTGTAGCTAGAAGAGCAAATTAGGACATATTTGAGGTGATTTGGAGCTATTTTTATCAAGTTTTGACAATGTTATAAAAGTATATAGGTACAAATATGCCTATATTAATGTATGTATACTTTAACATAGTTATGTTTCATGTAAAATAAGAAGTTATAAAGTTCCAAAGAGTTATAAGACCATCAACATACTCGTGTTGATATTTGTTTTCACATTTTGAGCTTATGTTTATTTAAAATTCAAGGGTTTTGTAATTTTTAATTAACATAGCCACCAACACAGCCATGTTGATGCCCTTGAACCACCCTAAACCTTACTTTTCAAACTATAAAAGGAAAAATTGAGAGAAAAGTAAAGATAAGGCTTAGGAAACAAAAATTAATGACTTAAGACAATAGAAGGAATGAAGAACAAGCACGGAAACACATTTCAAGTGGATTTCACAAAGATTAAAAGGGGTTCCATCGTTTTTCTTTTATTTTTTGTTTTTCCTTTAGCCTTGATGTTATGCATTCCATAGTTTTTTGGGTATTTGGATAAGACGGATCTAGGAAAAATTTTATAGTGATTTTATTTTATTCTTTAGTTTTATTGAGATTCAATTATGTGTTGTTTATTCTTGAATTAATATTACTAGTATGTTGATTCATTTGTGATTTCATGCAATTAAGATTGAGAAATCCTTTATATGAATGGATCTACCATAACTAAAAGGAGTTGCTGCAAAGAGATAGGTTTACATAACTCTTCTATATTAAGGTAAATCCTAATAGAGAGATTCATAAATTGATTAATGCAATTCTAGGTGTTTTAATTAGAAAGAGATTTCAATTAATCAACCTAGAATTATTTGTTAATAATCTTGTAAAATATATTAACATGATTGACGAATTTCCAAATTTCAATGGACTCTAGATTAAATTGATAAGAGAAGTTATAATTGTATGAGAAGTCTTAAGAGAATTTGAAACAGGTACCATTGTCTTATTTGATTGTTTCTTAGTTTAATCTTCATTCTAGTTAATTAATTTATTGATTAATTTTAGCTCATGATTTTTATTTTGAATTTGATTAATCATCATCATTATACTTTGTTGGACTAGACAGTGAAGATCGTAAGTGTTAGTAATTTTAGTCCTCATCAAATTTACTTATACTTTTCAGTGCTGGCTACAATTATACTGTGCCCTTGTAGTTAAAATAACTAAATCACTAATATACCATAAAGTATATAGTTTAACTTGAATATTTCATCACATAACTAACTTCTAGCACACATCAAGACTTTAGAAGTTGTCAACTAAAGCCAATTACGATGAGAACTCATTATCTAGCTACTAGTATTAAAAAGAAAACTTTTAAGAAACTATAAACAGTAAAATAGATAAGAAATCTCGTGCAATTAGTTTCATAATTAGATTTGAGCTCTATGTAGCTTCTACCACATTATTATATCAAAATTTTCATAAGTCGTTTAACTAATATTAGCTTTTAAATAGTTATCCATACGGTGAGTTTTATGTCTACTTCTAAAGTTTTTTTGTTACAAATTAATTATTTATAAACTAAGGCAAGTACATATATATTTGATAAGTAATATGATGATACTGAAGTGTTGATCAATAAGGCAGTTTAAAGAATTAATAAAGATGGTTGTTAATGGAATTAAGTAACAAAATACACAATAAAACCCAAACAAAAAAAGCATACAAGAAAATTAGAATAAAGCAATTAATTAAATAGGGAATTAATGATAATTAAAGCTTAGATAAGACTTTCTCATGGTATCATCTTTGATGTTATGATTCAATAAATTTAGAAGATATTTATCATTTGTATGGGTAAAGCTTCCTAAGATATGAAATTATAGTCTCTTAAGCTACATCAACATATCCTCAAGTTTGCAAAATTAACAAAAGCCCCAGGTATTTCCTTTCTTTTGGCAAGTGTCTAATTACTCATCCCACAATTTTTCAAGAGGCAGATTGTCTTTCGAATTTCTCTCTTTCCTCTTATGTTCTTGCCTTTCTTCTAATGGTTGGATTGTTTATAAGAGAGTTAACATTAGACCTAATCGTCAACACTAACTAAATTTGTGTTAAGAGTAATCAAAGATACTTTGCAAATATAAGTTCCACTTTATAATAAAATCCAACAAAATTATGTTTAAAATAACAAGAATAACAAATAATTTTTTTGGATATGCACATGTTATAAGACATAGGCATGTCTTAGGCTATGTCACTCTTTGAAAGTTCTATCCATCTCATAATATCTCTTTAGGACATGTTCTAGACCGATTCTTTATCTCCATATGATCTATGTTGAGCATAAGTAGGCACATAGGCATATGTCAATTCATGTTCGATCAAGAATTATGCTTTGCTCAATGTTTTTTTCCCTTAAAATATCCTTCAATTATTAACAAATCTTATTCCAAGATCAACTCCATTTAATTATTTAAAAATATAGTGAAAATTAAGTATAACAATGTAATTTAACATGAAATCCAAGCAAAATGCTAAGGAAATTTTATACATTTTTCATGCACTTCAAACTCCACTCTATTATATGAAATACTATAGTTTTTCTTCTTCATAAATTCCTTTAAAACAAAACCTAAACTGATAACTTTCTTGCTTGATTAGGATTGTCAATAAGAGCTTAACCTGATTCTAAATTATTTTGAGGAAACTAATTACCAATTATTAATTAATGATAATAAAGCAAATGTTACCACAACTTTCTAATGATATCAACATATACTGAAGCTAGATGACCATACAACTTCCCAAAATAATATTCAATTACAACAATCTTGTTCCTCAAATCTAAAACAATAGTGATTGTCATTGGTATTACCAATCACATTTTAATAACTATCAAATTTTCTTAATATCTTCTTTACATTGTTAATTTTAAATTCATTTGTACTTGTAATAAATAAATAAATAAAAGATTTTAAATTTTTACCATAAAATAGCTTAACAATAATGTTAAAAACCTTCAACTTCTCATAAATTTCTTTTGCCAACTGATAAATGCATAATTGATCATATTTATACCTCAAATTTGATGTATTTTTGTTTGATAAATTATATTTTTATCGTATATTTGGTACTTAATTTTCTCCAAGTATGTTTACAGAGTACAATTCCATCACTAACTTAAAGTAGAAGAATTCAGATGAAAACACTACAAAAAATGGAGATTTGAAGCAAAGAATGGATGCATCAGTCTGCAACAACCCTTGCACTACTCTCAGGTCGTGCAAGTTAGCGAATTCTAGAGATTTGGGTATGTATAGAGGTATAATGAGAAAATTACATAAGTTCTCTATAAAAAATAGAGCAAGTTATGGGTTACAAAATTTTTAAGAAGGAAATCAAGTAATGGAATTCCAAATTGGGACCCCTATGGTAGAATTAGTAGAGCTAGTGTGAGTGTTTTTTGTAGGAAGTTTGTATATGCATAATAACACATATAATAAGATTTATAAATTGGGGTGAAAAGTCATCCAGATTTCTCTTAAGTCAATCAATAAGCTCCAAGACAACCTGTACTAGGCTTTTAACAATATTTTCAAAAATAGAATCAATAGAGTCTAAAACATTTGAGGATAGACTTCATGTAAGAGATTTATTATTGATTTTAGAATCATAAAGCTTTGACAAGGAATATTGAATTTTAGTTTTATCAACTAACTTAGGTAGTTGTAAAGTGACCATAAGGCACTATACCAAGTGACACTATACACAATCCTAGGGAATATGTGAAGAAGGATACACCTAAGAGTGAGAAATTAAATAATATTGAGAAAGAAGATGGAAAGTAAGGAAACCATTCAGGAATTACAAACTAAGAACCCTTTACCTCACTAGATAATTTCAAGAAATTAAAAAGAAAGACACTAGTACTTAAGAGAAGTACAAAGAAGATATTGAAGAAGAAAATTAAAAAGGGGACCATGAGGAGGAAATTTTCGAGTCAAAATTAAATGAAGGCAACATCAAATTACCCTAAAACATTATACTACTAGAGTTGGGTGACCTAAGGGATTTAAATTTTCACCTGATGATATTTACATTAACAAGGTATTAGAAAAATTAAGAGCAGTTATTAATGTAATGTCTTATGCTATGTTAAAAAGAACGAGATTAGGTCAAGGGAAACCCACTTGGAAAGTGATGTATCTTATTCATAACTCAATAAAAACTTAGAGGTATTGAATATAATGTAATGATAAAAATTGATATGCTCTATTTCCAATATATTTCCATATCCTAGATATTGATAAGGAAGAGAAAAAAGTCATTAATCCTAGGAAGACCACTTCTAACTAGAACAAAAGCAATAATTAACGTTAGGGACGATGAATTGATACTTAGTATTAGAAATAAAGAACTTATGTTCTTAAATGGTGAGATGCCATTTATTTTTATAAAATACTTGGGATAAAGTAATGATTCTAATATTTTATAAGAAGTCACTAAGAAAGAAGTTGAAGCACCAAGACAAGTAAATATGAAAGTAATAGTAAATAAGAATTTTTAAATGAGAGACCATGATCCTTTATATGACACTCTTTGTATTGACAAATAAGGGACCAATCATATTGCTATGATAAATTATCGAGTTTAAGGAGCTAGTCTAGCTAAAGGACTCCTAAAAAGAACTTGTTAGGAGCTAACCAAACCATAAATTTAATTTCTTTTTAAGTTTAGCTTAATTTATTTTTGGGCATTATAGACTAATAATTTAGACTTCTATTTTGATTTTGATTGTTTTGATTAGTGATAAATAAGTTTACATACTACTTTAGATTTTTTTGTACTTTTTCCTTTGTTTTTTAATGATTTTTTTAGTTAAGAATAGAATTGAAGGGATATATAAACTTAAGGAGAAAGAATATTAGAGATGGAAGATCTAAAAAATAGTCCAATGAAAATATAAAAAATCAAGTATGTGTTGAATCATATTATTGAGCATGACATAAAACACAAATTTGCAATTTTTTTCAGGAGGATCCATGGCTCCCGTATCTTTGATAATCTAAAGACTTAAGGATCCATAAATTTGGGACATGTTTGTGCCCTTATCTATAGATTTACAAAAAATTTTCCAATATGCTTTATGTTTTAAGACACACACGTGTAATAGATCATGCCTTATTCTTTTTCAAACCTATATTTGTATACACTCTTCATCACAACCATTTTGTAACTATTTCCTTTAAAATTTAAAACCTAAAGGGTCATACCAAACCCCCATTTTCATATTTCTATTTAATTTTTCACACCCACTTCCTAAGTTTATTTCCTTAATAATTCCCATTAGATTTTAAACATTACGCTTCTAGTTTCACTGAGATTTAATAATTATTTCTTCTTTAAAACCATATTTTGAAAAGCTAATGCTTAAAACTTTAATTATTGTGAACATTCCTTCACCATATTTTGATTTCCATATATACCCATATACATACTCATGAGTTCCCATCCATCCACAAGTAAAAGAAAGAAAGGACAAGCAATTTGAGGTGGTAATAAGAGAAAGCACATAAAAAAGGTAAGGGTCCATCCTAAAATGGACACCATATGCTTACATTTCATAAGAAAGACCATCTTGAATGGTATGCTTACTTGCAACTTAGACCTTATAAAGAAAATGTAAGTATAGATTATAATGACTGGAAAGTTTTGGTTTGGTAAATAAAGTGAGGAGTTAAATAGATAATGAATGGTGGAAATTAACTTTTGAGTTGATTGACAATGCCTATCAAGTAATCACTTTGAAAACTTTAAATACGTTCAATACGATTAGGCATACTAAATGTGATAAAATTCAAGTTGGGGACAAACAGGTCCACTTATGGTCCATTGACAACCAAGACCACCCAAATTATCTTTCTTTCCTTTTAATACCTATATCAGACAATAACCTATTAAGTTTTAGGGGAAAATGAGAGAGCTTGAGTAGTCAGACATAGGGATTTGTTCAACTTATGGTACGTAGTTAGGAGAAGGCTATATTACTGAGATAAATGTTTTAAAATATATCTAGAACTAATAGGAAATAAAAATTTTGGTGTAATATATGGAGTTACATATTTCTATGGTTTTCTAGATTTCTAAAGGAAAATAGGACTAGTATGGGTTTATGCTAGACTTGAATTGGTTTAGGCTTGATTGACCTAAACTTAGTGCATCAATTATGAAATAACCGCAATTGGATAATGTAGTTGTAGCTAGTACTAGCAAGTACAGGTTGATCTCACAAAGACGATTAATATTTAGTAGTTACCATTGTTCTATTATCTAATCTATGATTTTTATTTTCATTTTCATTTTTAATTAAAGAAAATAAAGTAAAATAGATAGTAATAAAGAACTAAGAACTAAGAAATCATGAAGAAACTTATCGACATCAGAAATTAGTGTCTAAGTTTTGAATCCCCCTAAATACCCTTAATTGAATAATCTTTTAGTATGCAATTTTTTATTAATTTACTAGACCATGGAGATTCCTATGGTATGTTAATAGCTAACTCTTGAGTTTAATAACAACTAATCTTTATTATCAACCAAATTACTCATATTAAAGTTTATAGAATTGTTTCACCAATTTCTGAATCTCGCTATTAGGTTTGATCCTAATCCAGAGAATTTATGTCATATTTCCAATTCTCCCATTTGTATCCTATTGAATATTCTTATAAGGTAGATGTTTGATCTTGTATTCTAATGGATCTTTCAGTGATTTCTTCATGTTTTTCACTTCTTCGAATCAAAATTGCCCCCTTGTAAATGATCTCACCCTCTGTAATCACCTCCTAATTTTTGTCTCCTCTTTTTCCTTCGAACATGTCTTTTTATGGTAAATTTGAGGGCCTTAACTGATGCATGGTTTAATACATGACTGTGTATAACCCAAAATACTTAAATTTTGCAATTTGCATAGCCTGAGAGAAGTACAGGGTTGATACACAGTGTTGTATCCCTTTTTTGCTTCACATCTTTGTTTTATGTTGCGTTTTCATCTGAATTCTTCTCCTTTGAGTCCGTAATGGAAATTATAACCTATAAACACACTTAAAGAAAATTAAGTACCAAATATATGATAAAAGTATGGAATATCAAGAAAAAATACATTAAATATGGGTTATAAATATGATCAAATATGTATCTATACAAAATCCCCATACTTAAGCTTTTGCTTTTCCTCAAGCAAACCATAATCAAAATTATAAATTTTACAACATTAGTCCTTCATTAATCATGATATTTCTAATCATATTATGAATCATCATTTCTTATTGAATCAAATTAACATATAATTAGAGTCAAGTTATCTTAAAATTAATTTTCTAAGTCCATATTAATAATAATCACATCAATAATCGCATTGAAACCAAAAGCATACATCTTTACATCCTCGCCAAGATTTCACTCAACATGCTCAAGTGGGTAGGGTGAAAAGTAACAAAACTCTCAATCGATGCATAGTAGACCTCTTACCGTAGGTTTGTAATAATATCACACCTCCACCACTCATGTATGGTATCATTTGGATATTAAAAAGGGTTAAATTAAAGGAAATTTACTCAAAAGAAAATTACAAGACTTTGTTACAAAACACACAAAACTTTTTAATGCAACTATACTAGTACCATATACTTATTCATAATTATTTTTTATGCTCGTATAATTTTTTTCAATAATTCAAACATTTAGTTCCACAATTAAAGAAATAATGGACCTTCAAGAATTTCACGTTTCAAACAAATAAATAATGTAAATAACCTTCAAGGTTCAAAATTATAAAAAAGGTATTCAAGAAAAACAGGATTAATATTTGGGTATAACAATGAAAAACGATAAGGCTCAACTTGATTATTCCTAAAGGATAAAATTATAGGTATGGTAAATATCAAAGAAGTAGGCAAAAATAAATTGTTGAATCTAAGTATCTTTATCATATTAATGCTTCCAATTTAACAAATATGATCTCAATATGTATAATAAAAGTAAGTTCTAGAATCATTCTACTATACATGATAACACATATGAAAGAAATAAAAGAGCTTAGAATTTTGAAAATCCACTCTTAGGCTTAAAAACTCACAAAAAAGATAGGTTTATGTGTGTAAATACTATACAATATCATTCAATTTAATCATCTCCATGAATACTAAAAATATGACATGGGAAAACAATTTTATTCTAATTATCATCCTTTTGCATATTAATTTAACTCAATATTCAACAATGAAATAGAATATTGATAACATATTTCAATTAGAAAGATATCAATTAATAAAATTTAGTAATTAAGACTATAATAAGCTCAAAGAAATCATTAAAAATCATTACCATTTCTCCATACTAAAAGTTGTAAATTTCCTCAATGTACACAATATAAGTAGATATATTAAGTGAGAATGTTTTTTGGTACTTTCCTAAGTATAATGATTTTATTGAATTCTGATCCATCCAATATAAGATTACATCCTTGCAAATTATGAAGAAAAAGGGATAAAAAAGAAATAACAATAATAAAAACTAAAATGTCAAAGAAACATTAAAATAAACAACAATGACGACAACAACACCCAGTATGAATCCTACTGATACGCAGAGTCTGGGAAGGTCCAGTTGTAACACCCCGTTACCCATGTGAGGGCTAAAATTATGAATTTTGAGAATTTCTGAGAAATTAGGAAAAATGCACATCATGCATAATTAATTGTGACATGCACATTTTTGCACATTAATATGATTGTACATGCATTCATGACATTTTCCGAGTATAATTGAGTTGTTAATGTGATTAAAATGTGATTTGGCAAGTTTGGTGATATTTCGAGTATTTAGAATTTTTGGTAAATTTTTGGACTAAAGAAAAATATTGAAATTTGGACCAATTATAGTGTAACACGTGAACTGAGTAACTGGATGACAAATAGCATATGTATATGTGTGTCACGTGGCAATATAAAATAGTGGCAATTGATGGGAGACACGTGTATATCATGCTAAGAACCCACGTATTTTAGGGTTGCAATGAAAATATATTAGGACGAGTTACTATAACTTTGTTCATCGGAAGCATTGTCCTACTTGGTTTTGTTCATCACCGATCATGGAGTTGCTCTCGGTGGCTGTCTATGAGTTGCCCGTGTTGCTGGAAATAAAAGCTAAAACAAGTAAGTTACTTGATGATATTTTATGGTGTAAGATAAACATGCATGCATGAGAGGGTAAGCAAAGTTTCGGTGATGAATGACTTAGATGATGGATCTGTGAAATAGAAGAGTGTCTAGAAAAGTATGAAATAAGTTCTGTTTAGTTAAATTGTATGTGTTGATGAGTTAAAAAAATGAGTTAGAAGAATTGTTTGAATGTTATTGAGTTAATTGATGTGAGAAAGTGAAGTCTGGGTTTGAAGTCTGGAATTGGGGAAGACGAGTTTCAGAACCAGACGTCGCGACTTGTTCTTTTGTACGTCGCGACGTGTGGCTTATTTTGTTTATTCGTCGCGGCGTCCATTTTTATCTTCGCCGCGGCTCATTCCTCTTTGTACGTCGCGACGTATGAGACCCCCCTTGAGCTCGTCGCGGCGAACGTTGCAAAAATCTCGAAAAATACTAATTTTTGGGCTGTAAGTCGCGACTTCATCTTTTCTCCTCGTCGCGGCGAGCACCCCTCCTTCGACTGCTCGAACATGCTTTCGTATTTTGACCATAACTTTCTCTATACTGATCCAAATTGGGTGATTTTTGATTTTCTGTAAACTAGAGACATAGGGCTACAACTTTGATGAAGAAATGGAGTTTTATTTCTGTCTCTAAGAGTTTCAATTTTTGGTTGGAAGTTGAGGTATGAATTCTGCTGGAACTTATGAACCGCCTAGAATATTTTGAGGATATCTCTTGGTATACTGATCCAAATTAAATGATTTTGGTGTCTTTAGAAAGCTAAGAAATGGGAGAACAACTTTACAGAAGGAAGTTTTGTCTAATTTGGTCTTTTACTTTATCAGATTCAGCATGGAAAGTTGACCTATATGTGTATTATAGGAAAAATCTGAAGTGGTCAATGAAACTATGAAATTATTTGACATTGTTTGGTCCAATTCAATTGTAATTATACATGGTATTAATGAGGGATTTGATATCTGAATGATTTCGATAAGGATCGCGTCATTATACCCCGGAATTGTCATTGAACATGCATTGTGCATACATTCTATACATTGATGTGCATAAAAGAACCACTTGTGTATTTATGCAAAAATGTGATATTTGTGAATGTGTTTTGTATATTTTAGAGGAGCATATCGGACGCCAATCGGACATTGCCAGACCATCCAGGCAATAGCTTATTGGAGCGTACTGTGAGTCAACCTAGATGATTTCCTAGGATTGATTTAATTTGATTTGTTTAAGCTTCCAATATTGTTATATTGCTTGCGATTTGATTATGAATTCCGGACTTCAATTGTCCGAGGAGATCAATATTCAGGAATGTATTGGAAGTGCTTTGATTGTGACTTTGTTTGCTATGGAATTCTGAACATTATTCTGAATGTTATGTGAATTCTCAACGATAGTTGAATGCCGGACTTAGGTCCGATGATTATGAGTTTTGTTTGAGCATCCTATGTGATTGCCATATATGCCATATT
>JAOSBK010000002.1:29006601-29030349 GCA_027568895.1 Erythroxylum shatona
GAGGATCATAACTCTTGTCATATTCATCAAACAACCACTTAGGTTCCAATTTCATCTTCTTAGGATCATAGCAATTTATGTTTTCCTTACATTCTGCCAGGTCATTGTTCTCTCATTACTATTTCTATCAGATCAAACTCTTAACAATTGCTCATAAGTGTAACTTACACATATGCGCCTCAGATTAAAGATCAGGTACTACTGTTTGCTATGACATGACTAAAATGCATGTAACCTGACATGTATTTAAAAAATGCCCATGTAAGATCTCTATGCTGGTGCTCTGATACTACAAATGTTGGACGCCGCTTGCAGAACCAAACTTTGGATCACGAAACATGAGCTTAATGCAATGAAATTTCCTTGACCATCATCGGTTCATCTTTATGCTTTGATACCATAAATGTTGGGCGCCGTTTTTGGAACCCAACTCTTGCTTTGATACCATAATATGTTGAAAAACATTTCCAGAGCTTAACATCTGGAGTCATAAACCTTGAGTTGATAACCCTATAGGGTTATTCCAAAGAACCCTCTTTGGCCGTCATCCCACAAGGGTGGTGTGCCCAAACTAGCCAATCACCAAAAATCATAACTGAATTCTTCGAAACAATTTTAGCTTCGCATCTCTAGTTTGTTTTAAAGAAAGAATCATCTCAATCGGAGCTCTACAACTCAAGATATGCTTAAAAAGCCAAACATGCACATATCTTAATCATGGTCTCCCAACTGACTCCTCACTTTCTATGAATTAAACTTCCTCAAAACAACTCAAAAAGATCCCAATTTTCATAGAGAGATAGATACATGTGTTAGGAAGCTATTGATTTAAGAATCACATCATTCGGAGGTCGGATGAGAAAGTTATGACCAAAATATTCAAACATGTTTATATCCTAAATCATATTGTATCTATCTTGGCGCAATTGCCATAACATTTTCTAAAGATGTCGGATTGAGTTCGTTCTTAGACTATTTTAAAGAAAACTTCGAGATATACAACTTTTATGAAGACTCTAAAGCAATATTTTTCTTCTAAAAGTGTAAAAAATTGCAATGTACCGAAGCTGTCCCGTAAATGTATGTTTAACGAACATCTATGTCCATTTAACAGGCATTATCGGGGTTGGGAGTCATTTTCACCCGATAAGGTCCGTTAAATGGACATTGGTGAGGCAAGGGGTCCTTTTTCACCTGAGAACGTACGTTTAATGGACATCCATGTCCGTTTAACGGACATTGGGGTTCCCCAACTCCTCCAATGCCTCTCCAATGCTTCCAACATCCATTCTAACATCATATTCACTCTTAAACTTCCCAAATCCAACTCTTCTAGTGCCAACTCACTTCATATCAATTCAAACACCATATTTATCTCATAAAACTCTCAATTCTAAACATATTTGATTCATCAAAACCACAAACTCTCATCATTCACTATAGCTGTCATGTTCATAGTTCCCATGCAGCATTATCACCTATAATGCTCATATCTTTTCACTACGATATCCTAAATTTACATATTTTATATTGTTGGAAAGTTAAGAGGATAAGCTACAACTTTTCATAAGATAATTTTGTCTATTTCTACTTAGATCAATTCAATTTTCTCCCTGAATTTAGAACATAATTCCTGCCCCCATGAAAAGCTTGAAAATTTGTCCCATTTTCACTTCCTCTATGCAACATCATTTTATAACCCCTTAAATTCCAACTTTTCTTCATCTCCTATTAAATCTCAGCTCATTTGACTTGTTACATTTAACTACATCTCATCATTCATAATTCCTATGTGTCTTCTTCATAACATCTCACTGATGTGTATATATATGAATATATATCAATCATTCACGCTCAACATTCATCATCCTCATCCATATATCATGCATAATTCATTAACAACAAAATAAGAATTTTACAAAACTTTAATGGCATTCCAAGGCATATTACATCATCAATACATTAATATTCCAAAATCTCCAAATTACACAAGATACTTGAATGATAATTTCTCAAAATGCAATTACAACTTTGTTTTACACAAATTACTCCAAAACAAAACAAAACATGCAAATTCGGATTTATGCCTTGATTCACTTTCACTTGATTTCTTGCTCATCACCTAAATAGGGGAAAGAGAGTGGGGGTGAGCTTAAAAGCTCGTGGGTAACAGCTTATAACGGAAAAATAAGCAAAACCATTCAAAAGTTCAATGTCATAGAAAATTCTTGTTGAAGTTCATAAAATACTTGTTTCTCAAATTCTCATCATGTAATTAAATTTACAAACCACAAAACATGACTGCATCAAACTTGTTCATATATCATAAGCACATAAGCACATTAGAATGGTTAGGGTAAATCTATAAACATGATGCACTACACATTTCCATATAATGGTCATGTGTAGTCGTAAACTTAAGGGAGTCTATGAAGGAGCTCCGCGCCACTAGCAGGTAGGCGGAAAAAGCCTTTACTTGGTCAACATACACGTGAAAATTCTAGGATGGATTACAAGAAACCCACATAACATGTATTTCAAAACTTGTTGCCTAAAATGGCACTATTTTCGAAAACTTGATTTCACATAACATGTATTTGATATATTTCATACATGATTCCATAACATGGGATCTTTTCAAAAGAAATCATTTTTATAAATCATCACACAATTCACATATCACACATGTACCAATTTCTTAATTCATTCAAAACACAATTAATGCAACACTTATGATCCAATTTAAATCAATAAATTTCCTCAATTTAAAGAAAACAAAAGTGGCTTATTTACTCTATTATAAACATGTACCCACCATGAATTTCCTTGCTTAATACACTACTAAAAAATGTCTCCCTCGTGGCTCTTCTTGCCTTCCTTGATTTTCTTTAACAATAGCCACAAAATTCCATTCAATAGGATTCTTAATTGAGAACCCACAAGACACATTCACTAAAATTGATCATAGAGTTCTTAAACCTATACATTTCTTAAGCTATATGAACCAAAATCTTCTTAAAAGTCCAAAATATTAAACCTAAGCTTGCCTTGAATTTCACCAAACAATGACTTTCTTGGCTCTAATGGAAGCTCTAATCCTCCTCTTCCTTTTTCTCTTCTTCAGCAATCACAAATTCCTTCTTGAAAGCGAAGAAAATTTGAAACCTAGCTTTTCTTGTTTCTTTCCTTTCTTCTCAACTGAATTCTCTCCTTTTTCTCTCTTCTCTTTGTTTTTGTCCCTCAATTTCATTCATGCTTCTTCCTTAAAAGCAAGCCCACACTTCTTATTACATTTTTGCCATTAATGAGTCAAAATTGATCCTTTTTCCCTTCCTTTAAAGCCTTATAACTTAAATGCTTAATTGACTTGCTAGTTTTGCCCCTCATGAAATCTTGCCACCTTAATTCAATTTAACTGATGTCATATAATCTTACTCACATTAACATGCTAATTAACTCCACAAAATTACTCTATTAAGACCTTAAAATTCACTTAAGTCATTGCCTAACTTCTTCCAAAAATCAAGACCTTTTTCTGATCATGTAATTGAAGGAATTAGATAACACTTCCTTCTAGAACAATGTTCCTCATTGTCATCAATTTTTAATGACATCAAAATCATTCAATTTAGTTCAGAAATCTGAAAGTCATATCTCAAACTTTTCCGAACTATTCTTATACCTGAAACAATATTTTGTACTCAACTTCCATCCAAAAATTGATATTCTTAGAGGCTGAATTAAGACTCAATTTTATCAGACAATTTGTAGCCTTATCTCTCTAGTTTACTCCAAATCAAATATCATCTCATTTGGATAATTAGAGAAAAAGTTATGGCTAAAACACTGAATCATACTTAATGAATATGTTTCAACTTATAACTTCTAACTTTTAACTTCCAACCTTTCACTTATAATAGTTCTAACTTCCAAGAAAAGTTTAGGGTCCAACATATCAAATATATTAAACTACAAATAATGCCCAAAATAATAAATTAGATATCTTAACAATCTCCCCATTTTTGGCATTATTTGTCATATCAAATAACCCCCTATAAATTAAGCAGTCTAATAATAGATTCTAGATAACATCAGAGTCATGTTAATAGCCAACTTGACAAGTAACAGAAAATTTATAAACAATCATATCTCCCCCTTAGGAAAAATTAATGCCAAAAGAACTAAGAATCATAAAGATACCTTGAAATCTCCCCCTAAAAAATACCTTCAATGCGATCAATATCAAGGACCTTGCAATGGAGTACTTAAGTGTTAGACACCGTTTCTAGAGCCTAACATTCGGAGTCATAAAACGTGAGCGTATTATCCTATAGGGTTATTTCCATGGAATCTCGATGTTTAGACACGCATCCCACAAGGACGAAGTCTACACCAGTCAGACAGTAGAATCACAAATTGAATTCTTTAGAAAAATTATATCTCTATGACTCTATTTTCTTTTGAAATAAGAGTCATCTCATTCGAAGCTCTACTGATCAAGATATGATTAAAATACCAAAGTATATTCAGTAAAAATAACCAATTTATGTTCTTCTAATCGATTCCCTTACCTTCTTTCCATCAATCTTTTTTCAAATCAATACCATGGGGAGATATAAAAATGTGTTAGGAATCTATTTGTTCAAGAATCACTTTATTTGGAGGTCGAATGATGAAGTTATGACCAAAAGAATCAAATATAATTATGTCCCCAATTATATTGTGCCTATCTTGGAACAATTAGCATAACTTTCTCTAAAGATGTTAGATTAAGGTCATTTTAGGACTTTTTCGAAGAGGACTTCTAGATCTACAACTTTTGTGAAGACTTTAAAAGGATATTTTTCCATTTGGAGGGTCAAAACATGAGCCGTGTGGAAATACACGGGCAGACCGTGTATCCCACAGGTTTGATGGCCTTTTTTCTTACTGGAATACACGGTCAGTGTTAATTTACAGGGCCTGACCGTGTATCTTTCAGATTTTTCATTGAAAATCTCTCCCCAAGACCTCTCCAATGGATCCTACATCCATTCTAACACCTCTTTCACTCCTATTCTTTCCAAATGCAACTCTCCTAGTGTGGTATCACTTCGTTTATTATAGTTGTTCTATATATACATCCTATGCAGCATCACCAACTTATAATGATCATATCTCTTAACTTCGATGTCCAAGAATTTCATACTTTATATCGTTGGAAAGCTAGAAAGATAAGCTACAACTTTTAAGAGACAAATTTGTCTAATTCAACCTAGATTAATACAATTTTTCCTTGAAGTCAGAACACGAATTTGACTCTTATAGAAAACTTGAAATTTGCACTGTACAAACTTGGAATGTCATGAGCATGGCCATTCAACTACCAATATTATTTCATTAAACTCTCTAATCTCTACACACTTGACTCTTCACTTACAACTAATTCTCATCATTCATAAAAATCTATCTTTCTTTTCCATAATATCTCGCTTATATGTATAACAATAATTCATGTTCAAAATTCATCATCTCAAGTTGACAACTTCTTCAAGTATACCTAATTTCAACTTAACATCATCCATTCACAATTCATATTTCATTAAAGATAAGAGTTTAGAAAGCTTTAATGGCATCTCATGCCATAATACATCATTTCGCAAAATCTCCAAAATACAGAAGATACTTGAATGATAATTGCTCAAATGCAACTACATCCTCGTTTTACATAAATTACTCCAAAACAAAACAAAACATGCAAATTCGGAGTGATTCCTTGACTTACTTTCACTTGATCTCTTATTCATCACCTAAATATGGGAAAGAGAGTGGGGGTGAGCTTAAAAACTCGTGGGTAACAAGTTTATAACGGAAAAATAAGCAAAACCTTAAAAATATTCATTTGCCTAAGAAAATTCATATTGAATTTATAAAGAACATGTTTGTCAAATTCTCGTCATGTAATCCAATTCACAAATAACACAATTTATGCATTCATCAACTTGTTCAAAAAATCATAAACACATAAGTACATCAAAATAGTTAGGATAGTCCAAAACAAAACATACTACACATTTTCACATAATGGTCCTGTGTAGCCATGAACAAAACGTACTATCACAATCCCGTCTTACGTAGCCGTGAACTTAAAGGAATCTATGAAGGAGCTCCATGCCACTAGCAGGCAAGTGGGAGAAGCCTTTAGTCAAAGTGCACTTGACTTAACTTAGGGGACTACCACAAACCCACACAACATGTATTTCATGACTAGAAAATAGATTGCCCAAAATGACACTTTTTTGAAAACATGCTTTTCATAAGCATGTAATATTCCAAATGCATTTCCATCATCATTTCACAATTCGTCAAACAAGTTCATATACCAAACATATAGCAAATTCTTTCAATTCACTCAAAAGCAATAAATGACGCATTTATGAAGCAATTGAAACCATTTAATGCTCTTAAATTTGAAAAGATAATCATGGCTCATTACTTAATTATAAACATGGAACCCACCTAATTAGCTTGCAAAAATCCAAACTCAAGGTTATCTTTCCTCTTGCTCTTAGATAGGGTTCTCTTGGTTTCCTATAACTAACCAATTTTCTCATTCAATTTACATTCACATGTAAATTCATAAAACTTCACAAATCAAAAATGCTAAAATTGAACTTACACCTAACCTACCTATAGTTCATCTAAGCTAGAAAAACCAAAACCCTAGCTTAGAAATCCAAAATCAAGATGGTTTCATTTTTCTCTTCTTTCTTCGTTCATTCCCAACACAAACCCTAGTTTTTATTTAATCCCTTTTTGAACCTAGCAAGAAGAAAGATAAAGACTTACGTCTAATAAGTTGATTTCTTCTTCTTTTTCTTCTTCTTTCTTCTTCCTTCCAAGCTTCCCACGATTTTCCTTCTTCTCTTCTCTTCTTTACATTTTCTTCCTCTCTCTTTAACTTCTCACGATACTTCTCTCTTCTTTTTCTAATTCAAGACCCTTTTATTTGGTCTTTTTCTCATTTTACTCTTCATTTACTTCGTCCTTCCCATTTTACCCCTTATGTCTATTAAAACTAACATCTTATACTTCTAACTCCTTCCAAAAATCCAGGCCTTTTCTGATTATGTAATTGAAGGAAATTGATAACACTTCCTTCTAGAAAAATGTTTCTCATTGTCTTAAGTTTCTAATAATATCAAAAGTATTCAATTTGGTTCAAAAATTTGAAAGTTATACCCCAAACATTTTTGGACTTTTCTTATGCTAAAACAATATTCTATGCTCGATTTTCATCTAAAAATTGAAATTCTTAGAAACTAAATTAAAACTCAATTTCATCAGACAATTTGTAACCTATGTCTCTAGTTTACTTCAAATAAAAAATCATCTCATTTTGATAGCTAGAGAAAAAGTTATGGCTAAAACACCGAAACATACTCAGTGAACATGTTTGAACTACATTTTCCAGCTTTTAACTTCCAACATTTCACATATAACTCGTCTTGTATTCAAATTCAAGAGTTCTCCTTTTTCTTTATATATGACTAATTGCCAACAATTTCTCATTTAATAGTTCTAACTTTCAAGAAAAGTTTAGGGTCCAACATTAAGTGTACACAAACCCTTTTCTATAACTAGCTCTTGTAATCTATATCAAAGTTTTATGTAGGAAAAGCAACAAAATCATGCAAAGAGCAACCCATCTCATGAAACAAGTAGTTCACCTTGTCAACTATCATTTCTAGGTTTTGGTTTATAATCTTTCGTGCCCTATTAATCATACCACAGACATTTGAGAAATAAATCCATCATTGAGAAGACAATCAAATCGTCCCCACAATTTCATACTGGTGCCATATAAGTTAACAAAGATCTTCACATATAAAGCATTCTCTACAAATCCTATTTCATAACCAATTTGCTAGTGAAAGCATATTGCCCAAACTCATACAACCCACAATATAGAGAAAAACTAATATAAAACATGAAAAACCTAAGTCATAGAAAACCTATATTCTTATAAATCTCCAACCAAGCATCAATTGTAAATCAAAATCCAAAAACAGAACTCTTAAATCATCAACCAAACCCTCATTTTCACATATAATATTCAAAAAATAAGAAAAAGCTAGACATATACTAATCACTTGAACCTTAGAAAACCTATAAATAAAAAATCCAAAAAGCCTGATGTTACTACTTTGAACTTTTTTTTACTTCAATAAGCTTTAAATTGTAAAGTACTAATCTCACTAATCACGTTCTCAATAGGATGACCATGTTTGATTTGTGATGGAGGATCTTTGTTGAAATCACATTCATTTATGTTTTCATTATCCCCAAGTCTATTTCTGCATCAGATATCTAGTTGGTTTCTTCCTCAAAAGCAACCAACGGGTCTTCCTCAGAAACAACCAACGGGTCCTCTGTCTGGTTGGTTTCCTTTCTGCAAGCAGCTAATTGTGATTCTAAATGTTTTCTACTTTTAACTTCGTTGCGCCTATAATCTAATATGTGAAGTTGATTTGGACGATTCTCTTATACCACCTTATCAATCATTTAGTGTCATAGAGTCCTATTATCATATATGGCTGAATTGCAAAAATTAATAGCCTATAACATGTAGAAATTATTTGCCAATCTTCTATTGCTTACTATACAATCTCCTTATTCATTCAACACTTTACATCCATCAGTAGTAAGTTTAACTAATAGCCCATCATCATAAAGTTGGCTATTATCACTAAGTTACCTTTTAAACTGACCACCTGAAACATATTTTTGAAGTGAGATAGTCCATCAATGCAAAAGGTTCCTCTACTAATCACCTTTGCTTTCTTTCCATCACCAAAATTAACATAACCATCCATACAACTTTGGTGATCCATCAAGCAGCTTCTTTTCCCTGACATATATTGTGAACATCCACTATCAAAATACCATCCATTATAAGAGATAGCATGCATGAATTTAAAAGTCATAAGTGCGTAGTTGATTCTTTCTAACTCAAGTTTTCTTTAATAACATTGGTTGTCGCTAGAAATTCTTCACAAAATGCCTAGATTTTGTGTTTTGAGCCCCTCCAAAATAGCATTTGTAACAGTTTGTAGCACTTTGGCCTCATATGACTGATTACATCACAAAAGTGACATTTAGGCATAAACTTTCGATTCTTTTTTGAAGTTTTTCCCCTAACAAATCTAACTTCACCATTCCGAGAACATTCACTTTTATAACCAATACCTTAAAAATCCCCTTTGTTGTTACCAATTTCTAGCAATTTATCTAGCTTCTTGGTACCACCATTCAATACTCTTATTCCTTTTTTGGTATTGACTAGTTTTAGCTTTGTTTCATTAAGCTCATCTATTATTAATAACAACTTCATCTTTAGACAACCTTGAATGATGTCCTTCATGGTTGAATTTTCTCTCTTTAGTTTCACATTTTATTTACATATTTTCACCCATTTGGCATACATTATTTCATAGGCTTTGTTGACGTCTTCCTTTTTGAATTCTGAATCATTGTCATCGCTATCACAATCCTAATTAGAATTTAGAATTGAAATATCTGTATTTTTGTTGTCAGTTTCTTCACTAGTTACTACTAAAGAATTAAGCAACAGAACTTTTGTTGTTTAAAGCAATCAATGCAATATGATTAGTCACAATTTCTTCTTTGTTGTCGTACTAACTTTCAAATTTATTTTCGCTCCAAGTACTTGTGTAAGATTTCCCTTTACTCCTTTTAAGAGCGTTAACACATTTCGCTTGCATATGTATAAGCTGCCACCCTGCATTATAAATAAAGAGAAAAGAGTAATTATATGAGCCACTAAAAATAATTAGAAAAGTACTTAAATTTTTTATACCAAGCACAAGGTGCAAGATTAATATTTACAAAAAAAAATACAAAGAATAAACTCTAATCTTAATAAATTAACAACGGCATTAATAAATGCATATCTGTCACAACTAATATTATCTAATGCCTTCTAAAAATCATTTTTCATTGCTTTTAAATTTTTTATTTGAAGAAAAGCTGCAAAAAGAAAGCATGAAGAAGAATACATATGTTTTTCCTAATTCTGAAGACGACATTTTTTATCTTCAAAAGTTGCAGTATTTACCATTTATGGATTATCAATAGCGGATCTGTGGATATACGACAAATGTGTGGAAAACAAAACAAACCAGAGTTTAGGGACTTTTTGAGATGTGAAATGTCCACATGATTTCGTTTCAGAAAGAACAAGCGAGCAATGACAATGGGGATAAGACGGCACTAATTATGGCAATGCTTGAAGCACATTCATGCTGGCAAAAGATGTGTAGAATTATTATCCCTTCTATTATTCTAGACAACATTTTCCCTACATGTTAAGTCCATACGCAAAACTAAATGATTAGGAAGAAATTGCCGTTTAACTTGTATTTTCGCAGCCATTAAGAATACCGTTTGAGGTACAAAAGAAACCAAAAACCATGTAGTTTTTTTGTTCATGTATATATATAGGGAGAGAGAGAGAGAAAGAGAGAGGGTCAATTTAGGTTAGTATATACATTTAGTTTTTCTTTTTCCTGCTAACGGGGATGTGAATTCGATTCAGAACGTCGGTATACCAGAGGGAATATCCATATCATAGGTTAAGGTTGTCTCCACAAATTATGTGATATATGGTGAAAAAAAAGAAAGAAAAGAAATTTAGCAGTTTTAATGAAAACCCGATATCTGAACATTGAGGTTGTCTATGTATTGGATATGTCTTCTTCATCTGGCTTAACGCATTTCTAGCATTAAAGTTGACGATTGCATATGTACATATATAAGAAAGGAGCAGATGCGTGATGATGATAATGTATAATGCGCGTGCTATGAACGCGTGCATGTCCTTTCTTAATCTCTCTCAGTCTCAGAAAGATGCATAAGCCCTAAAAGTAGGAACAGTGGGCCGCCCTCTGACTTCCACTACCACCTTCCAAATATATAAACAAATGCCGGAAAAGCTGTATAAACCAGTGAAATGAGATCCACTCATTCCTCATTCTGAAATAACAATCCAATTCATGAGTATAATATATGTTTTTTTTAATTCTTTCTCTTCCGTTTTCTTTCTTAAACAACAGTAAAAAAAAAAGGTGCTGTCAAGCTTGCTCTTTACATATCCATTCTAGAGCAACAGGAACAAAGGTAGTTTAATCAACCCATCTGCTAAATTCAGCTAATAACTACAGCAGAAAATAAACTTCAAGACCCATTTTATACTTAGTTTCTGCCGAATTTAGCACTTGTTCCTGTCCCTGATTTCACCTTTTTGAAATTTCAAACTATGAGTTCAGAGCAATACTCCTTTGGGTTATTACAGCTGATAGAATTAAAACCTAGCTCTCTTCTCCAACGGTTCCTAATCATTTGCTAGCCTACATCATTCTGCTTGTAGCTGGCCCCCGCACTCTCCGTTCATCTTGGTAGTTTCTCTTTTCTCTTACTTTCCTTTGTTTCCTTTAGCTTTTCTCTCAAGCTGGTACAGCTAGCACGGCAGGACAGCTCCTAATCTGCTTTATATATTCAACTTATCATTCGCCATCTTGGTTGATTTGACAGTACATTAAGATTTTTTTTTTTCTTTTTGTAGGATCAGTTCCTTTGGACAAAAACCGTTTTTAACTTTTAAACACCTTATCCATCTCTACTCTACCTGAAAGTGGCCCCAAAAGATGGCGTCCAGAAGTCAGTTGTAGTCTCATGAGCAACTGGAAATGTGCTTGAGATGGGCACTAAGCATAGCCCTCGGCTTCTTAGATCTTGTTTTATCCCTTTCGAATCCATATTATTCTCGACAACCTATAATATCAAAATCAATGTTTAATGTTGTCAGTTTGTAGATTGCAAAGTTCATGTATGTGCAGTACAAAATTAAAGAAAACGGATAGGAAAAGATGAATTGTCTTGTATATACCTGCTGGTGTTGGATAGCTTCGCAATTTTTCATGTAAGGAGTGCTTAAAACCTGCATTAAGAAAAAGGGAATGTATCAGAAATTAAAAAATTTGGCCTCATTTTCCAATTGAATGCTTAATCTATAAGAAAATAAAGGGACATACACTAACTTGGTCATGAAGAAACTTGATGTACTCGATAGCCTCATGGAGGACCGATGCAGTATCAGTCTGTTAAAAAAGAAAAAGAAAAAACAGATACGAAATAAAGATTCATCAGTTTATAGCAAAGTAAAAGCTTTTAATTGAAATACAAAAGGTAGATTTATACACTATTAAGGTCATTGTACTTTCTGCAAAACCGTAAAAGAAAAATACATGAAGTAACCTTTCCGAAAGGCGAAACCAATTGTTGAAGGGCAGTTATTCGGTCCCCAAGCTTCTCTTTCCTGACCTGATAACGATAACGAATCTTCACTTCTCTTGTTTCGCAGAAACCAGATAAATATTATGGAAAAACTCTACAATACAGAAGGATGTCAAGTTTAGTCGAATACACTTACCTTAAAGGTTGGCAATGGCGTTGGCGCTTCGATTCGAGGCCTTTTGAATGCTGGTTCACTTCCTTTCTTAACCACCGATCCCGAGTCTCTAACTGCTTCATTGTTAACCTAAAAATATTTATACACGTTAAAAGGGTTAGTTACTAATCTGAATTCACGACCCTAGTCATCCAACAACAAACTGATTATTGGTATCCTCATGGTTCAAAGATTTTCATGTACCTTTATACTCAGGTTGGGACAATTGGGTTTATCCTCAAGAGTTGGCATAAGAAACTGAGGGTTAGAAGAGGCTATTAAAGTGGCTCCAATATCAGCTATAGAAGTTGTTGAGGCATTCCAAAAAGGCGTGTTGCTAGAAACCTGCAAACCATGACTATATTCTTGCTTTGGCAATGAGGGTTTCATGAAAGGAGAAATCTTTGTCCAAGACGGTGGTAATTCATTTAAGTTGCTCCCATAATTTGCATAGTTCATGGACCGGTTGTCGAAAAGTTGTTGTGGTTGTGGAGCACCAGGCTCAAACAAACTTTGTATCAACGATGAAGGGTACCCATAAGATGCTGATGAGGAACCCATCAAAAGACCTGTTGATGATAAGCCCTGGCAAGTTGTGGTAGAGTTGGCCGAGCTGTTCACCGGATTTAACCTTTGTTGTTCTAAACAAAAGTCTTGGTTGATAGCTTTAAAAGCATTAACTGATGAGTCATCACTTGTGCTTGTAAAGCTCTTTGGACTCCAATCTTTTTGCATCAGAGAAGAATTTAAGCCTGTGTTCACGTCTTCTTGATGGGGCATGGAATTGTAACCATTCTCAGCTCTTCCGTTTCCTAAACTGCAAAAAAAAAAAAAAAGAAAGAAAGAAAGAATCATCAGTTAATTGATACAAGGAAATCATCAGTACTTAAAAATTAATTAGTATGATTTTGTTTGACTTGATCAGCTTTACCAATAAGAGCAACAAAAGTCATCAGGATTCTTGTTCAATCTTGTAGTTGAAGATTTCAACTTTTTTTAAGCTCTAGTGGTCTAACAAAAACCATGAATCTCCAATTTGAAGTAGAACTTTACCTACGTGTCTTTATCATGGAGTTTAGTTCAGTACAGTAACTTACGCTAAAGTTTGGCTCCAGTCCGATGACGACGACGAAGAAGGTAGCCCGAAACCCACCACTTGCAAGGTGGAATCCATCAAAATAGTGCTATCACCACTCTCAGAATTGGCCTGCTGTTCAGGCTTCTGTGAGTTCTGAAAAATCATAGAATTTTCCGATACAGAGTCAACATTACACGACCTAGGCTTCAAGTCCACAACGTAAGGTCCAAACCCCACATCAGTGGTACCCGCAAAAGCACAAGGCGGTGAGCCGCCCATGATCGCGCTTTTCGATGAATTCCACCAGCTCCCGCCGCAAATCCGGCCCCGAAACTCCTCTGCCATGGCCACAAAATACAGAAAACTATTTCTTTGCACGACGACTTATAGACTTCTCTCTCTATAATGTGTATGACAAAGGAAGTATAATAATATTGGAGCTTGGCCTAATTTATATATGTGACCCTTGATGGGTTCAGTCAATGAAAATCACCAAAAATTTTTGGATTGACATATCAATGAGATGATTGGACAGATGAGAGGAGGCAGTTTGCATAGAATTTTCTTTTTATGTCCTTTTGACTTAAGTATTGATTTTATTGATCTCACTTAAGATATTTATATAACATTTCATGAAGTCTATTCTCCTCTCTTAATTCTAGGTTTATATTTTTCGTTATTAATAGTAAATAAATTCAAATTATTTAGATTATCTATTAAAATTTTTAATTTAATTAAGTATTGGGCTAAAGGGAAATAATTTTTTATCCTCTTATCATATGAAGCCTCTTCTATGTTTTATCTAGGGGAAAAGTATTGTTCCTTACAAGTAAAGGGATCGATGTGGTTTGATGACGATGATTACGTTGGTGGGTTTCGATCGAAATGCCAAATCAAGAATAGCATACTCCTCTTTAATCAAATCAAAAGGCCCATAAATTTTGGGTGTCCATAATATTCCATTGAAAGTTAGACAATAAGGACCATATATGGTGGCCTGAGGTTCCATGTATAAGATGGTAGGGAAAGTGTAGGGTAAAGGAGTAGGTGTACATAGTTTCTTATGTTCTTATCCATGGCGCGTGAAAGCACTAGTGAATTGGAAAGCTAACTGAATATAACTAAAGTCTGTCTTATAAACACTATCCAGCCAATTTTATGCACCAAAAGAGGTTGTATTATTCCATATCAAGTAGTCATTAACAAAATAATAACGCATCAATCAAATACGATAATTATTGACTAGAAATGGTAGGCTGGAAATCAAGTGGTAGGAATAACTCACAAAGTGTATAAAAAGAAATAAAAAAATGTTTGTTTATTGATACCCTCCTATTACAACTAGCAGCACCTGCTTCATAAGTTGAACAACATTAAATTGTATTTAGTTTTTCAAATAATTTATCGGTTAAGTTATGTAATTTAATTCGGATAAACATAATAAAGTGGCCCAATAAATGATCTAAATTAATGAGTCAAAGTTCGGGTGAAAAATATATCCCGATCAGTGTAGACTGGACTCATATCGAGCCTGTGATGAGGAACCTCAATATAGAAACTACATACAAAAGGTTAAAGTCTCCTATAGTTACTCATATCATTCGTAAATATAAGGATTCTCTGACTAGTTAAGAGAGTTTACATTTTGAGAAAATTGTAAAAAGATGTTGACAGTGACCAGTGAACAATTCCTGTGAAGACGACGAAGGATTCGTGCTCGTTTCGGCTTAAGAAAACTCGTTTGAAGTTATGTAACCGAAATTAGGTATTTTTTGCATTTCTTCATTTATTGCCTTTTCACGTTCGATCTGGCATACCTAACTAAGGTACTGTTACGTGTTACACGTGGTATCAAAACAGTGACATGATCGGGTGGTTAAAAACAAAGCTTTTTTGGTTTTTCACCACAAGATTTTTCTAAGAGTTAACTTTTATCTCTCATTTTTTATTTCTTGTTTTGTATTGTATGAGATTGATATAAACGTGTTTAGCCGTAAGAAACGGATTGAAAACGAGTCCAAGAGCGCAAAAATAGGCCAAAAACACGTTGACAATCATCATTTTGCAGCTGGGCAACCACAAACGCCCGATCGGTGAATAGTACCACCCGTAGGCAATATGTCTACGGTGGAAATGTGGGTAGACAGGAAAAAGTACATATCAGCATGTAGGACACACGCGCCCATCGATAAGCGCCCGTAGGCACACATTTGACAGGTGCTATACGCACATGCCATACAAGTTAAAGGCACGCCCCAACTCGCCCACGTGCAACTTACTTTAGCACTACAATGCGCTAACGCACTGCTAACATCATGCTATATTGTTTTAAAAAAAATAAAAATTTCATGTTTCCCGTAATGGTGCCTTGGGGTATTTTAGGTTAGTTTTCGAGTCCAAGAAATTCATAAAGTGAATTTTTTTCATTTTTTTAGATTTATTATATTGGTAATATATTAAAGTTTAACCTTAGAAAAGGAATTAAGGCGTTTTGAATCTAACTTCAAGTGAATTATAATGCATTGGACATCACATGAGAGAGATACTTTAAGTTTTTGTGTCTCAGGTCTCATGTTTAATGTTTGAGATTGCATGATAATGACTCGAAAAAGGAATTAAGACATTCTGAAGCTATTTTTGAGTGAATTTTCATGCAACGAACTTACCATAAGGGAGATACATAAGGTTCTCATGTCTCGAGTGGTCAGTTTAGCGTCCTGTAATGCACGATAGTCACTCTAATGAGATTTTTCCTTTACAAGTCTCAAACGAAGTTTTCAAAGAATGTCTTCAACACAAGTGTGTGTCAATGATATTGTGCATTCAATTTTTTTCATTTATTGAAGTTACATTGTCATATAGCATACGTCCATAAAAAATGTGAGGATGACATGAAGATGTATCCCTTGTGTTTGTGAACTTTTTGAGCGCTAATGAGGATGTAGTCATCAAAATAGCCTTTTAAGTCAATATTTTAAATTATTCTGCTTGCATGTTGAGGGATGTCTCTGGTTTTATGTTTGGTTATTTTGCCCAAAGGTGTTGGCCTTACATAATATTTTAAAATGTGCATAAAGGAATACGATGAAGGAAAGTTGTTGCTTAAGTGATATATTGGCCCAAAGGTGGTAGTGTCAAGAGAGTTGATGGTTTGTACTCCAATTGCTTGTTTTGTGGAAGTCTAATTGCATATATTGTGTATTCAGCTCAAAAGGTGTTTCATAATACCTGTGATCAAATTCTCAGAAAAGATACTGTTTAATGGCTTTGAGTATCGTTGTTATCCTACATTTATGTTTATTTAAACATTATCATTTTGCAATTGCCTTTTCGATCAATAATATCAATGTTACCATTGACTATGACTGGTTTCAATATAAAGAAGTGAACAGAGGATGTATTGAATGCTATGGAGATAGCTGAAGTTGATATGGTCATAAGGATGGATAGAACATCTCTACCTACATCCATAAGCTTGAAAGCTCATAAAGCAACCTATAAAGCCTGAGATTGGTCTAACAGATTAAGTCTTATGACCATTAAAAGATTCATTCCTGACCATCTGTTTAGTGGACTTTTGAACACAGACATAGAGAAGTAATTTTTTAGTAACGTCTCTCAGAAGTACACAGTCTCACCTAATGTTGAGACAACTACCTTGATGAAAGAATTATTCACTATGAGGTATATGGGAGAAGGGGGAGTAGTGAAGTACTTATCAAGAGTAATCCATCTTCACAGTAGACTGAAGATGTTAAACATTCCTCTTCCTAATGTCTTCATAATTCACCAGACTCTGAATACACTCCCTCTAGAGTTTAGTAATCTAGTGATAACATATTTTTTGCAGGATAAGGAATGGAACTTCAATGCTTTGATTGCCCATTCCATTGCTGAGGAGGAAAAACTCAAGCTTGCTACTCCTATAGCCCTCAAAGCACTAAAGGGAAGGCAAAGATGAAGCCCGCTGAGATCAAAGGTAGAAAGACTAAATCTTCTCCACATATTGATGATAGTCAATCCAGTGCTAGTAAAGGTTCGCATGACATAAAGAAGCTAGCAGTATGAGGCCTAAAAAGAAAGACTGTGACCATCAGATAACTCCTTAGCTTATCAATTTATGAATCTGATCTACGATAGTTACATTAAGTACTTGGTGGCTATATAGTAGAGTATCTGATCAAGATGTTTCCACAATGTAGGGTTTTATATAAATGATAAAGCCAAATAAAGAGGAGGAACTGATGGTTGACAGCAATGAAGAAGTGGATGAAATATTTGTAAGGGAATCTATGAACTGAACCTTGCTGCAAGGTTCATTTTGGTTTTTACATGACACATTTTATATGTGATATTTGTATCAATTTTAGACAAAGAAGGTTGACGTTTTGTATTTAATACTTCTGTTATATAGTTGTGTTTAATGCAAAACTTAATGGTATAACTTTCTTGTCATATGGTTTTTATAGAAAGTGTCTTACTGCAAATTAGATATATGCTTCTTCGTATCTTGCTAAGCAAATCACGAAAAGAAGAACCCTGATGAATGAAAAATCATACATAGTTTGGTATAAAAGTTTAAGCTACATTTCTAGAGCTAGGGTTGAGAGATTGATTAAGGAAAACGTTCTCTCATTTCTAAATTATAATGATCTAGGAACATGTGTTGACTATTATAGGGGTAAGTTGACTAATAAGGAAGAAGGGTTAACTCGTGTTTCTGACTTGTTAAGTCTGATACATACAGATATCAAAAGACCTTTTACATTTGCATTGTGAGGTTCCAAATGTATTCTATCATTTGTTAATGATTATTCTCATTCCAGTTATATGTTTTTGCTTAAAGATTGAAGTTTGATAACCAATTGGAAAAATCCATTCAGAGTGTCATATCTGACCGTGGAGGAGAATATCATGACAAACATGGTATTTCAGGACTTGAAAAGGTCCGTTTGCTAGATATATGGAATCAGTTGAAATAGTGACTTGGTTCACTATGCCGAGTAGTTTTGACTTGTGGAGGGCTTGAAGAAGTCAATACAAAATAGGACTAATCTACCTGATTATCTAGAAATGTGAAAATCTAACCCTGCACACATTCATGTATGAAGTTGCCCTATCGAGATAATATAATCCTTATAAAGAAAAATTGCATGCTCATTCTGTTCATCTCTATTTAGTAAGATATCCTGACCATTTTAAAACTGTAGATCTTACTATAGAGAAGGAAGGACCAGAATAGTGGAATAACAAACAACTAAGTTTCTAGAATACGATGTCTATAATAATGGTGGGCCCTTTGATCCTTCAGATGATAGTAAGGTGGATACTATAGTTATTATGTACCCACCACTCATATAGTTAGATTCGGTGGATCTAGGCCTTTATACCTTGTCTGTATAGGAACAGGAACCTATATATGTACACACAGAGGTTCCTGGGGGTAGAAGATCGATTGCAGTTATGAAGATCCGTCAGAGTGAGATGACCTACTATCTCATCTAATTACATAGTCTATTAGGTGAATGGGACTATGAGATTAGACATTTTACGAATCTAGTTACTTTTACAGGAGAAGTTTCTAAACCCAATGTGAAATTATGGTGGGTTGTAATGACTCATGAGATGTAAGCCATGAAGCATAATAAGGTCTAGGAGCTAGTTGATTTTGTAGCGGAATTGTAAACTCGTCAGTTATAAATGAAGTTTAAAATCCTAAAGGATTTTGGAATAAAGTTCAGCGGTTTATGGGCTCGCTCAATTTCTTAATGGTTTACTTAGAGAGAAAGGTTGACTTTAATGTTACCTTTTCTCCCGTATCCTCGTAGGATACATTTTAAGTGATTATGATAATTGTAATTCATGATGATATAGAGTTACATCAGATGGCTGTTAAAATCGCTTTCCTAAATAAAGACCTTTATGAAGAGGTTTATATAGTACAACCTAGAGGATTTTAGGATCCAGATAGAACTGATATGGTTTGCTCGTTATGCAGATCAATATATGATTTACATCAAATCTTCCGAAGGGATACCTTAGATTTGATAAGGTTTGACCTCTTTTGGCTTCATGGAAAATAAAGTTAAAAGATGCTTGTACTATGAAGTCAGGGGGAGTAAAATTGTCTTCCTATTATTGCATGTGGATGATATATTGCTCACGTCAAATTACTTGACTATCTTATATGAGGATAAGCAGCTTTTGGTCAAGAACTTTGACATAAAGGAACTTGGTGTAGCATCTTTTGTCTTAGATATTCAGATTCACGGAGACAGATCTCAACATTCATCAGACCTCTTATAGAGTGCATACATTGACTTTGTGTTACAAAGGTTTAATACGATTAGCTGTAAACCTATTATAGCACCTATCTCTAATAATGAGATATAATCTTTGGCACCATATCCAAAGAATAAAGTAAAGACAGAGATTACGAGGAATGTTCTCCATTTTAGTACGGTTGATAGCCTGATGTATGCTCGGGTAAGTATTAAGCAGGACATTGCATTTACTGTTAGACTATTTGGTCAATATCTGGTTACACCAGGTGTAGACCATTGAAATGCAGTCAAGCGAGTGTTGAGATAATTAAAACAAGGATTATATGTTGACATATAAAAAAGTCAACATACTAAACCTCGTAGGGAATTCAAATTCAAATTTAGCTATGTGTCAAGATGATCGAAAGTCCACTTAAAGCTATAGTTTAAGTTTGCAGATGGTACAATGTCGTAGAAGAGTGTAAAGTAGAAATAGGTGATTTCCTCGATCAAGCATGTAGAGTGCATGCTATGGGGCTGTTTAATAGATGGTTTAGCTCAAAAACTTAATTTCTAAGTTGCCTGTAGTAGATTCAATGGCTAGACTCATTCGATTTTACTATTATAATCTTGTTGCTATGTTGTTTAGTAACAATAAGAATATCATAGGGTCTATGCATTTAAAGGTCAAATTCTTGACTATAAAGGAGTTGACACGAAAATGTAACATAAGGTTTGGAGCATTTAAGGACTGAGGAACTATAAGTCAATTCTTTAACTAAAGGACTTCACCTACTTGTGTTTGAAATGCAAGTATACAGTATGGGTGTTTTGAAGTCCTTAGACACTGTTAGTTAGAGGATCGTTATGTTTGCTCTATGTACATTTGTACATTTGTACGTTTTGATGTATTATGACGATATGATGGTTCATTAATAAAGATGATTATTGTTTATCCCCAGTAATACATGTTATCATACATTGTCATAATACGTATGAAAGTCTTAAGATTTGTGTCTAAAGAATTTAAAGATCATTGGGTATATATACAGATTGACCTTTAGCTCACGTCATTTTTACACATACAGTTTTATATGGATATCCATAAGTTTGACATGACATAAGGGGATATAAGTTTTTAATCCCATAAAGGTTCTATAATACATGTTAGCATTCAGTAAGAGAACATAAAAATTTTCTTCAATGATGTTTAGCATTTGGTGAGAGGAAGCAAGTTTTCTCTAATGATGCTTAGCATTTGATGAGAGAAAACAAAATTTCTCTAATGCAGTTTAGCATAAAGTTGGAAAAATCGAGACCTACAAACGAAGATGATATAATTTAGATCATAAATGTATCATCCTAGTTTGTCACACTCCATTTTCCCATTCATGCTAGTAAGATATTATGCATACATGATTATATTAGATCTGTGTCGCACATTATATATGTATTTGATAATTTTTGGTATCGAAAACCTTATAGGACAGAATGACATACTTTTATTATTTTTGGATCAAATATTTTATTTTTAAACTTAGTCAACCAATATAGTAGCGTAGGTTAATCGAGTTTTTAAAATGTTTTTAATTTGAGTCAATATCGCAATTAAGTATATGTCCAAGGGGGAGAATGTTGGATATTTTTGACTTTTTCCAAAAAGTTGGACAACATTGAATTGCATTTTTTAGTTTTTCAAATAACTTATCGATTAAGTTATGTAATTTGATCATGATAAAGATAATAAAGTAACTCAATAAATGATTTAAATTAATGGGTTGAAGTCCGAGTAAAAAATAGATCCCGATCAACGTAGATCGGACTCATATTGAGTCTATGATGAGAAGCCCGATATGGAAGTTATATATAGAAATTAAAGTCTCCTGCAGTTGCTCATATCATTCGTAAGCATAAGAATTCTATGATCTGTTAAGAGAGCTTACGTTTTGAGAAAAATATAGAAAGATATTGATTGTGTTCTGGTGAACAACAATTCCTGTGAAGATGGAAGATGATTCGCGCTCGTTTCTGCTTCGAAAAGCTTGTTTGAAGTTACGAAACCGAAATCATATATTTTTCGCATTTCTTCATTTATTGCCCTTTTACATTCGATCCAGGATATGTAACTAAGGTACCGTTACGTGTTACAATATAGGTATTGGTATATTGTTAGTATTATTACCATCATCTATTATTGCAAGACAAGGGTGACATTATTCCATCGCTAGTGTATGTAAACTAATTTGTTCTTCTGTGTGGACTATTCATCTCGCAATTAATCATTATTTCAACAATAATCAATTATGATGTGTTCGGACGTTTCCTACCGATCTCAGTAAAGAGTGGTGACATAATAATCTAGAGCAATTTCCTGTCGTTTTAAAGCCATGAAACTTATGATGTCTTTTTTCCATTGTTTTAAATTTTTTATAAATGGAGCATCAGGTATCCGTATGTTCAAGATGCAAGCCAGTTATCTATTCCAAAAGAAAAAAATTGATCAGGTTGATTTTAATTTGGGAGTCGGTATAATTAACTCCACTTCCATACCTTTTGTGCATTTATTCTCTACCTCTTTTTTTAATCCACTAATTCTATTCCTTATGAACGAACG
Organism: Erythroxylum shatona; assembly: GCA_027568895.1. Lineage (NCBI taxonomy): Eukaryota > Viridiplantae > Streptophyta > Magnoliopsida > Malpighiales > Erythroxylaceae > Erythroxylum > Erythroxylum shatona. The sequence goes on from JAOSBK010000002.1 coordinate 29,029,065, forward strand.
AACCAAAGAAAAAGACCACTGTTGTTAGATATACACCAGGGGATCCGAAGGCAACTACAACCACTTCTCGTAGGCTGCAACATAAATACTATGCATACCAAAAAGGGAGAAAGAGCCAAGTTATTTATAGCATATGAAATCATCAATAAGAACAAAAAGATAGCATGTTCAACAAAATATGTTGTATGTACGTAGAAAAGAAAAATGCAAAGATGTATGCATGGAAACTAACCTGTAGTAGTTGCAGAATAACCAATCCCATCAATTCAGTGGCACAGTTGACCCAGTGGTTTGCTCCCAATTTTTATAATTACAAGTCGTATAGAATGAAATCATCATCATTTCCCCTATCAAACCCAAATACCGAATCTTGCTAATAACAGAAGTCATCAAATTTGTCACTTATCATATATATATACAAAACAACCTAATGAATGACAATTTGTCAAACTAATGTAATCGAACCTTCAAACCTCCATGAATACATAAACTCTGTTGCTTCTGCTTGTCTGCTGTTACTTTACGCATACCCATGGAAATATAAGTACCTCATGTAGGCACTTTCTAATTTTTCGAATGGAAAAGAGTAGAAAATGGCATTAAAGATTGCCCTGGACAAATTCGTAAGAGAGGGCAAAACCCAAGTACGGAAGTTAGGCCAGATCCATATCATATAATTCTATGCAAATTTTCATGAATCTAATCAATTCAACAAGCTTGACACTGACACACTTTTGGAGTCAAGGTATGCCATTAGAATCAACTTTTTTTATAATAAAAAATGCTGTGTCAACGACACACGTGAATACTATATTTCGGGTTCAAGTATTCTTATGATATAATTAAATTCCATGGGGCCAACATTTGTTGACAACTATTTTTATTGATAATTTTCTCGACTGCTGCTTAATAATGGCTCTAATAATATGGATATAAGTAAATAAAATTTCTTTTCAATTTTTAGAAACCACCAAACTACTTAGAAATAAGGTTATATATTATTAATTTTTTTTAAATTTCAGGTCTCAGGAAAATTTATAATGAACATTATTATTGTAGAGTTTATTTCTATTTCATTTTTTTCCCAAAATTTGGAAAATGTTATTAATATTTCAAAACGTATCTAAGACTGTGAGATTAAGTAATTGTTAATATTTTAATACTACTTTAGTTTAATTTAATAAAATGATGTCTTGGTACCATCCAATTAGGGATGGCAATGGGTAGGGTTCGGTTCGGGTTTTACTCTACCCATATCCATATCCATTTTTTATGACTCAACCCA
>JAOSBK010000002.1:29030449-29047678 GCA_027568895.1 Erythroxylum shatona
GAGTAAAGTGGAGATTTTAAAGTTGTTTCTTCGTATAAAATTTTAATATTTTATTATATTTAACCATAAATATTCAAAAAAAATAGAAAAAATAGAGTTAATAAAAAACGGGTAGGATATGGGTATCCATGGTTTGGGTTTTACTCAACTCATATCCATATCTATTTTTTATGACTCAACCCATATCCATATCCATATCCATATCCATATCCATCGGTTTTTACGATTTACTGTCCACATCTAAATTCATTGGGTAGGATAGTGCGGATATTAATCGGGTTAAAAACTCACTGCCTTCCAACTCAATACTTAGTTATTCTTCTAAATTCACCAATTACTGGGATTTTATTACGGATTAGTTTTTGGTCAATTTGTAATAAAATATGGTAACTATTACGACTTGAGACGACAATGTTTGGTGAGGGAGTCAACAAAGGACCCACGAGGCAGGCGCGCGTGCGACCGCACCTGGGGCCTCTTGGACACAAATATAGTGGTCAAACTCCCACGGTGACAACTAACCAACGCGTGGGATTGAGGAGTTGGATATGTGGTTGTGCGATCTTAAATTGCCTACAAATTCTTCGCTACTGGGATGTCTGGAAATGGCTTATAAGGGGGCGCGTGGGAGTAAGGTGGTTAACGTGAGAAAATGGGATGACTTAACTCTCGGACTAGCTGACCCATATCTTACATTTGTAAAAGAATTGGCAGAGTCGCTTTATTTGTATATGATGCCAAATGTCATTAGGTCGCCACCCATTCTCCCTTTTGGATTTTTCTGCTTGTCCTCGTTTGGCTCGTGGAATGCCTTTTCTTTGCTTAAAATGACAATTTTGTCCCTTCTTGTTTTTGCTCATCTTGGCTTCTGACACATTGGCATTTGCGGAAGTAGCAATTTAATGTGTAACGTTACATTAAAAAATTTGAAACATAGAAGTAATGGCTGAAATGCAAGCTGCTTCGGTTACGCACATCTTAATCCTTTGTTTTTTAATTTGATCCCTACACTTTGCTTTATGCAATAGCCATTGTTACTAATAATTTCAAAGTGTCGAGCATATCTCTTTCTCTGTCAAGCAATTTATCTTTATGAAAGGATTCAATTAACTCCTTACAATTCATTTTTTTAAATGTAGAAATCAAATTAAAAATTTATTATAATTATTTTAAGTTTATTAATTTATATTAAATTTAATTGATTTTGATGAAATTTAAGAGTTCAATTGAACTAATGATATTTAATTAATTTATATTTAATATTTATATAAAATTTAAAGAATTTTTTTGATAATTGTAAACATTAAACAATTTTTAAAAATTTTCTTAAATGAAAGTTGTATGATGTGTAACCCCATAATATTAATAATGACAACAACACATCAGGAGGATCATTCGAACAACAGCTCTTTTGTACTATCATAAACTGCTTGGAAGTATAATTAGACTAAGGCACGGGAAACAAGATCAGCTAGCGTTGTCCCATTACGTACACAGCTTGAAGTCAAACTCTTATCCCACAAAGGTCAATATGGGGTTCCGTCCAAGAAACTAAAATCCAGTGGGAGGTTAAGCTGCTCCTGTGTCCTGTTACTTGAGAGATAACTAACGCGTCTGATATACGCACATATCTCCACACAATAAGCTGATTCATCTTAGAAGTTTTACGGAATAATTAAAGTAATGATGTGATTGGGTATTAAGCTTTTTGTTGGAAGTCAATGTATAAAATAGTAAGAGCCAGCGAGTTCCACATGAATTTTCCGGTTAATGGACACATCAAGGGGTTAGCACTTTGACAAAACCACCGCACAAGTCAAAAATCTGACCAAAGGTCACTCAAACGAAACGTCAACAGGAAACTCTTTTACGTAATTAGTCTGTTTAGCCCCATGAAAATTAGCAATTGGACTGTGAAAATCTCGTCCAACCTGAACCGTGAGTTTGTAAGGGACTTTTATAATTTAAACGAGGTTGTCAGTTCAAATTTTTCTTATATATGTAATTATTTAAAATTTGAAATTAAAGATTTGTCTCTCACAAGAGACCTACCTGATTTGAATGAGGATTAGTCTAGATATAAATAACTTAAAGGTACTTTTTTATAGTTAGGAGACTCTTAGAACATCTCGTGAGCAACGAAAAAAAAAGGTCTCATCCAACCTATAACTCACACGCCTATTTTAGGGTCATATTGTTTCTAAGAGTACTTAACCTATTGGTTTAGATTAATATAATTTTTAAATAAAAAAGTATTGCGCTCCAGAAATGAGAATCCGTCCTGAATCATACTATAGTTAGTTGGGCCTTTGGGTTTTGCTTGCCTGTGGAAGTTTAATGGCGTAACACGCGTGAGCGTTTCGTATAAGAATGAAAATGTGTTTGTATGTATATAATTTGTTTGTTTTCCAAAACGACCATAGTTCTAGGACCACTTGAATAACTAGTGGAGTTCTATAAAAGATTATCAACATATAATTTCCTATTGCCATGAATCTTGAACTTGACATATATGTTGAAGAGATTTGGGTTCTCTAAAAGGAAACAGGTTTATATTAAAGTGATGATGTCATGGAAGATTTTGGTCAAAGGATTGTCGTAAAACGTGAATAAGTCTCCGGAGTTATGACAAGTGAGAGCTGATGGACGTACGTACTCCTTGTTGGATTCTTTATTTCACATGCACCTAATCTTTTAAGTATTCACAAGAGAGAATCGGACATATCGTACTTGTACACGGTGAGCTGTTAATGTAACCTGACTAGTCACCCCAAGGACACGCTCAAGCCCTAGCGGAAAGCCCAAACTCATTTACTACACACACGAGGAGAAAACATCGCAATATCTAAAATCTAACGACTCCCAAATGCCAAATGCCAACACTAACACTCTCTCTATTCTTAGTCTTTCGCCCTTCAATCCCATTCAAACCTTAAACCCTCCGTTTCTACTTCGGCTCTTCTCATGAACTCCACTGCACCTGACTCAGCTAGGCGGTTCGTCACTAAGGCTCCCGCAGGCTACTCGGCCAGGGGCAAGCCCAGAGAGACTATAATGCTACCTGGGTGTCATTATCACGACGGTTTGATTGTAATGGAGTTGCTTAATGTTGGAAATCCCCCTATAATTAGTGGTTCCTAAAAATAGTAAATTGGATTATATTGGAAAATTATCATTTAACTCTAGAAAATAACACATTCATTTTAGAAGTAAGGGGATAACATTATTTTAAAAGTTTTGGAAAGATGAGAAACAATTAATATCCACCTACCTTTAATAAATATTTACATACCCACTCTCGGAAGAAGTCACATCCCACCTCCATAAACAGGGATTAATAATGGAATAAAATGAAATATAATATTATTTCATTGTTTGAGGGGAGGGTTTATAATAGAATGAAATTAAATGGGATAAAAGAGGAAAGTTTCATATTATATTCCATTCTATCTTAGACAGTAAAAATAAAAAACCTTCGATATGGAGGGTTTAGGATAGAATGTAAAATAATAAACAACTTTACAATATATTATATTATAAACTATTCGTCTAAACAACATTTCGCTATATTACATTATGAACCCTTCTATCCCTCTCAAACAACAATTTTCTAGTATTACATTCGTTTATATTCTATTCCATTATAAATCATTCCATTTTGTTTCATTTTATTAAAAACCTTATGTTCAATCAAACATAACCTAAGTGAAGAAGTTTGAGAACCTCCTATTTCTCAAACTTAAAAGAAATAAAGTTCCATCAACTTAGTGAGAACTGTGTTGTAAATCATCCTAGTTAGGTGAGACGGAGAGAAGCACTTTCTCTAGAAAACAATTGAAATCTTACTTTTATAGTGGAAGCATATATTTGGAACTTAGTTCCCATAGTTTTTATTAATCTATACCCTACAACCAATCGGTTGGTTTTAGTTTCATGATATAATTATTTAAAGATAGTCTTATCAAATCTATGGGATAAATGTACGTTGCAAATAAAATTATGATGAGGTTATAGTTGTGAGATAAGGATTGCTATATTTTGATACTCCATTTGAATTATTCTAGTCAATGGTAGCTCAATCGATAGTCAATAGATATAGTATGAATTATATGGAGGTTGTTTAATAATCAATACAAGATTCACTACCCTAAAGTAGTGATTATAAAGAATGTTTCTTTATTCTTAATTAAAATTAATTGGAAAATCTTTGGCCAAAGTGAAATAATAATTTGAAAATAATTTTCAAATGTTATTAATTGAATCAATTACTAATGGTAGAGAACTAACATGATTGAATTTAAAGAAAGTGGACATTAATTTTATACTCAATGTCTAATCGAAAAATTTTCTATTGAAAGGTTGAATTATATAGAAAAATCATTCACAAAAGGTCAGTCAAAACTACTTTAACATTTCTAAATATTTAGGTAGTCACGATATATTGCTAGACGTCAATATTGATTTATAAATATAAATTATTAAATTAGAGAATTAAAGATAATTTAAAGGAGTTTAGTATATCTAATCCTAAATATAATTTAGGGTCTTAATTTATATTAATTGACTTATTTTGTGAGTTGGTCAATTATTGTAATAACTACAAGTGCACGGTGTAGCTGTAGCTAGCATCGACAAGTACGGGTCAATCCTACGAAGATGATGAGTATTAATAATGACCCTTTTTCTATTATCTAGCCTAAAGATTGATTTTACATTTTAATTAAAAGCAACTAAAACTAAGACTAATAAAATAAAATAGGAACAATAATGAACACAAAAATAGTGGAATTCACTTAGAAAACTATCATTATCAGAAATTAGTATCTAGTATGATGTATTGGACCGTGGAGACTCCTATAGTATACTAGTAGTTGACTTTGAGTCTACTAAGAACTAATCCTAAGGTCTCTAATTGAATTAATTAGACTAAATCTTATAGGATCGTGTTAATAATTTATGAGTCCCTCTATTAGGTTAGGATTGTATTACCAATTTATAAGTCCCTCTGTTAGGTTTGACCCTAATCTGAAAGATTTATGTCATCCTATCTCTAGTGTTGCAATCAATTCATTCTAATTACAGTAGATCTATTCACACTAGGATTTCTCAATCTTTATGTATCAAATCAGATTATGATATAATATTCTTAAGTTATTAGAACATAAATAAAAAGCATAATCAGATCATAATATATCAAACAATCAACTACATTAATAAAAGAATCAAATCATATTACATATTATCAAACACAAATTTAAACGTACATTGAAAGAAAAACGAACAAAAAATAATGGAATCATATTTCTAAATCTCCTTGATTGGCTTCTATTGAATCTTCATGCGATGTAAAGGCTTAATCGTGTATTTTGATGGATTTATGATGATTTATTTGTTTTTTTCGCTTCTTTGGACCAAAATCATGCCTTCTGGACTCTACTTATGGAAATTACCTCACAAAGTTTGCTTATTTGATTTGCCTCTGAAACGTTGAATTTATATAAAAACCCAAATTTTTAGGTTATAAATGATCTTGTACACGACTGTGCATCAAATCATATATGATCAGAATCCGTCGAGTATTATGAAAGTGCATAGGTATGCAAAAGTGCATGATCGTGCACTTCTAGATTGTTAATTTTCTATTTTATGTCGCATTTCGCTCGAATTTTTCTCCTTTAAGTCCATGAAGACAATTATCACTTGTAAACATACTTAAAGCATATTAAGTACCAAATATACAACAAAAGTACAAAATATCAAGCAAGAATACATTAAATATGGAGTAAAAATATAATTAATTAACCATCTATCAAATATCCCTACATTTAAGTTTTTTGCTTGTCCTCAAGAAAACTATAATCAAAATTAAATTTACAACATCAATCCATTGTCAATTTCTACCTGTCCATTCATACCATTCATCATTGTATCTTATTGAATCAAATTAACATGTAATTAGAATTAAGTTGTCATTAAATTAACTTCCTAAGTAATATTAATAATAATCACATCAACAATTACATTGAAATAAAAAACATACATCTTTACACTCTCACCAGATTTCACTCAATGCACTTAAGTGTTTAGGGTGAAAACTATCAAAACTCTTAATTCATGCATAGAAGAATCCATACAATATGCTTGCAGTAAAATCATATCTCCATCACTAATGTGAAAACTAGAAACAAAAATCAAAAAGACTTCGTGCAGGTTATAATGGAGCTTAAATAACGTATGATCAGGACAAAAGGGGTATAAATGAAGGAAATTTATTTAAGAAATATTACACAACTTGTTTACAGAGCATACATAGGTCTTTTGCAATGCAACCGTATCAGTACTACTTACTTTTACTACCTTTTCTTTTATATGCTTGTTTTTTCAAACAATTCGAGCATTTAGTACCATAATTCAACAAATATTAGATCTTTCAAGAATTTCAAGTCTTAAATAAGTAAATAATATAAATAACCTTTAGGGTTCAAAATAATAAAAAGGTCTTTAAAAAATAAAGGATAAAGGTTTGTAATTTGGGTTTAGTCAATGAAAAAGCTAAGGCTCAACTTGGTTATTCCTAAAGGTAAATTTAAAGGTGTGGTAATTTTCAAAGAAATAGGTTAAAACAAATTGATGAATCTAAGTGCCTTCATCATATCAACGCTTCTGATTTAACAAATATGGTCTTAATATGCATAATAAAAGCAAAGTTCTAGAACTATCCTACTATACATGATATCACACATATGAAAGAATAAAAAGAGCTTTACAAATTTTGAAATTTTGCTCTTAGGCTCAAAAGCTTATAAAAGAAAATGAGTATTATGTGTGTAAATAATATGTAATTTCGTTCAACTTGAGTATTTTAATGATTACGAAAAATATGAATTAGAAAACTAATTTTACTCTAACCATCATCCTTTTACACATCAATTTAATCAATATTCAATAAGGAAATATAGTATTCATGGACATATTCAACCAATTCAAGATATTAGTTAATAAAATTTATAATTAGGATTGTAATAAGTTTTAAAAAATCCGTGATTCTTTAAACCCATTCCTATACTTAAAGTTTTTACATTGTCCCAAATGTATACAATGTAAGCATTTATGAAAAAGTGAGAGGGTTTAGTGGTACTTTCCTAATTATGACGATTTTTGTGATTCTGATCTATCCAATATCAAACTAACATCCTTGCAAAATATAAAAGAGAAGGATAAAAAGAAATAACATAACAGAAAATAAATTCCTATACTAAGGTGAAAGCAAACAAAAGATAATATCAAAGTTAAAATAAAATTTAAATTAACTCATAGGTTGATTTTCATGCAGAACTTCTTTAACGTCGATAACTCGACGTAACCTGCATGTTGACATCATCCTAGATTAACAATCAATGATGTGCTTCCATCATTTTTCTCCACAAATCAATTTTGTTGCCTATAAGTAAGCCACCTGTTGTAAAATGATCAAAATAACATAAGTGATTAGATTAAAAAACCAATAAACTCCATTAATGCCCTTTTTAATGAAAAATTGTTAGAAATGTAAGGAATAACAAAATTCTTTGTATCATTAGCTAGCTCAAACAATTTGTCTTTGAGGAAGTGGAAACCCTTTGTACTTAAGGTCACCGCCAACACTTCATTAGTAGTTTCCTTACTTGGTTCTTCCACCAATTCTTTCTCAACCTCCTTTGTCCTCTCTTCTTCTTCTGCTTCTTCTTGGCCAAAGGCTTCTGGCTCCCCTTCTTTAGTTATCTTTTGCCACTTCTCTACTTCCTCTTCATTATAGCAGTTACCACCTCACCTTCTTGAAATGTACCTCCATTCATGAAATCGAATATTGTTTCCTCCTCACTCTGAGATGGCAGGAAAATCAAATTATACTTATCATATGTAGGTGAATAAAGTCTGTCATTGAATTCATGTTGTCTAGCTACTCTCTCGATAATGCATTCCATTAGTTTATTTGTGATACTTTTGTATCATTGCTCTTTTTGTACATATTTAGTTGGACCATACTCATTCCGTCCATATGCATAAGGGTTGCTTCACTATGAATTATACTTGTTCTTATATGATTGACCTTCAGGTTGGTTGTACATGTTTGGTTGCGCCCATATATACATCGGTTGAGCTTCTGAAAACATGTGAGGAAATGGATCCTTAAAATACGGTGATGTTTCATATTACAAAGACACACCCTGACTCCCATAATAATACTATCTGCTCCATTGATCCATTGTGAGTTGTGGTTATTAAGTTAAATATCAATTCCTAAAATAAACCACCACACACTATCATTGTAGAAATTCAAAAGACAATTAAATGAACAAGCCAAAATACAAAAAGATACAATAATATAAAATAAAATAAAAACAAAATCAAAATCAAAATAAAAACATAGATAAAACAAAATAAAATGAAAATGGTTAGAGTAATAGCATTCAGGCTTTCCTAATATCAAAGTCTTAGGCAACAACGCTAAAAAAATGATTGACCTATTTCATAAGTTGGTCAATTATTGTAGTAACTATAAGTATTTGAAATAGTTGTAGCTAGTACTTATAAGTCTGGGTTGATCCTACAAAGATAATGAATACTAATAATTACCCTTCCCCTAATATTTAACCTAAGGATTAATTTTAGATTTATGAATCCCTTTATTAGGTTTGACCTTAATCTGGAAGATTTATGTCATCCTATTTTTAAGGTTATAATTAACTCCTTCTAATTACGGTAGATCTATTCACACTATGATTTCTCAATGTTTACATATCAAATCAGATTATGAAATAATATTCTCAGGTTATTAGAACATAAATAAAAAGCATAATTAGATTAAAATATATCAAACAATCAACTGTATTAATAAAAGAATCAAATCAAATCAAAATATTAATAAAAAGTTCATATAACCTAAATACTAATTAGGCATTTAGTTACATATAATCAAACACGAATTTAAACGTACATAGGAAGAAAAATGAATGGAAAACAATGTAAACATAATTCTAAATCTCCCTAATTGTATTCTATCGAATGTTTTTATGATGTTGAGGCCTGATCTTGTATTTTGATGGATCTGTGATGATTTATTTATGTTACCAATTTATGAGTCCCTTTATTAGGTTGGACTATAATCTGGAAGATTTATATCATCTTGTCTCTAGTGTTGCAACACACTAGGATTTCTCAATCTCTATATATGAAATCATATCATGATCTCATATTCTCAAGTTATTAGAATATAAATAAAAAACGTAATCAGATCACAATATATCAAACAACCAATTGCATTAATAAAAGAATCAAATAATATCAAATTATTAACATAGGTTCATCTAACCTAAATTTTTATTAGACATTTAGTTACCCATGATCAAACACGAATTCAAACATAAATTGAAAGAAAAATGAATCGAAAATAATGGAATCATAATTCTAAATCTCCCTTATTGTTTTCTATAGAATGTTCTTATGATGTGGAGGCTTGATCTTTTATTTAAATATATCTATCGATGATTTTTTCATGTTTTCTGGTTCTTAGGACCAAAATAGTCCCTTTTGGATGTTCTTTATGTTTGGAAATCACCTCCCAAAGTCTCCTCCTTTAATTTGCCTCTAAAGTCTATATACAGTCTTATGCACGGCCATGCATCAGACCTTACATAATCAAAGTCTGTTGAGTATCATGAAAGTGCATTGGCGTGTAAAAGTGCACGGCTATGCACTTCTTCGAGATTGCTGAATTTTTGTTTTATGCCACGTTTTTGCCTAAATTCTTCTCCTTTAAGTCCACGAAGGCAATTATCACCTGTAAACACAATTTGAAACACATTAAGTACCAATATACAACAAAGTATAAAATATTAAGCAAGAATACACTAAATATGAGGTAAAAATATAATTAATTAACCATATATCATATATCTATTTTCAACATATTTAGGAGTTTATAAGTGTAAATTACATTGTGTTTTAGGGTATAGTTTGGTAGTTGTTTAGCCGTTAATTCGATCACTTGGTATGTGATTAGGTTAAAATTGTGTTAGTTTGTGATTTATTTGTGTTTTAAGTGTTTTATAGGTTAGTGTAAGTCTTTGAGCTTAAATATCATATTTTTGAGGTACCTTGGTGTGTTTGCAAGTATTTTAGGGTTAATATCAAAAAGCAGAGGTGTTTCGGAGGGAATGCGGGCGATAACACAAGTTTATGATCGTGGTAGGTAGGTCACGATCGTGACAAAAGCTCAGGGGATGGGCCAAGATTTTGGCCTACATGCCACGATCTTGATAGAAGGCTCAAACATGAGCCATGATCATGGGCTGCATCTGGTAGACACACAAACGCTCATGAACTTCATGTTTCAAGGGATTTTTTGGACCTTTCAGACATAGATATTGTTGAAAACCATAAAGAGAGAGAGAGAGAGGAAGAGGAAGAGAAGAGAAAGAGGAAATTAATGGTTATAACTCAAGAGAGAGTAATCAGCCCTAGGATAGTCTAGAATCGACACATAATCGACTAGGTTAGCATTAATGATAAGTAAAATCCCATTTCTAGTAACTTGGTAAACTCTTTGGTTGATTTTCAATATGTGTGCTTATTGTTCAATTATTAATTCTTTTGTTTTTGATTTCTAATTTAAGTGGTTGAATTCAATTCTCGTGATTACTTTCGTTGTATTGTTTATTTTGAGTTTCATATATTGTTGGCCTTAAATTTTAGAATTAGATTAGTCCTCCTCCTCATGGGGTTGACACCTCTTATACTACGATCACAACCCGTGATATTGTGGTATTTGAGGGCTGATAAATTTTAAAACTCAAATGACACAATCAAATTTTTGGCGCTGTTGTTGGGGAGGGTGAAGAATAGTTTAGTTCTCTTAGTCTAAGGTGTTTTAGTTTGTTTTAAGTTTTTCTGTTCCTCCCATTCTTTCCGTGTGTGTTCATGCTCTTACATGAACATAAGAGTTACAAGGATTTTAAGTCGCATAGCTAAAACTATAGAGCTTGATATCACATGTCTAGAATGTTCAATAGAAGAGCTCAACATGAAGAAGAAGAAGAAGAAACAACAAAAGCAATAATGGTTGAGAAGTTTCATCAAGAGATGGGTTAATGAGCGAGGGCATCAACTGAGAACCCTTACGAACTTCGTGAGACTAGGCTTCAATGCAGCCAATCAAGGTGTAGCCAGGCCACCTGTGCAAGCAGCTTCCTTTGAAATCAATTCAATGAAATGTACAATTTTATGGATTAACGAATGAAGACTCGAATGCATATATTGTCAATTTCCTTGAAATCTGTGATACCTTCCGTTATCATCAGATGTCGGAGGATGCTGTCAGAATTAGACTCTTCCTTTTTACCTTAAAGGATAGAGCAAAAGCTTGGAACCATTCCTTCAACTCGAATAAGGTCACCACTTGCGACCAATTAGTTCGTGCCTTCTTAGATAAGTACTTCCCCCTTACCAAGACTACGAAGATTATTAAAAAGATCACAAACTTTCAGCAAGGTGATGGGGAATCGATTTATGAATCTTGGGAACAATACAAAGAATTGCAAAGAAAATGTCCACACCATAACCTACTTAAAGAATTTCTTTTGCAAACTTTCTATAATGGAGTAACCGCACTTATGAGAGGCGCAACTGATACAGCTTCAGGAGGACCACTTATGAGGAAGACAGTAGATGAAGTAGAAGAGTTGTTAGAAGAAATGGTGACTAATAATTGTTTATGAATGAATGAGCAAAGTAGACAACCCGCAAATCTCTATGAGCAAAAAGGAGTGGTAGTTGTTGATTAAATGACAAAAATGCAAGCTAAAAGTGATAATTTAACTCTACAGTTAAATAATATGAAGGCTTCATCCTCAAATACAGTAAAAACTGTTCAGCTAAAGTGTGAGCTCCTATGGGCAGATGGATTATGATACAGTCAATTGCTTCTTGATAAAGGATAATAGACCAGAGCAAGAAAACTATATGGGAACCCAATATAGTCGAGGAGGGGAAACAACCCCTACTCTAACATATACAATGCTAGGTGGAAAATCATCCAAACTTCTCTTAGTCAAACAATGCTGGAGGACAATTCAGACATCAAAGACCACCAGGCTTCCAACAAGACAAACAAAGTTCAATGGAATCCAAATTGGACAAAATCTTAGATAAAATTAGAGTTATGGAGGATGCACATAAAAGGTTTAAAGGCAAGTTCGAGCAAATTACAAAGAATCATACCACCTCAATACATAATCTAGAAGTCCAAGTAGGTCAATTGGTAGAAGCAATAGTGATCCAAAATGCAAGAACCCTTTTAAGTAACACTGAGTCCAATTCGAAAGAAAGAATCATGGTCGTTACACAAGCAACTACGGAGGAATCACACCAAGCTGAAGATAATGAAGGGAAGGACAAGAATAAGTTTGATAAGAATGGTTTTTTTAGTGAACCAGAATTACAAACGATCCAGATGCATCAACATGGAAACCACTACCCTATTTTAGAACAACGAGAGTCATATCCATTTAGGGATAAGAGGAAGGTAGAGGTGTAAGAGAATAAGGAAGGCACTCTGCTGGCAAGGTATAATTTGCCTGAGATAAAGAAGTACCAACTCCTGATTCTATTCCTGATCAAAGCCATTAGGAAATCTAAGGAAGCTAAGTTGAATGAAGTGGTAGACATGATTGAGCAATTGGAAGCATTACTTACGCTGATCGAATCAACAAAGGAAAAGGTGGAAAAAGAATTAGAGGAAGAAAAGAAGTTAATGACACCACCAAAGAAGGAGGATTAAGAGGATTTTTATATCCCCTGGAGTATTAAGGGTGTCAAAATAGAGAGAGCCTTATCCAATTTGGGAGCCAACATAAACATGATGATGTATTCTTTATATCAAAAGCTGGGATTTGATGAGATAGTTCCCACTAAGATATTGGTAAAAATGATAGATAAGTCAGTTCATCGTCCAAAAGGTATCATACATAATGCGCATGTTCGAGTGGAAAAGTTCACTTTCCCTACAAATTTTTCATACTAGACATACAAGAAGGCACAAAAACCCCAATTAACATCGGGCGGCCATTTTTAGCCATTGCCTAATCAATTATTGATGTGGATGGGGGTGAGTTGACTTTAAGGGTAGGAGAGGAACATGTATCTTTCACCGTAACCAATAATGACAAAAGTCATCCCCAACCCATGGCCATCATGAAGGGAATAGATCTTGCTGGAGAAAAAAAAGAAGAATGATGATCAAAAATTTTCTCTGGAAAAGAATAAACCTCGTAAGAGAAGGACAAGAAAGAATCAGGAAAAAGAAAGTGGCAGTATAAGGAACCAAGTAGTGCGAGTTCATTTTATGAGATTGATATCTGAGTCACCACTTAATAATTTTCTTAAACCACCTTGAGTAAATAAGAGCATCAAGTTAATGACGTTAAAAGTAGCGCTGCATGGGAGGCAATCCATAGTTTTAAATTATCATTTTTTTTCTTTGATTTTAGATAGTTAGAACTCTATAGTTAGGATGTTTTGGTTCTGAATAAATATCGTGAAGAGTAGAGCATTAATTTTGATTAAGTTGATCGAAGAGGAAATTGTAATGAGGTGATAGTGATAAAAAAAATTAGGAAAGCATCCCTAAGGGTGTGTATAAGGACAAAAAATTGGTAAAAACATTGTAGACCAAGATTATGGCCTACAGTAGGGTAAATCTGTCCATGTGATTTTCAACTAAATTTTTATCATTTTGCCCTTCCTTCACTTATATATTCATTTCCTATTTCATTTTTCACTCACTTTCATTTTAACTTTGTCTTTCTAAGTTTAGAACCTCTAAATGCTCTCCCTTCTCTCTAACTTCCAAATTTTCACTTTATTCCAACTTCCACCTACTTTTAGTCCATTATGCCGTGCATCAAGAAGTCAACAAAGTGCAACCAATCATCTAGAAGAAATCAAGTCTTAGGCTGAGGGTGAAGGAACAGGGTGGAAAATTTTAGAGCACCATTCCCAATCTACACAGAGGAGGAAGGTATTTGAATCTAATCCCTTAGATTTAAATAGATAGTATTCCCAAAATACTCTATTTGTGCTATGCTTGATAGGCTAAAATTGCCAGATAAGGTCGAGAATTTAACAAAAAGAATTCAGTGGAGCAAGTTTATACATTTCCAATATCCTATCTACCAGGAGCTCACCCTTGAATTCTTTACTTCCTTTTAGTTTGAACCTAGTAACCCTAACGAAATGTGGTTTCGGTTGTGGGGACAACCTTATGAGATGAACATTGAAGTTTTGTGTGATATTTGCAGTTTCCCTGAATCTTCCATTGTCAATTGGCACAATGAATTTCATGTTTCCTATTATTAGAATAAGCTCACTAGGTCAGAGTGGTTCGACACTATGAATGCCCACAACAACATTATACGAAGTCTTGAGCACTTGCTGTTACATAAATTCATGTGTCAAATGGTTTTTGATAAATCACAAACCAACAGGTGCTCAACAAAAAGAAAATTTTCTGTTGTGGTGTATGGATCACAACTTCTCAGTATGTAACTGGCACATATTGTGAATTCTATTGTTGTGACTCTATGTAAGAGGAGCAACAATTTGGTTATGGGTTATTTGGTTTCCTACATTGTTGAGTACTATGGTGTGGATTGTAGTGGTCTAACTCTTTACCTCATTGATTTTCTAAATCACCATCACTTATGGCATGCTGAAATCTTAACGTCCCATAACATGGAACTTTAGGACATCAACAAAAAAACTCATATGAAGATCAGGGCCAATAAGGAGAGTTCTAGTGTAGTGCCACCTCCGTAGGCAGAAGAGAACTTAACTAATGAGGAGTCCAAAGAGGAAAAAGACGCAGAAGAACCTAGTTAGAAGAAAGTGCTCGATACAATCTCCGTCAACATCAAAACAATTACTAACTCACTTGCAAAAAATTCTAGAAGGATAAAGGAGATGGCTCGCACATAACAATGTCAAAGCTAGGACATTTGTCGAATTCATCGATACTTCAAGGCTTAAGGCATACAACTGCCACCTCCGACTCCATCCCCGCCTCCATCACCATAAAATTTTTTTTCTAACATTTTTCTTTTAAATTTAGTCTTTATTTGTATTTTATTTTGGGATACTATCTTCCATGTGTGTTTGTTTGTTTCATTCTCATATTAAGGACAATGTGTTATTTAAGTGTAAGGAGGGTTGTGTGTTTTGCTTTGAGTGTGAATTTTACATATTGTTATGTTAGTGTGTGTAGGTTACATATTGTGAATTGTGTGAATGTATTGATAGCTTAAATGGAATGAAATTGATTTAATTTTGAACATAATCTATTAGGTTATGAAGGATCATTAGCTCACGAAATTAGTGATATAGGTTCTTTGACTAAAATATGCAAGTTAATTAAGATTTAGTGTTAGTTTATCACCCTATAAGTTGTCACATTCATTCATAATTTTAGGTCTTTCAACTAAGTAGCTTAGCTAGTATTTTTTCATGAAAACAAGGAGCTAAAACAACAAGATAGGCATTAATTAAAAAAATTGTTTGCAAATTTTTAATAAATAACTATTTCGCTAGCCTTCTAGTTATGAATAGATCTAGTAGCTAGTTAAGAATGTGATGTAGCTGAGTAACTGGATTGACATGCATCACAAATGTCCTCCTTCGTGTCAAAAGACTATAATGACATTTCAACCAAGCAACTTAATAAAAACATGAGTTAGTCAAGTAACCGGATCGACATTCATCACCAATGTTTATCTCTAAGTAAAAAGACTAGGTCTATGTCCATAAAAAGTAATAATTTTTTTTCTAATAAAAACCTACCGAACTTGTAAGTAGCCTAACTTTTCATGAAGATGTACTTAGGATTAGTTATAAATTTTGAATAACCAAATAATTATTAATATGTGAGTACAATTGAAAAGGTTGAATAAACTTGACATTTGTGTCTTGATTAATATGTATATTCAGTCTAGAGCCCCTAGACATGGATTTTGCATGTTTTAGAATAACTTGAATGATTATATTTGTAATTAAATTTGTTTCATGAAGTTGAAGCTGTTGTCACATTATTGCACTGTGTGCTTTGTGATTTTGTGTTGTTTGTTATTTTGTTTGCTTAAGGACAAGAAAATGTTTAAGTGTGGGGATGTGATAAGTGTAAATTACATCATGTTTTAGGGCATAGTTTGATGGGAGTTTAGTCGTTAATTTGATCACTTGGTATATGTTTAGGTTTAAATTGTGTTAGTTTGTGATTGATTTGTGTTTTAAGTGTTTATGGGTTAGTACAAGTCTTTGAGCTTAAGTATTATATTTTTTGAGGTATCTTGATATGTTTACTAGTATTTCAGGTTCATATTGAAGAATGGAGGAGTTTCGGAGGAAATTTGACCCATAACATAGGCCCACGATCATGGAAGGTATGCCACGATCATGATGGAAGCCCCAGGTTTGGCCCACAATCATAACTTGCATGCCACGATCGTGACAGAACATCAGGGAATCACCCATGATAATGGCTTGCATGGCACGATTGTGACAGAAGGCTCAGATGTGAGCCACGATCGTGGCCTGCATCGGGCATTCACACATACACTCACGAACTTTATGTTTCGAGGGATTTTTTGGGCCTTTCGGACCCCGTACTACTCAAAACATAAAAGAGTATAAAAAGAACATAAAGAGGCAGAGAAAATGGAGCTTTTGTGTAGCCACTATTGAAAACACTAAGGAGAGAAAGAGGAAGAGGAAGAGGAAGAGGAAGAGAAGAGGAAGAAGAAGAGGAGGAAGGAGGAAGAAGAAGCTGTTGGACCAATGGTGGTTGACAAATTAAAACCCTTTATGTTTTGATAATAATAAAATATCTAGAATTAGTTAAGAAATTATTTCAGGTATTATTCAATGAAAGAATTGTGCAAATCAAGATGAGCAAGTGTTTAATCAATGAAGAATCAAGATAAGAGTTTCCTTATAAAGGAAAATGGCATAAAACATGAGGATTATAGAAGATTTGGATGGATGTTACCGTTGAAGGCAACACAAGTCGACTTGCAAAGTATAAGTCGACTTATACATGAAGATATGTCAACACAAGTCGACTAACCATACATAAGTCGACTTATCGAGGACGACAAGTCGACTTACATAGTACAAGTCGACTTATTAGAGAGCGGAGATGAA
>JAOSBK010000002.1:29066628-29080078 GCA_027568895.1 Erythroxylum shatona
CAAGTGACAAGTGTCACTTGCCACATGTCACTTTCTTAAGCCTCCATTTAGTTTCTCTCCAATTAAATTCCAATTTCTACTCCAATTTCTCCCCAAATTCCAATGGCTCAAATTAATAAATCCTAAAATCATGTATCTAAATTTTCAGTGCCATTGGACAGTAATTTTTTTACTACCAGTCAATAAGCAGTCTGCCACTTGGCATTTTTCCTAGTCCGGAAAGTACCCCGAAATTTTAGAAAAAAATTTCTAAAATTCTCTAAAAATTCAAAAATCACAAAGACCCTCTCCAACTCAATTTTTCATACACACAAATCACATTTTCAAAAATAATCACATTTCTTAACAATTATACCGAAAAATGTCATGAATGCATGTATAGTCATTTTCATGTGCAAAATGTACTGTTCACATGTATGTGTATGTTATAGAATGCATGAGCATGAGATGTGTTTTCCTAATTTCTCTAATTGATCTCACATGTACCAATTTCTAGGGTTCAATCCTTTGTATGGAAATAGGATGTTACATAGAATTCTTCTTAGCAGTTAGGGAGTTGAAGAAAAATTTTAGTGCTTTTATCTCCTTCCTTGATAGCCACCCAATCCTATCCCTCAACTCTATTAAATTGGCATGGTTATTTAGAGCCTGTAAGTAATCTTTCAACGTAGTCTCCTCTAAAGATAAGAGAGAACTATCTTTAGAATTGTATGACATAATAGTCTGAACTTGAGAGAGCTTGTCTTTGGCTATTGTAATAGCTTGAGAGGTATTCTCCCCTATTTGCTTCTTGAGGGACTTTAATCCTTGATTATCTTATGCTTATGCACATATTTGTATTGGAGTTTTTCTTTGACATTAGCCTTTAAATCTTTCTTTAAGGTATCCTGGAACCCCTTCACTTCAACCAGATAATTGTTAAACCTAAAGGAAAATTACTTTTCACCTTTAAGAACTAATCACACACTTTAATTAGGGTATGGTTAGATAATATAGGATCTAAGTAAGAGGCCTTACTTTTTGGATATTATTGTAAATATGTTTGGTTAAATATAACTTAATCTAGCTTATTTTTTAAGGCCAATCGATTAGTTTGCTTATTGCTTTAAGAGAAGATGTGTCTATACACCTTAAGGTCAAGGAATCCTAATAGATCAACACAGCCCTTGAAATCTAAAGAGTAATTTCTCATAAAAGGTGCTTCTCAGCTTCTATTATATAGAGGATGGAATTAAAGCCATTTATAATTAACTAAGGTCCTACCACTCTTCTTTGAAAACTCAATGAATTATCCCAGAGATCCTTCGTCTGAAATGCATGGCTGAATCTATACACTACGGAGTCAAGGATCGAAATATTCTCCTCAATAAAATGCCACCTTAAGCATATAACCTGCATCTCCATTTCCAAATATCAACAATCTTTAGATTGAACCCAACTATAATTCTTCCATATGAATAAGATTGGTGGTCTGAGATAAAACTCTAGTTATAACATAGTTTATTATAAAACTTAAGATTCTCAAATCTAATTTATGTTTCTAAAAGAGTAAAAATCCAAGGATTTTCAGTAGCCAAAAAATCCCTTAGAGCCAAAAGTTTTTTAGGGCAGTTAAAATCCCTAACATTCCATATTATAATCATAATGAAATGCCTTTGGAGCCTTTACCTCTGTTCTTAACAACTTTCCTCCTTTTAACATAATTTTTCATTGAATTTATTTCCCTTAATATGGCTTAAGGTTGAAGGGGAGGTATTTGCCCCCTTTCCCTTCTAGTTAATATCTCATTCTTCTCCTTGTTAAAGGACCATCTTATCCTTTATTATATCATCACTAGCAATGCTTGTTTCTAATTTTTCCTTAAATTAAAGTGGCTCATTTGAAGTAGATAAACTTGGTAGTTTTCCTTAGATTAAAGTTTCAATAAAGGCTTCCAACGGTAGTCCATTGCTACATTGTCTTTATATACTATCCTATTCAAGCCCAGTCTCAGGTATCTGATCTAGTAAATACATGGAGATATCTATATTAATACATAGATGAGCATAACCTAGTCTTCTTCTTTTTGCTATATTTTTATCCATACTTAAAGGTTGCCCTAAGCAACTTGCAATCATACTTAGTCTCTTAGTAATCCAATATTCCAAGGGAACATTGTACAGGTTAACCCATAAAGGAATTGAATTGTGTCTTTCTGTTTCAGCATGGAATATTGGTTGCTAGCTTTGAAGAAACAGTGGTAGATTCATCACATGAAAGGGGCCTTCTTCCAACACTGTGAGAGTATAAGTTTTAGAGGTAAAGGTAAAAAGAGCTAAGTTTTTATTTGCTAGTAAGACTTCCAATAAATCTTTTTTCTTCTAGAAATTGTTGGCCCATTTTTCCAATAATGGAAATAGAGGTCTCCTCTCTAAAAAGAAACCAACTAGTGAAGCTTTCTAGATTCTTGCTCCCTCTTAGAGAACTTCCAATCCAGGAGGAAAAAATGACTCTACTAATTTCTTATTTTGGAGGGGAGTAATGGAGTGCTGAGTCTTCATCCATAACAATCATCTGCTTCCAACTTTTCTTAGCTTTATAGGAGGAAGAGGAGCCCTTCTTAGCTGGCTTAGAGTTAAATTCAAGGGCAAGATTGTAGAAGGGAAATAAGGGAAATTCAATTGGTGATTCTGCACAAAAGGATAGAGCTTCAAGATTTGTATAATGATCAACATTAGGTAGGGAAATTTGATTAAAGTTGTGAAGAGATTTTCATGAAGAAATTTTAAAAAAGTTGTTACCATAAAAGGTAGCTAGTTATAGGTAGGAGTGCAGAGGAAAAAAGAGGACCTAAATGCCCATATCTGGTTCACTTAGAGGTAAAGAGAAGAAAGGAAGGAGGGAAGGAAATCATGATGAGGTGAATAAAGAAGTTGTTGGATTGATGAATTGAGGGATGAGTACATAAATGGGTTGTAATTGAATAATGTTATCAAAGTGTTAGATAAGAGGGTAAAATGAAGATGAACTAACCTAATGGATGGAACTCCCATCCCTGGGGTATAGGGTTCTAAAGAGAGATTGGAGAGAAAAGGTTCTCATTTATGGAAGCTTGTGTTGAAGGATAGGGTTCTTCTTGACATACCAAATTGGTGACTTCAGTACTATAAAATAAGAAATCAAGTTACAAGTAAGATTATTGGTATAAATGATGCCACATTAATAACTAACACAAGTTGCAAGCTTGTATTGAAGTATGCGAGATATGTTCTACTTATGTTTTTAAACCTCATCTCATTTGGAAAGCTTGATGATGCTAGTTTGACAAATGTCTTTAATATATATAAGTAGAAACTTACTGAGGGAAGTATAATCATAACTAAAGGTCGAAAGGAAGGATCCTTGTATGTCACACAAGGAAAGTTACATAAGGGGTAAGCTAATGTTGGTAGTTAATACTCGACCTTGGAATAATGGCATAAGAGGATAGTATATATGAGCTATAAAGGATTACAAATTTTTTCCCAAAAATAATATTTCCCTAATATAAAAGGTAAAATACTTGATTAATGCACTGACTATTTAAACGGTAGAAAACATAGAGTTTCATTTCAAAAATCTTCTCAACAAATTAAAAGAAAACATGTTCTTGAATGATGTTTGTTTAATGATTGATAAATCACTGGGAGGTGCATTATAATTGATCACCTTTGTTAAACTTTAGGTATCTTTTTTAAAATTAAAAAACCAGGTGGTCAAGGCATTCAAGGAGTTCTATATAACGATAGAATGAGAAATGAAAAGAAAGTTAAAATGTATCAGAGCTGATAATGGTGGACAGTATCACAATCCTTTTAAAGTATATTATAATACAAATGGGATCATGCTTGAAAATACACCATAAGTGATTGTTATGGCTGAAAGAATGAGCAGACTATTGTAGAAAGACTTTAATGTATGCTTTCCAATGCTAAATTACTAATTACATTACCAAATACATCCTAAAGAAAATCCGTAAAGACTGTTGTTGATATTATTAATATTTCACTAATAGGACTTTTGTATTGAGATATCCCATAGGAAGATTGGTCGAGCTAGAAGGTCTCATATAACCATTTGAACATGTTCAATTATTGAGCATTCTTTCGCATTCTTAAGGATGAATGAACTAATTTTGACTCAAAATCTAAAAAATGTATCTATCTTAGCTCATCAAAAGATGAATTTGGCTACTGATCATGGGATCCAATAACCAAGAAAATTGTGAGAAGTAAGGATGCTATGTTCTTTATACCAATGAAGTTTTAAAGAGGAAAAAAATCCAAAATCTATCGCCATTCATTCTTATCTAGAATAATCTCCAAAGGCATGCAATAATTTAGAAGAAGTCACAAATAAGACCAAAGATGAAGAGGTCAATGACGTTAAAAAATCTATACCATCAATAGAAGTGTCATTTTTAGATGAACAACCTCAGCAAACTAAGCTAGAGATTACTTGGCCAAAACTTCATAACAACTTTAACTAAGATTATCCAATAAAGAAAGATGTCCTTAACTAGTTACTCTTAAGATAAGTATGTGACACTCATTGATGATGAGGAACCTCAAGGTTTTGAGGAAGCTCTAGTCGATAGTAACAAAAAAGAATGGCTAAAAGATATGTAAAAAAGGTACAAACCTTACTTAAAAGTCATAAATGTAATAAAATTATCCAAGTGAAGACAAGCTCTCAAGAATAAATGGGTTTAGAGCTCAAAAATTGACAGAAATAGCTTAGAACTAAGGTGCAATAATTATTATAAAAGGGTGTAACTAGAGAAATGGTGTTGATTTTGAAGAAATATTCTCTCCTATGGTAAAGATGTCATCTATACGAGTTTTTCTTGATCTAACCGCTAACCTATACTTAGAAATTGAATAATTTGATGTTAAAATAACTTTTTTGTATAGAGAACTAGAAGAGGAGATCTACCTCAAGCAACCAGAGGGGTTTGCAGATCTAAGAAAAGAGCATTTAGTGTGTAGACTAAAAAAGAGTCTTTATGGTTTAAATTAAGCACCAAGACACAAATATAAGAAGTTCAAATTATTTATAATTGAGCATGGTTTAAAGAAAATGTTCACTAATCACTGTGACTTTGTAAAAAGGTATAATAGTGGAGATTTCATCATACTCTAGTTTTACATTGATGATATTCTAATTTTTAGACATGATTCTAAGAAAATTGCTGCATTAAAAAGGTTTTGAGAAAAATCTCTCTATGACAGAATTGGGGCTAACATGATAAATCCTCATAAGAGCGATACATTGAAAAAGTCCTTAAAAGATTCAACACGTAGAAGGCCAAGCTAGTTAGAGTATCACTTACTAGACACTTTAAGTTGAGTAAAAAATAAAGTCCAACAACTGAAAAAGAAAAAGAAGAAATAAAAAAAGTGTCTTATTTATCTACAATTGGAAGCCTCATGTATGTCATGGTTTGATCGAGGCTCGACGTTGCCTAATCTATTTCTGTAGTGAGTTGTTTTCTGTCAAATCCAAGAAAAGAACACTAGTTCATTATGAAATGGATACTTTGGTATTTTTATGTTACAATCAAGAAGTAGTTATGTTTCAGTTTAAGGTAGCTAGTGTTATACATATACATTGATGCAAAACTAGCTAGAGAGATTGATTTTAGAAAATCAAGTTCAAAATACTTGACTACTTTTAAAGGAAGCGTTGTTTCCTAGTAGTTTAAGGAGATGTTATGGATGAAAAACTTCTTACTTGAATTGGTTAAAAGCAAGAGAAATACATGCTATAGTGTAATACACTTAACTAAGAACCTTAACTTCCAAAATCACTCAAAATATATTAATGTTCTTGTCATTAGATTTGGGGCAAGATGGAAAAAAGGCTTTTACAAGATGGGGATAACATTTTTTAAAGGTCTTGGAAAGGTGAAAAGCAATTTATATCCATTTACCTCTAATAAATATCTACCTATCCACTCTTAGAAGAAGTCATATCCCACTTCTATAAAAAAGGGAGCATGAGAAGGGTTCAACGTATAACAACAATTGAAAGATCCATTTCAAGAAATTGAGAGAGAGCTACCTTAATTGAAGAAGTTTACAAACCTATTATTTCTTAAACTTGTAAAAATAAAGTTCCACTAACTTGGTAAGAATTTCGTTATAAACCATCCTAGATAGGTGAGATTGAGATAAACACCTGCTCAAAAAAATCATATGATCCTACTTCTATAGTAGAAGAATATATTTGGACCTTAGGTGACATGGTTTTTTCTTTTCACATTGAGAAGATTTTCCATATTAAAATCATGGGTGTTATTTATTCTTCTCTTACTCTCTTAATTTCTTATTACCCATCCTAATTACATAAATTGGAAAATTTTATTGTCATTTCCTAACACCTAAAGAACAACTTTATTAAAAAGCAAACAATTAACATTTATTTATCCTTTGTAGGTTGCTTTCATTAAATTTTGTTATCACCATTATGTTTTGATGAAGGAAGTGTTTTTGGTATTATTTTTCACTTGGGTATTATGTAGTTGTGGTTAGATGAATGGAAAATCTTAGTCTTTTTATGTTTTCTTTTCTCCTAGTAAAATGTGGTTAATAAAGTGAGCTTAATGAAGGTTTGTGATGTATGAGAAGAAGTAGCCTTTTCTTACATTTTTAGTAATGAGCTTTTAATGCGCATATAAATAATTTCGTTTCGATTTTACTTTTAATTAAGATGATATTAGATTGGATGAGGCTCTTTTAAATCTCAACTAAAGTGGGTATTGGAAAGATGGTGATTTTGTTTCATAAAATTTCTTTTATGGATTTCTTGTATGTTCTATGGCACTTTCTTCTTGTCAATGATTTTGGAACTTAGTCTTCAACTTTTTTATTATTATTTTGGAGGCAGTATATGCTCCACTGGTTCATTTTATCCATTTCTTAGCTTTCTTTTATAGCTTATATTTTGCTCTTGTGATTAACTATCTTGCATAGTTACGTTAATCTTATGAAATGTTACAAAGATCCAAGGATGTATTTAGGCAAAATTTCTTAATTATAATGATAATTAAGATGGAAGTTGTAAGATTTAAGGAAGTTTTCACTATAGAGAATCTTGTAGAATTCTCTCATTAAACTACTGTCCCAATAGTAGTATAATCATCATACGGTGATATGGTATGAGATAC
Source organism: Erythroxylum shatona (assembly GCA_027568895.1). Taxonomy (NCBI): domain Eukaryota; kingdom Viridiplantae; phylum Streptophyta; class Magnoliopsida; order Malpighiales; family Erythroxylaceae; genus Erythroxylum; species Erythroxylum shatona. Next base: position 29,073,815 of record JAOSBK010000002.1, read on the forward strand.
TTAAACGACTGACTTAGTGTAATTGGGAGATTGTTAATAGTTAGTGATAAACTATTTAAATGCATTCTTTATCTTGTACATTCTTAGATGTATATGATAAATTCCTTAGGATAATTATACATTGCAAATGAAATTATAATGAGATTATAATTATAAGATTTATATTTCATGTATATATTATTCCTAAATTGTTCCTAATCATTGTTCTATTAAGATTAGATATTAGTAAAACGTAAAAAGACTAGCACACATTATGTTTTTTCTTATGAAGGAAGTTGTCGATCTCATAAACTAAAGTGTGGAGATACTTAAACAAGCATGTAGGTGCTTGTTAGAGAACAAGTTCACTAAATAGACCTTGTTGGACCCAAAAGTTTTTATTTATTATTGATTTATTTATTTCATTATTTTTAGAATTGGGTCATTAAATTTAGTATGCATGAATAGAGATTAGAATTAGATGGAAAGATTAGAATTAATATGGGAATGTTAGAATTAAGTTAGTTTAAGTAGTTAGTAGACTTATGTTAAAAGAAGGAAGGGTAAACTTAGAAGGGCAAAACAAAGGAGGGGCAATTTGGGAAGAACAAGGCAAAAGTTTTCTTGAATTAAGAGAGAAGGAGAGAGAAGTCATAAGAAAGGGAAGAAAAGAGAGCAAAATGAGAAAGAAGAGAGGAGAAGAAGAAGAATCATGGAAGTTAGGGGAGAAGAAGAGAAAATCGTGAGCGAGAAAGAAAGAAGAAGGAGAAAGAAGAGGAAATCATCTTGTCAAGGGAAGTTCATCTTTTGCTTCTTGCTTTGTTAGAGGAGTTAGAGAGAGAAAGGGGTTTTGTGTAGAGAATGAAAGGTTTGTGTTAGAAGATGATGAATTAAGAGAACCCAATTGATTTTAGGGTTTCTAAACTAGGTCTTGGGTTTTCTAATCTAGATGGACTATGGGTAGGTTAGGTTTGAGCTTAATTTGTGTTTATTGCAATTTTGTGAATTTTGAAGTTTATGAATTTTATTAAAATGTTGTTTTGAATGGAATCTCGGTTGTTTTAGAAAACCAAGAGAATCCTACCCAAGAGTAAGAGGAAAGACAACCTTGAGTTGGATTTTCGAGCTGATTTAGGTAGGTAATGTATTTATGGTTATTGTAAAATTGAGCAAATTCTTGCCTATGTGTGTATGTTGATTGCTTGAATTTGACTTGTTTGTGAATGTTGAAAATTTCTTAATGATTGATGATTATGTTATGCCTTAAAAAAGGTTATGACTTTTGTATAAATGGAAAGAAGAAAAAGAAAAATACGCATGAGACTAAGAATTTGTGATTGATTGAATTGAGCATAAATTTGTTTGTGATTGGGCGAGAGAGGAACCCGTTTCATTAGTCACGTGTACGTTGACCTCTGTCCTTCTCCTGGCTGCTTGCTTGAGGCCACGAGATCCTGAGAAATCGGATTCGATTTGTCCACAGTGTAAACTTCGCTTTCTTCGTTTTGTTTCACGGAACTCTTGAGCCATTTGTTTGTGCATTGCATCTTTGAGTTGTCAAGTATGATGTATTTGAGTGTTATGTTAATGGCTAAAGTCTATGTTATGTGTTATGAGTTTTGAGCTAAATTGATTAATGCTTGAATTGCTAGAATAGTGAATGTCTAGATATATACATACATATGCTTGAATTCTGGTCAATTGTCAATAGCTATAAATATATTAGCCACTGAGCTGTATAGCTCACCCCACTATTCCGTCCTTAAGTGTAGAACGAGGCAGTTAGTGATCCTTACTCCAAGATAGTTGAGATTTTTGTACTAAGTTAGTGAACATTTTGGGTAGCTTTATAGGCATATCAACATTGAGCATCCTTTTGTATTTTGTTTTAAGTTAGTGATGTATATGTTGATTTGTAATGGAAGCTTGTATAAAATTTGTTTGGATTTATTAATGAAATATGATTGTGTTTTGCTTGTGATTATCAAAATTGGTATATTGCATTTCAAACCTTTTATAGGTGTTGAAATATGTTTTCTGAATTCAAGGGAAAAACTATATTAATTTGGGCTGAGTAAGGCAAAGTTGTCTTCTTAGAAGTTTTAGATTGTCCTTTTAACTTTCCAATGGTATCAAGTACGAAAATTTTGAACATTGGACTTAAGAAAAATGATCATTATAATTGGTGATGCTGCATAGGATGTATGCATAGAACAACTATATTTAAGGATGAGAATTTGTTGTATGTGATGAGTCATTGAGTTGAGAATTGGGAGTTTAATACAACCAAATTGGTAATGGAATGTTTAAGGAGTGATATTGCATTAGAAAACATGAATTTGGGAAGATTATGAGTGAAAGTGATGTTGTTATGGATGTAGGAATCATTGGAGATGCTTTGGAGAGTGTAGTTAGTGATTTATAACTTTTGGTGATGTAAGGAAGACCCTTGTAGAAATCCCTTCATCTAATTGCATCTTAGACTGAATCCTTTCGTCTGATGCATCTTACATTGAATCCCTTTGTTTGATGCATCTTACACTAAATCCCTTCATCTGATGCATCTTAGACTGAATCCCTTCGTCTGATAGCATCTTAGACTGAATCCCTTCGTCTGATGCATCTTAGACTGAAGCCTTTCGTCTGATGCATCTTAGACTGAATCTCTTCGTCTGATGCATTTACACCTTTGGAAATTTAAGATTTTGACCCCCTAGATGGAAAAATCTCTCCTCAAGGTCTCTCAAAAGTTATAGATTTGGAAGTCCTCTTTGAAACTGCCCTAAAACGACCACAAGCCAATAGCTCTAGTGAAAGTTATGCCAATTGTCCCAAGACAGGTACAATATGATTGAAGACATAATCATGTTTGATTCTTTTGGCCATAACTTCATCATCTGACCTCCAAATGACCTCATTTTTGAACAATGGATTCCTAACAAATTTATCTATCTCTCTATAAAAATTTATAGCTTTTATGTTGATTTGAAAAAGATTGATTGAATCAAAGTAAGGGTATTAGTTGGAAGAGCATGAATTGGATATTTTACTGATCATACTTCGGTATTTTGGTAATATCTTGATTTGTAAAGCTTCAAATGAGTTGGTTCTTATTTCATAATAAACTAGAGACATGGAGCTACAATTATTATGAAGAAGTTAATTTGTGATTCAGCTGCCTGAACTGGTGTTGGCTAGGGAGATCCTATGGAAACAACTTTATAGGATAATATACTCCCGTCTTACGATACATCCGGATAGTTGGGCTTCGGAAACGGGGTCCAACAGATATTGGGCTTATTGATAACTAAGCCTGCGGCTTTTTGTGCACATTTATGAGCTTTAAGCTCTTTTTCACTTGGGTCACTCCGGTCACAACTCCTTTATCTATTCATGCATTTCAATGTAGTAAGATGCAATAATTCACATATGATGCATTCATTATTTCACATTCGATATATTCCAATAATATATCACATTCTTAGAATCTAAGTCCGACATTCAACATTTAGTTAAGTACACATATTTTCATATTCATATACATTTACAAAACACTTCCAACATATTCTCGAATATCATTCTCCATGGACAATTGATGATCCATAATTATCACAATCACATGAGTAGAAATTCAATAATCGAATTTTAAACAAAGCAACTAGATTATAATGAGAGAACATCTAGGTTAACTCACAGCATGCTCCAGAATAGCTATTGCCCTGATGATCCGGCAATGTTTGGATGCGGTTAGTCAATTTATGCTTCTATATCATGCAATACACACAAATGTACACATCACTAACTTGTTTAATAAAATAAGTACTCAATCATACACATGTATATGTGTTATATTTAATGCATGCTCAATTGACTATCCTTGGTAAGTAACCTTATTAACAAATCTTGCTCATTCATTTGTCATATCTTGTATATAACTTATTGATGTTTAGATCAATGCCTTAAGACATCTCGATTACTTTAAATTCATTCAATCATACGTTTATCTATCCCTTCCTAACATTCCATACTCACACAACTTTCCAAATTCTCATTCAATCATACCTAATTCATGACTTATATGCCTTGCATCACATTTGCATTCATAAGAACACCTTCATTTCTTTAACAACTCATACTTCCCTTATTCATATACATTGATATCAAACAATCCATTCCTTAATTCAAACATCAATTATCAACTTAAACTTCCCTTAATCAATCAATTAAATACCCATCTAGGTTCATTTCAACCTTAATCAAATCCAAATACACCAAAATAAAGTAACTTATCCTTAGTTAGTTTAACAATCACACAAAACAAAATTTTTCACTTCCCAAGTATTTCCAAAACAAAAACTTTTCTTCTTTAGGGCATTTCCCACGATCATGGGTACCTTTCCACGATTGTGGGATGGATGAACAGATGATTCACCATCCCTTTCCTTCAATCTTTTTCCAGATTTTAACACCATCAATCTAATCTATTGATCATACCTCAATTATACCTAAATTATACTTTATTTCCTCCTCAATTTCATCACCAATTCCAACTTAAAATCATTCAATTGATAACTTATAAATCACAATCTTTCATGCATCATAATCAAATCAGAACTATCATTCACCTTTATACATATAACCTTAACTTATCAATTTCTAGAACACTCCTAATATTCCCATTTTTTCATAGTTACATCATCATTACACTTCAAATCTCAACCTAAACCATCCATATAATCCACTATTTTCAAGCATAAAAAACAAAATAGAAACCATACATTCATTCATCAGATTCCAGCATAACTTTTACATCGACCCTACATAGCATCCATCTCAATTTAATCATCATGAATGTTATTATTTTGACATGCCATAGAAATCAAAAATCACTTACTTGATTTGCCTTAATTCCACCTCAATCTTCAAGTTAACTTAATCTTCTAATAAGCAAGGAGACTCCAAGAATAAGATGGAGATAGAAAGGGTTTCAATAACACGATTAAAGCAGAATAATATTGAAGTATCAAAGTGCAGAATTTTCACAAAATCTCAAGGTTGTAAGGGTTGTGTGAATCGGTAGTGAGAAGGGTAGAGAGGAAGATAACATGTAGAAAGAACAAGAGAAGATGGTCTTTGATGTGTGAAAATCGTGGGTGTAAGTGTGTGCAAGAGAAGGTGGACATAGGTCATGCCAAGTGTCATGCTAAGACCTAACTGTATGTCTTCTACTTTAACTTCCATTTGTCACTCCATAATTAGTCCATTTGTCTCATAATCACTAGGCAATTTGTCACCCAATTAAACCACCATTTGTCACTCATTTAATCAGGCCATGTTTCACACTATTATTAATGTCGTGTGTTACTATTTCATAGGCTTGATCACCCTAAGTTCCCATGTATCAATTAGTCTTGCCAATTAATATTTTTCCTCGACTAGATGCACATAACACTTCATCAATCACCCAATTGTGACAAAAATTCCAATTCACTAATGGTAGTCCATCAAACCAGAATTCAAAACATGGTCAATTCACAATTAAGAAATCACAACATAAATATTTAAAATCTTTCCTACCCTGGAATAAATCAATTGAGTGCATAAACTATCTTTGCAATGTGTACTAAATCATAATTCATATATGTATGTGAATATGATGCAAGTAAATGAAATGCACTTCACGTATTCTCATATGATATGACTCATATGACTTCATATAGCAGATAAATTCCTAAGTGTAAGAATGGGCTATTACACCGATCATACTGATCCAAATAGCAATTCCACCATACAATTTGAGTAGTACTCATAGGACGCATGGGTTTAGTTTTAGACCTTTTTGCTCAAAGTTGGATCTAATCGCATAATGTAACCTTAACTATTCTGTTTATGTGATGTGAAGATTGTCTACATGTGTATCTGTACTAGGATTAATTATAGCCTCCAGGGAATGGCTATTGATTGATCCAATCTATTATTAAAGTTTCATGTGATTAATTTCTATCTTATTTTGATGATGACACTCTCTTGCAAATCAAGGAGACTTCTTTCCTATCCATTCAACCTTCTAAGATTATGTTCCCATCAAAATTCTTTTATGCATAATCCCAAAACAATAAGGTAAACTGAAATAGTTTGTTTAGAAAGTTTGAAACTATTTAATATTCCTTATAAACTGTCTTGGAAAGTTAAAGAATTCAAATTACAATTGTAACATCCCACCCCCTACTGGAAGGGTAAAATAGGAAATTTGTCATAGGATGGGATTGGTAGGGATTAATTGGT
>JAOSBK010000002.1:29094367-29107711 GCA_027568895.1 Erythroxylum shatona
TAAAACTCTGAAGATCTACCTTGATTTTGTAGCCATCATTTTGATTTGCACGACCCCTGTAATTCTGAACTGCTCTAGTCTGATCTGGTGGTCCTCCATAAACTGGTTGCGGATCTGCAACCCTAGGAATTGCCGCTGCAGGAGGATGGTTAATCCTTCCTAGGTTTAACTGCTCTCCCAGCATCTGTCTTATTTCTGCTATTTGATCGGATAAGTTTGCTACGGATGTTTCTAAGGTAGTAAGTCGTTCTTCATAATTGGCGGCCATGGAGGATAGGCTCTGATACCAACTGACGCAGAACGGAAGTATGAATAGAACAAGAATGTTTAGACTCCGTTCAGGAGTTTAATCAATATCGTTTGATTGGACGAAAAGATGAACAAGAAAGGCAAAGCCAAATTTTGGAATGAAATTAGTGTTCCGAAAATTGAAGATATTCCGAAAACATAAATAAGGCCTATTTATAATGGCCAAAAACCCTAATCCAAATCCTAACAATATTAGGAAAATAAAAGACAGAAAAATAGAAATAAAAAAAATAGTTTTTATTTTGGTTCATAAATAGAATTTAGGCCTTTTTTCGCATCCTGTCGCAAACCTTGCCGCGGTCAAGATCTTCCATGTAATCCAAAGCTAACTGGTCCGCATCAGCTGCTTTAGTTTTTATTATTAATTTTAATTGGTGTTTTGTATATACTTGTTCATAATTAGTTTTTACATTTATTTCTTGATCTTTTCACGTTTCTTTTGTGTTTGTGTAAAAAAAGGAGACAGAGTGAAGGGAGTATGTCACTGCTGGATATTATCAATAATATTAGGGGAAATTTTCCCCATAACATATATTCCTAATCCTAATAACCAAGCTTGAAATGATTATATGAATTTTAGTTATGGAGGGGATGGCCAGCAAAACTAGTTCCTTGATGGGTTGCAAGATGCACAATAATTCTATATTACACCAGAAACCTCCTATTCTAACTTTGGGACATCTCTGGAAGACTTAGTTGTGTCTCTTGCTACTAATACTATGCAGTTTTACTAGGAGGTGATACAATTTTAGTAAGATACAATGTCTAGAATCCAAAACTAGGTAAGCCAGATGGGTCAGCTGACGGTAGCTATCAACCGCCTAGAATCTCAAAACGAAGAGACGCAACCATCTTAACCTGAGGTGAATACAAGGAACGTTAATGGAGTAATATTAAGAAGTGGAGAGGAGCTTGAGAATCCTAATAAGACTATTCAAGGGATTGCTAGTGTAGAAGAAGTGGAGAAGGAGCTTAAAGGAGACAAGGGTATATCATTTAGCTCAAAGCTAAACAATGAGTTCCTAATTGTTGCTAAGACTAAACCTTCACCTTCACCTCACAGATTAGAGAAATTAAATGTTGAAGGAAAAGGTGAAGAGATATTCGACATATTCTAAGAGCGTAGGGACTCAGTAGAGATCAAGAGTTTAAAGATAGGGAAGACAATAAATGTGAAATGTCATCATCTCAATCCCTATCCTAAAGAATCTCAAATAGAGCTATGATGTAGCAGATCATGTAAGTCCATTATACATTTTTAAAAGCCCTAACCCTTTCATTTTCTCATTTTCCTCTCTTCCTTTCTCACACCAGTTGTTGCCCTCTCATTCCCCAAACCCAATTCTTACGTTGTTCTTGTGACTTTTTATCACCCGAGTAATTAATCTTATCTATTTCACTTGCTTAAATATGATTCAATGGGTGTTTTGTATGATTTAGGTTATTTTTTCTTGAGAATGTTAGAATTAGGATTTAGGAATTTAGTGAATGTTTTGGTGATTTTATGCTTAACTATGGTTTAATAGTTGAATTTAATCCATACACAATTGATTTTATGATTCAATCTATTTAATTACATGTAAATTGGGTTAAATTTTAACGTCAATTGCAAATTATGTAATTTTTCCTCACTAATTATTTAATTGTGAAAGTACAAACTCAACCTTCTTACTTATAATATATGTTTATATTGTGTACATTGAGGACAATGTACAATTTTAAGTGTGGTTAATGACCTTAATGATTTTATTAAGATTATTATATCTTTTTATTAAATTTATGAACTGATATCTTGAATTAGTTGAAATCTATCCATAAATACTTGAAATCATTATTGAATATTGATTTGAATCAGTATGCAAAAGGATGATAGTTAGAATAAAATTGCTTCTATAAATTATATTTTTAATAGTCATTGAAAGAACCAAATTGAATGAAATTGCATATTTTTTTACATATATATGACCAATTCTTTTGTATGCTTTTGAGCCTAAGAGCAAAATTTTCAAAAAAAATTTAACCTCTTTTAATTCTTTCACGTGTATTATCATGAATAGTTAAATAATTCTAGGACTTGTTTTTATTATACATATTGATATCATATTTTTTAAAAAAATTAGAAGCATTGAAATGATAAAGGACCTTAGATTCAATAACTTGTTTAAGCCTATTTCTTTGATAAATACCTTACTTTAATTTATCCTTTAGGAATAACCAAGTTTCAGCCTTAACCTTTTTCATTGATTATAACCCCCATTAATAACCACAATCCTATTTTCTTTGGAAGTCTTTTTATTGGTTTTAACCCTAAAGGTTATTTACATTATGTTATTGTTTAAAACTTGAAATTTTGAAAGGTACAATATTTCTTTAATTTTGGTACATGATAAATGTTTGAAATTATTTTCATTGATTTAAAAAAAGAGCATAGAAAATAAAAGAAAAAATAGTTCCAATGGATTCACAATGAATGGACCTGTGTATATTGTGAACAAGTTTCATGTAATGTTCTCTTTAGTAAAGCTCCTTCAAATAAACCTTTTCTATTATCCCAATCATACCTTACTTAAACCCTATTGTGACCTTTTGATTTTTGTTTCTAGTTTACATACAAGTGGTGGAGATTTGATGATATTGCAAACCTATGGTAAGAGTTCTACTATGCATTTAATGAGGGTTTGATACTTTTCACCCTAAAAACTTGAGTGCATTAAGTGAAATCGTGGTGAGGGTATAAAGATTTATGCTTTTGATTTCAATAAGATTATTCATGTAATTATTATTAATATTGACTTATGAAGTTAGTTTTAGAATAGCTTGACTCTAGTTGTATGTTAATTTGACTAATATGACATGATGATTTAGACTATGAATGGACAGGTTAAGATTAATAAATGGTAGATATTGCAAAATTAAGAATTTTGATTATAAGATCCTTGAGGACAAGCAAAAGCTTAAGTGTGAAGATGTTTGATAGATGCTAATTTGACCGTTATTATACAACTATATTTGATGCGTTTAGCATAAAACAAAGTTTTGAAGCAAATTAGAGATACATAATTATGTGTATACCTGTGTAAATCTCAGTGCCTATGTAAAATCACAAATTCTAAAGTTTTTTAATATACATTGTCTCTCACACACCTGTGTAGTAGACTGCGTATGTCCTAGAAACTCTAAATTCTAATATAAAAGGAAATAAATATAGGCAAATTTAGTGGAGCTAAATTTAGCAATAGACTTGAGACATGAAACATTCAAAGAAGTGAAAATTTTGAATCAGAGATGAGGAAAATACGAAGTTAAAATCAACGGAGATATGATAGAAGGCTACATCCAATATAAACTTATAGGAAGCTTCAATAGAATAGAAATGGAGATTTAGAATTTTGAACTCTTTGTTTTCTATTAGGTGTTTTTTGAAAGTTTATGTTTGATTTCATTTTCTATTATAAGTAACTAAATGCTTTTAGTGTCTAAGAGTGATAAGCCCTAGTTTGTGATACAATATGTCTTAATATTTTATTCAATGCAATTATTTTGATTGATTTATAGTGATTCAATTATGTGTTATATGTTTGTTCTAATATATCTAGAATATTAGTGCATGATTTGATTTCATATACTTGAGATTGAGAAATCCTTTGTATGAATAGATCTACCATAATTGAAAGGACTTAATTACAAACCTAGAGATAGGTCAACATAAATCCTCTAAATTAGGGTGAAACTTAACAACAAAATTCATAAATCGATATCAAAATCATAGAAACTTTAACTAGAAAGAATTCAATTAATCATCCTATGGATTAGTTGTCAATAGTATTGAGAGAGTTATTAACATAAGATAGGAATTTTCAGAGTCTAATAACCAACAAAACAATTGCATAATAAAAGATTAATTATTTAATATTTTTAGAGGGATTCATCGCCTAGGCACTAGTCTTTTATATTGATTTTTTCCAAGTAATTTCCTTAATCTTCTGTGTTCATTATTGTTTCCAATTTTATATTTGTTTAATTTTGTTTTTTAATAAAAACCAAACATCAATTCATAGGCTAGATGATAAAAGAAGGATAACTACTAGTAATTATTGTTTTTGATCTAGTACTTGCCTGTGTTAGCTAGGCATGCCACACACTTGTAGTTAATTAAATATTGATATAAGAAAGTATCAATCAATGATAGACATAGTCACATCATTCTCAAGATTGTTCATTCAAGTTTAAACTAAACTACTCAATAGTGTCAATATCCGTGAACTTAGTATAGTTTAATTACAAAGTAATGTAAACATCAAATAAATCACCTTAATTTCATTATTTTTATTATTTATTTTATTGGAATTGTAACTTACTAAGATAAATGCCATTAATTTGGTTCACATAAAAGATGCTTCCTATATAACTATGGCTCGAAATTAATCCCTCTCCTACATATAAAATTGTAGTTTATTATAAAATTATAGTTTATCCTCAATAAGCACATATATAACATATGAAATAAAAAGGTAGTACGAGAAAAGTGGAGAAAGTGAAGATAAATTAAAGAAATAGAAAGTTTTATATGCCAATTCATGGATGTTAGTAAAAATTTTTGTAAGAATCATAAAAAAGAGTACAATGTATAGAAAGACAACAAAGAACACATAAAAAACACAAAATATATAAGGAACAAAATAAAACAAAGGTACTAAACAAAAAATGAAATAAAATAATAATTAAACAAGCTAGAAGTATAGGGAAAGAAAACAAAAGAAAATAAATAGTAGATCAAATATCCATGATGCCATTATAATTATTACCATCATCCTGCTTTACTAAAAGTGAAGATAGTGGAAGCAACCTAAAAATCCAACATGTTTGGAATAAGAACATAGGCTCTCTTCCAACTAATTCATCTTTAAACCTTGTATGGTAAGAAGTTCACAATGCTTCTACTGCATCTAGAGGGGTATGATTTTCTATGGATAAAACCAATAAATCATCCTCTTAAGTATTTCTATTATGAATTGTTAATGTGTTAACTTAACATCCTTTGCTTTTGATGTTGAGCATCTCTTCCAAATTCACCACCCTCGATACTAACTAAAACATAAGCTCCCTTGCCCTCTATACTATTGATATATGTAATATATACGTCATTTAGTATTTTTATGTTTTTTAATCTAAATTATCTTGATTTTATCAATTTTTGTTATCCGTTATGTAATATTAGTTTACTTAAGGATATTATTAGTCAAGGATTAAAGGGTTTTACAAGGGAAAATAAAAAAGAAAAATCATCATTAACATAGTCTAACAAATAACTCGTTCATCTCTGCTCTTTCTCTCTATCTTCCTTTCTTTATCTTTATCCCTTTACTTATGTCTTTCTACCTCTCTATCTTGCTCTCTCTATCTCATTTATATGCTAGTATTTATTTAAAATTTATGCAACTAGTCTAGATTAGGAATGCCAAATATGTCTTCTAGGTGAGACAATTACTTTAGTAGAGTAAGGACAAAGAGTGATAAAATTAGTCTAACTATATGACGTAATTTTGACTTCGATGTAAGGCAATTTCCCTTGCCAAATAAGACAACTTATTTAAAGAAAAGATGATAGATGGATATTTGGCTATATTTTTTCACTCATATTTAGTGTATTTTACTTGATATTTTGTATTTTTATCATATATTTGGTACTTAATTTTTTCCAAGTGTTTATATAGATGATAATTGCCTTCATGGATTAAGAATTCGGATGAAAACACGACGTAAAATGAAAAATCGATAAATCTTAAGGAATGCACGATTGTGCAGCTTCCCGTGCACTTCGACGAGGTTGTGCATGTTTCAATATCCAAAGAATTCTGATTATGCACTTCGTGCAAGAGATTGTGTTTCTCCCTAGAACCCTTTTGTATAACGTGACGTTTTAGGAGCTAAAAAGGGAGGCAGTCGATAGAAGTTGAAGAGCAGACTCTTGGAGGTGATTCCAAATGTGGAGTTCATCCAGAAGGAACAATTTAGGTCCATAGAAGTAGAAAAGATGAAGAAATCAATGATAAATCCATTAGAATACAAGATCATACCTTTAAATTGCAATAATACTTGATAGAAGACAATCAGGAAGATTTAAAATTATGATGAACCTATTATTTTCTATTTTGTTTTTTCTTTCAATGAATGTTTGATTTCATGTTTGATTATATGTAACTAAATGTCCAGTAAGTATTTAGGTTAGATGAACCCTATTTCTATACCTTAACATGTTTTGATTTTTCTATTAGTGCAATTGATTGATTGATTTATTGTGATCCAATTACTTGTTTTATTTACGTTCTAGTATTGTTAAATATTATACCATAATTTGATTTCATATATTAATGATTGAGAAAGCCTAGATTTGAATAAATCCATTGTAATTGGAAAGAGTTGAATGCAACTCTATAGATAGGATGACATAAATCTTCTAGATTATAGTCAAACCTAATAGAGGATTCATAAAACGATAATGCAATCCTAAACGATTTAACTTAAGTAATTTAGTTAGAAACCTTATGGTTAGTTGTTAGTGGACTCAAGGTCAGTTGCTAGCATACCATAGGAGTCTCCACGGTCCAATTAACTAACAACACAATTGCATGAAAAAAGATCAATCGATTAAAGGTTTAGAGGGATTCAAAGGCTAGATACTATTTAATTGATTTCTGTAATTAATTCAGTGATTCATTAACTCTTTGCTTAAATTATGCTACTTGTTTATTGTATATGCTTAACTTTAGTTTCTTTAATCCAACCACAATCAATCCTTAGGCTAGATAATAGGGGAATCATAAATACTAGTATTCATCATTTTCGTGGGATCAACTTGTACTTATCGATACTAGCTACAACTATATTGAGCATTTTCGATTATTATAATATTGATTAACTTACAAAATAGGTAAATTAAGTTTTTGGCATCGCTGCTAGAGACTTTGATATTAGGAAAACCTAAATGCTATTACTCTAGCTATTTTCATTTTATTTTTATTCTTTTTTATTTTATTTTGTTTATTTTATTTTATTTGATTATATCTTGTTGTATTTGTGGCTTATTAATTTAATTTTCTTTTGAATTTCTCTATTTGATCTTGAGTTGTGGTTTATTATAAGAATTACAATTCATTGTCGTAGTCGCAGCTTGCAACGAAAAGATGGAGTGGATAGTATTTTATAAGAGCCAGAATATGTCTTTGCAAACGATGACATCACTATATACGAGAGTCAAGTGTTCTCACATATTTTCGAAAGCTCAACTGATATTCAGGCTGTGTAGTGACATTAGTGGGAGTTATCAGTATAACTGTTAATTTCGAGCACCTACTTATACATGGGAGCAATCAAGCATGTACAATCTACCTCAAGGTGCACTATATGAGAATAACTAGAATCTGGAGTGGAGCAATTCTTATACTTATGGATGGCAAGATTATGCTCTAGCTGGATATTTATGGCAGCAAACATCTCCAGTTAAGAGCCAACTTTGGAAAATAAATTAAAGATAAATTAATGGAAACCCTTGATGAAATGAAAGCTGATGACGCACATTTAACAGTAAAGAAAAGACAAAGGTGGGTTTCATGAATGGAGGGATATTTCAAAAAGAGCTTTTGGAAGAAAAAGAAAATTTTACAGATCGATTAATGGAATGCCTTGATGAGAGAGTAGCTAGTCGATGTGAATTCGATAAGAGATTACCTTCAGTTGCATATGATGCATATAGTCTGAGCTTCCAACCGTTTCAGAGTCAAGGAGAGACAACGGTTGATTTATTAAACAAGCATACATTTCAAGAAGGTGAAGAGGTAATTACTACTCTGAAGGATATGACAGTTGAGTCTATTCAAGAGTCCAACATGAGGCATCAGGAAATAGAGGCTTGTGTATAGAATATGGTCAATCAAAGCAATCAACTAGCGAAGATATTATCCAATAAACAACTAGGGAGTTTGCCTAGCCTTAATGAAATAGATCCTAACGAATTTTGAATGGCAATCACCCTTAGTAATGAAGAAGAGCTTTGGAAGAAGAAGAAGTCTCCATCCAAGAAGGAAAAGTAGAGGAGCGACATAAGGTAAATGAATAAGATGACCCAAAAACCTCTATACAGGAAGAAGAAGGAGAGTGGATAGAGGTGGCTGAGGAAGAATTGGTGGAGGAACCAAGTAAGGAAACTACTGATAAGGTGTTGGTAGTGACCTTAAGTACAAAGGGTTCTTACTTTATTGAAAACAAACTACTCGAGTCAGCTGATGATACATGGAGTTTCCTTATCCCTTATTTTATTAATAATTTTTCATTAAGAATGGCATTATTACTTGAAATTGGATTTATTAATTTAATAAATTATGTCCTTATTATTATCTTGTAATAGGTGGCTTATTTATAGGCTATGAAACCCCTTTGTGGAGGAATGGAAGCAAGCTACTGATTATTGATCCAAGATGAAGTTGAGCATAAAGGTTACGATGAACTACCGAATTTAAAGAAGTGTTGCATAGGAGGTAACCTATGAGTTAGTTTTAATTTTATTTCATTTTGGATATTATCTTTTGTTTGCTTTCGTCTTAGTATAGGATTTTATTTCTGTTATATTTCTTTTGTTTCTTTTTATCTTTTTCTTTTATATTTTGCAAGGATTTTAGTTTCATATTGGATGGAACAGAATCAGAGAAATCATCATAGTCAAAAAAATACCACTAAACCCTCTCAATTTTTCATAAATGCTTATATTGTGTACATTGGGGACAATGTACAACTTTAAGTGTGGGGATGAGTTTAATGAATTCTATTTACTTCTTTAAGCTTATTGTAATCCTAATTATAAATTTAATTAACTGATATCTTGAATTGGTCGAATCTGTCTATGAATGTTATATGTCCTTGTTGAATGTTGATTTGAATTGATGTGTAAAAGGATGATGGTTAGAATAAAATTAGTTTTCTAAGTCATATTTTTCGTAATCATTTAAATATTCAAGTTGAATAAATTTTCATATTATTTATGCACATATATACCCAATTTTTTGGTGAGCTTTTAAGTATAAAGAGCAAATTTCATGAAAATTTTAAAGCTTTTTTATTCTTTCGTGTGTGTGAGATCGTGTATAGTAGAATGATTCTAAAACTTACTTTTATTATGCATATCATGACCATGTTTACTAAATTAAAAGCATTAATATGATAAAGGCACTTAGAATCAACAACTTGTTTTAGCCTATTTCTTTGAAAATGACCACACCTTTAAATTTACCTTTAGGAATAACCAAGTTGAGCCTTAGTTTGTTCATTGATTAAACCCAAATTATAAATCTTTATGTTAATCTTTTTTTAAGACCTTTTTATTGTTTTGAACCTTGAAGTTTATTTACATTATTTACTTGTTGATACTTGAAATTTGTGATAGGTTTGATATTTCTTGAATTGTTGTACTGATTGGAATATTAAAAAAAAGAAAAGAATAGAAAAGCATAAAAAAGAAAAAATAGAGGAAAAAAAGAAAAAAAGAAAAAGTTTATAGTACTAATAGAGTTGCATTAAAAGGATCTATGTATACTTGTAAACAAGTCTTAAAATATATTGTATAGTAAATTCCCTTTAATTTAACCTTTTTATTAACCCAATCATACCTTACATAAACCTTATTACAACCTTATAATTTTTGCTTCTAGTTTGTATATAAATGGTAGAGATATCATTTTATTGCAAGCCTATGGTAAGAGTTTTGGTATGCATTGATTGATAGTTTTGATACTTTTCACCTAAAACACTTGAGTGCATTGAGTGAAATCTTGGTGAGAGTGTAAAGATATATTCTTTTGATTTCAATGCAATTGTTGATGTGATTACTACTAATATTGCTTAGAATGTTAATTTTAGGACAATTTAATTCTAATTGTATGTTAGTTTCGATTTGAGAGGATATAATGATGCATAGTATGAATGGATAGATTGAGATTGATGATGGATTGATGTCGTAAATATTATAATTTTCATTATGGTTTGCTTGAGGACAAGCAAAAACTTAGGTGTAGGGATGTTTGATAGATGGATATTTGCCTATATTCTACCACCCATATTTGACGTATTTTGCTTGATATTTTATACTTTTATCGTATATTTGGTACTTAATTCACTCTAAGTGTGTATACAGATGATAATTGCCTTTATGGACTTAAAGGAGAAGAATTCAAATGAAAACAGGGCACAAAACAAAGAATCGACAAATATGAAGGAATGCACAGCTGTGCATCTGTCCATGTACTTCTTTGAGGCTATGTACTTTTGCAATATTTGGATAATTTTGATTATGCACAGTCTAATGCATGGCTGTGCAGCTCCCCAAAACCTTAAATTTCATATGAAGAGATGTTTTGGGAGGTAAAAGAGGAGGCAGTTGGTAGAAGTCAACGAGTAAACTCTTGGAGGTGATTCCATATATGGAATTCATCCAGAAGGGATGATTATGGTCCAGAGAAGTGGAAAACACAAAGAAATCATCGATAGATCCATCAAAAAACAAGATCATAACTCTACATCACAATAATACTCGATAAAATATAATCTAGGAGATTTAGAATTATGAACTCGTTGTTCTCTATTTGTTTTTCTTTCAATGTATGTTTGATTTTGTGTTCGATTATGTGTAATTAAACGTGTAGCTAGTATTTAGGTTAGATGAACCTTATTTTGATGCCTTAATAGGTGTTGATTTTTCTATTAATATAATTGATTGATTGATTTGTTTTGATCCAATTACTTGTTATATTTATGTTATATCGTTTTGAAATTTTAGACCATAATCTGATTTCATATATAGCTATTGAGATATCCTAGGTTTGAATAAATCCATGGTAATTGGAAAAAGTTGATTGCAACCCTAGAGATAGGATAACATAAATTTTTTTAATAGTGTTAAACATAATACAAGATTCATAAAACTGTAATACAATCCTATAAGATTTAACCTGAGTAATTCGGTTAGAAACCTTATGATTAGTTGTTAGTAGACTCAAGAGCAGTTACTTGTATACCATAGGAGCAAGAGATGGAGAGATAAATAGAGAACGTTAATTTTAACCAATAACCCTAATTTCTAAAATTTCATATTGATTTCTCCGTCTACTTCATTCCAACGACTTCTTCGTCTTTTTTAGCTTGCATGTTTGCAATTGCACTACTACAAAAATACCAACAATCATACCAATATGCAAAATTAGAAGAGACTAAACAAAAGCTTTTTCGTATCACCTAATAATTAATCGACTATGTCGAGTCCTTCATATATGACACCTTTAAGAAAAAGGATAATTAGAATAGGTGGATTTCTTAGAAAAAGGACAAGAAAACTTATAATTCACGTCTAAATAGATATGAAAACAGTCAGTTGTTATTCAAGCTTCGAGTTACTTTCTTTCGGTCTCTAAAAACAGAGGTCAGCCTACCTTGAAATTTTCTTCATCACCACTCCACACCCTAGAGATCATCATAAGAAAAAGGTCTAAGAAAATTGGATTTTGGTTTCCAATGCCATCGCTTATCAAACAAATTTTGAGATGTACTTACTAAAAATCTCAACTTTTGTGCATCAATGCCTTTAATTTGCATTAATTAATGATTAAAAAATTCAACTATTTTTAACATCCCAATCCTAAAAATTTTAAATTAGCTAAGTTTTTAGTTCGGTTTTCAATTTTTTGATTCTGTTTATTTTAATAACTCTTGTTGTTAAAAACTGATCAATTAATTAATTGGTCAATCGATTTTCATAAATTAACAAGTTCTTATAAACTAAAATGAATAAATTATTTTTATTTAATAATCTTTTTTGATTAAATTTCAAATTATTATATGAATAAAGAACAATCTCCTTCAATCATATATCAATTTCTTTGATTTTATTTTATTTTTAGCTGATATTATAATAGTCTAATATCTGTTAGTTTTTTAAAACTTTAAATTTCTTGAATTGATTTCTATTCTAATTGTTAAAATATTAACCTTAATGATATGCTAATTTGAGACAAGCTTGGATGCATTCAGTCCAATACTGATAAGGACGAGCAGGTACATGGATTACTGTGCAAGTGGTGGCTTTACTTGTAGAACGCAGAAAGGAAGAAACTTGCTACTTGTATTAGGTCCCATATGGTTAAAGAGATGTCATCGCTAAACTCCACCTCTCAGGTGGCCATCATCGGCGACAATATCTATCCAACCGAAGGTCTCGTCTACGAGAATTTAGATAATGATTTTTAATGAAAGATTTACGGAAGGACCTGTATACAATGTATGTTCATAAAATGGTCGCTGTGTTTCTTAATTAGTATTGTACCAGACTCCTTGGATTTAATTGCCGATATGAGCTAGTACACTACGCCAATTGTATTATTTTTTGGGAATGGAAAAATCTATTTAGTCGGCACAAGGAGCTGACTCGATGCGAGCGAAAATTAGTCTGAGAATAGATGACTTAAAAGTATCTTTCCATTATTGGGACTCTTTTCAAACACCTCGTAGTCTAACAAAAAAAAAAAAACATGTGAGTTGAAAAAGGAGGGGGAGGTCACAAAAATGAAGTAGATGGAAATCTCAATTTAAAAATTTAGAAATTAGGATTATTTATTAAGATTAGGTTGATTAGGATTGAGTTAGATTATTTTATTAAATTAAAATTATTACTTTTAATTAGTGCTCATTATATATAGTTAAAATAAAATTTAATAAATTAAGTGGGTGTTTGTTTTCAATTTTATTTTTGGTTTCTTTTTTGTTTTCAAATTTAATAAAAAACATATTTGTTTGAATTTTTAGTTTATGATTTTGGTTTTAATTTCTTCCAGTTTTTAAAAATTATAAAAACTATAAAAAGTGATTTTTATTTCCTGTTTTTATTTTTATAATCTAATTTACTATTATTTAAATATATATTATTTAATTTTTTAATTTTAATAAAAAATTATTAATAATTTAATTCAACATTATATATTTAATAAATTAAAATTA
>JAOSBK010000002.1:29146427-29170249 GCA_027568895.1 Erythroxylum shatona
TTTAAAAGAAATTTTATAGAATTTTGTATCCTGTATGTTTTAGCTCTTTTATTATATTTATATATATATATATATATATATATATATATTAAAACTATTTATTTAAAAAATAGTATAATTTTTTTATTACGTATGTGATTTGATTATGATTGATTTTTCAATAAATACAACTTTAAATAGAAACACGTACTTAGCTGAATCTTGCAAACCTTAAAAGCGCATTCGTATAAACAAAGGTAAATAAATAAGAGTAGTGTTAAATGCACGCACTGAATGAAAGCTATCTAGTTGAGTTATGAAAAACATTTTATATTTGAAGATAGAGATTTGGAATTTGTAAATTGGGCCGTCATAGACACTCAGTAGAGCTCAAGGAACTTGAAATGGCAACAGCCTGTCGCCGCCTCCGTGGTTTCTTCATCACCAACTCCAAAATCCCCCACAACTTCTCCAAACTCCAGAGCCTGGTGAAACGATTCAAGAAGAAATCCGAGTCAGCCCACTTCCGCTCTCGCCGAGACGTCTACTCCTTAGTCGTGGAGCGCCTATCTAAATGCAAAAGCTATTCTATGATCGAAGAAATCATTGAACACCAGAAGAAGTTCGAAGATATCACGAACGAGTCCTTCACAGGCCGTCTCATTAGTCTGTATGGAAAAGCAGGCATGGCTGAGCACGCTCGCAAGCTGTTCGACGAAATGCCCAAGCTAAATTGCCCCCGCACTGTTTACTCCTTTAATATACTGTTATCATCATACATACACGCGGGCAAGTCTGAAATGGTGATTGAACTTGTAAAAGACTCGCAAGAGAAACTCGGGGTAACGCTCGATTTGATTTCGTATAACAGTGTCTTGAAAGCTTTGTGTGAAATGGGTGATCTGGATTTTGCTTTCTCATTGCTTGATGAGATGGACAGTAAAGGTTTGGAACCATCTATGGTGACTTATAACACCCTTCTAAACGGGTTTTATATGAACAAAAGATTTGCAGATGGGGAGAAGATATGGGGTATAATGCAGAGCAGGAATATTGTTCCTGATGTTAGGAGTTATAATTCAAGGTTACGAGGATTGGTGTCAGAAAAAGGGGTGAAAAAAGCAGTGGAATTGCTTGAAGAAATGACGAGCAAAGGAATCAAATCAAATGTCATAAGCTATAATGCAGTGATCAGAGGGTTCTGTGACGAGGGGAATATAGATGAAGCAAAACGGTGGTATGCCAAACTAAAAGAAGATTTCTCAATGCCTGATGTGGTGACCTATGTTACCCTTGTTCCATTTCTTTGCAAGGAGGGTGATTTTGATAAGGCTTGTGAGTTGTCTACTGAGATTGCCAAGAGGGGATTGATTGTTAGGGCGGCATTGATCCAGCCAGTAGTGAATGGGTTGGTTGAGCAATCCAAATTAGCGGAAGCAAAGCACCTCATAGAACTATGGAATTCAAGTAGGCCATCCTCTTATAAGTTAACTTCGCCAGCAAAACTATATTCTTTAAATTTTATTTTGTAGAAATTCTCAGTTGCTCGTAAATTGTTAGAAGTTCACCTGGAACTTCTAAAAGGAAAAAAAGAAATCAGTTGACTCAGTTCATCTCCTTGAGCTCTACTATAGCTACTGGGTACATTTATTGGATGGTATTCAAACATCAGCCCTTAGAAATTACTTGGGGAGCGACTGGAACATAATCTTTTAATTCGTAGATGTTTAGGGTTCGGCCATGTGCCTTCAGATAATTGGAAAATTAACTTAGCACGGTTTGTTCATTGTTGCATTTAGTGAAGGCCTCCTAAACATGGGATTTCAATGATAAGAGCTCTAGTTACATTCGAATGTAATGTAATCTTTAAGAAGTGTTTTTCTATTCGTTTGATATAATGCTTTCAACATTTTATTTTATAACTTTAATATTATTTGTATTCTATTATCAAATTTGATAATAATCTCTTAAAAATGTTTTACTGTCTAAATGAACATTATTGTTTGAATTGGCAGATAGGAATAGAATTAAAAAAATGTTTTGAGTTCTAACACATGTTCAATTTCTTTATCATATATCAAGTTGAATACAGACTTGCAAAAATTTTTATACAATTTTCATTATATGCAAATGCCACGTAATGAACGACTTCGTGTATGTTATTCAACACACATCATATTTTACTTCATATAATGTTGTTTTGCAATTCACACAATCTCGCGTGAAACAAAAATCCTTCGTAGAAAAAGCAGCATGAAGAATAAAATTCTGGTTAAAAAACGACAAACGAACTCTTGCTCGAGTCCCATGAAAGTGTCAACCGAGAGAAAATCAATGTGCAAGTTATTGAGAATTCTTCACCCAGGGAAGTATACAATTGTTTAATTTGGCTATTTTAATTATAGTTCCAATTTGGGGAATTTAACTGGCAATTTTTTTATACAGAGGAAATGTAAAAAAAACAAAATAAATAGCTATCGCATTATTCTGCGGTACAAAATGCCTTGCCGGTCTTGGTGGATGAGCTCCACTACCGACATCGGTGGCTCCTGAAAATAATGCATGCCTGGGCCGATAAGGACTACGAGAGTGACTAAGTTATTCGCGCACTGATTTTCTTCGCGATGCATGTTCTGAATTTTGACCTTCCAATCTCGTTTAATTAGCCCACAGATACCTGTCAACAAAATAGAATTCACAGGAAACTCAGTACTGGAAGAGGATAGAATATTGATGACCTCTAAAAAATCCACTTCGATAATGACTCGCCGGTACCCAAGCTCAAGCCAAGGAGAGCCCCGAGTGGATACCCCAAAGTTCAACATCTAGCGGTGATCCTCGCTCGATGTGCTGTATAAACTCACCGCACCACTTGTCGTACCAATTTGATTAGGGTTTTGTGTGTATATGAATTTGACGAAATTTAGTATGATTAGGGCAGCTTTTGTACTTGTCAAACATTTTCGGAGCTTTGTTGAATTCTGTGATCAATGTTTTCCTCGTCCATGGAAAATCTGGACTCATTTGAGAAAGTCTTTATTGCATACTACATAAACAACACCAACTTGAAGAAATTCATATAGCTTGAATTAAGCGTTGATGAAAGTCATTTAACTTTCATATTGGAGTTGTTATTGTTGACTGAGTTATTATTATAGTTATTATAATTAATTGCATTTACTTGTATACAATTAGGAACTGATAGCCGTGGTGATTTCCTCCTATAATTGAGGGATTTGATATTCCTAAATAGTCCTAGGCCTTATGTATATAAACCATAGGATTTCAATATACAAGTCATCTCAATTCACTAATAGAAACACTTTTGGTTTCTCTCTGAGTTGTTTTCTTCATAGTATTAAAGTCTTGTCTAATATAAAGGCCTATCCAGTTTTTTTTTATTTTTTTTTCTCCTCGAGTAATGGTCCACTAGTCTCACAAGCTCCTATACATCTTTGCTGAGGTTTTTAAACTTTGATATCCTATCAAGAAATCTCTGAATTCTTTCTGTTACTACTATTGGCATATTTCTTTGTTTGTCCTAAGTGATTCTAAAATAGATGGACGGAAAAAGGTAAGTCTTTCAAGTTCTAATAATCATTCACTTCAAATCTCATGAAACTTGAGGGAAAGTTACTTCATTAACTTACTCTCAAATAGGTAATAAAGACCTATTTTTTAATC
The DNA here is from genome assembly GCA_027568895.1 of Erythroxylum shatona. Taxonomy (NCBI): domain Eukaryota; kingdom Viridiplantae; phylum Streptophyta; class Magnoliopsida; order Malpighiales; family Erythroxylaceae; genus Erythroxylum; species Erythroxylum shatona. The sequence goes on from JAOSBK010000002.1 coordinate 29,150,091, forward strand.
TTCGTAATAAATTGTACAATATGAAGTAAGGAGATATGACTGTATCGTAGTACTTTATAGAGCAATATGGATTATGGCAGGAACTGGATTATTATCAGGACATTTAAGAAGAATGCTCAAAAGATGTTGCTAAAGGAGGATAGGGTATTTGATTTTTTAGCGGGTCTCATGCCAGAATATGATCATATATGAGGTACTATACTTGGAAAAGATCCTTTCCCTTCAGTACAACTTGCACGTTCTCTTATTCAACAAGAAGAGAGTAGAAGAAATGTTATGCTCCATATAACCATTGTTGAGAAACCAGAGTCAGTAGCTAGTTCCACTGAGAAGCCAAAACCTACAAATACTTCATCTAATAAGGATCACATGCATTGTGATTATAGTGGAAAACAAAGGCATAACAAAGAAACCTGCTGAAAATTGCATGGGAGACCAAATTAGAGTAGTGAAAAACGAGACAGTTTAAGGGTAAGGGGCTGGGTTCACTTGGTTGAAGGAATGAAACATCTAAAACACCGTTAACTAGGGTTTTATCCAAAGAGGAACTTCAAAACTTAAGACATCTCTCAAAACTGGACTCTCCTTCCATAGTTGGTACATCAAATCTTACAAAGTTAGTATTGTGTATTTTTTGAGCAAGTTTTATATTTAATAAAACTCTCAATAGCCACAATTATAAAAATCGTATGTTGTAGTATTGAAAGGTATCGTTCTCACGAGGATTATGCAATAACTAACAAATTGAACCTAACTTTGCCTATCGTAACACAAAATTGATTTGAATAAAATTAAATAGTAGAAAGTAAAACAAATAAATAAGCGAAACAAGTAAATAATATTTGAGTTGCCAATAAGGTTAAGATTGACCAAGATTGAATACTTAAGAACTATTCTTTCCCTATTTTGTTCCCTTAATCTTGTTAATTCAATTTATATGTTTGATCCTAGATTTCCAAAGGTATTGATTACTCTCCCTCAAGACCTAATTAATTAACCTTAATTGAATCCGAACTTTCCAAATTTGCAACCTCTTAATTCACAAAACTTTCCTAACATTTTCAATTAGCTTTGAAGTTATTTATTGGATAATTGAGTTCTCAAATAAGATCTCTTTTGATCTTTATTCAAATGATTGTTAATTTGATAATTGTGGGACTTATTAAATTGTCAACTCTTATTGCACAATCTAATCTAATTACTTTGACTCATTCTCTTGATTTCTTGTTAAGTATAAGCAAGCATAATTATCACAAATACCATAATATATATTGAAATCAACATGAGATAAATCCAAAAAATAAATCTAGAATAAATTCTAATAGGGATTTAGAAACCCAAAAAAATGTTTAACATCAAGAAAATCATATCATATATTAAGGATAATGAAAGAAACTGAAAGGAAAAGAGAAAAACTTGTTTAACGCCTTGATCTGGAATGCTGAAACTTTTTGGATTTTTTTAATCTCTTCACTTTGATTCGATTTGATGTGTAACTACTGTGTTTTTTTTTCACATTCTTAAATAGTACTTTAGGGTCCTAGGGTTGCTTCTAGGTTCCCCCACTTCATTTAGTTCCATAAATACCCCTAAACCCTAAAAGATTAAAAAAAGGAGTGTCTGGAAAGTGCCATCATGATTGTGACATGGGTGTCACGATCGTGCTTTTGGAAAATTTCCTTTGTCACGATCATGCATTGCTTCATTCAGCCTCCATCATCTTCATTCTTCAATTTTCTGGTTCCATCACTAACAAACACATTAAACACCTAATGAAATATGAAATTAGGATCTAATTCTTGATATAAACCAAATAAACACTTGGAATACATATAAACATTAACAATAACATAATTTTAAGTCTACACACATAATAATCATCTAATAAACACTTTAAAGAACACTCAGCAAAACATATTATGATTTACATCTATCAACATCCCCACACTTAAACATTTGCCTGCCCTCAAGCAAAACTAAAAACATCAATAAATAAAATACACAAACACATAATCAAACATTTATGCAAGAATACAATAATGGTACAATGGTATAAAATCTTATGGAATTAACTTAACCTTAAACACCAATCACTTAAAATGTGCCAACATACTAACTTATTTCTTTCATGTTTAAGTGCTTTGAATTGTATAATCAAAATATTAACACTCTATTCACCTGTGGCATGTATAAGCATGCACCTATGATTATTAATCAATTAAAAAGGCAAACTATTACTAAGTAACATTTCATGAAAATTCTTTCTATTTTTAAAAGAAAAGTATATTTATTTGTTATAACACTATTTATTTTTTATGTTTTCTTGAACGATGACTTAGTCTTTTGATGTAAAGGCAAACATCTTGTCATAAATGTCCTCCGGTTACTCAACTAGGCCATGTTTTTTTATTTAGCTTGATGGGAGCGCCATTCTAGCCTTTTGATACGAAGACAAAAATTTTGTCGTAAATGCCCCGGTTACTTAACTATATCAAGCACATTTTTTTGTTTTTCTTACTTTAGCCTACCTTTTTTCTTTTTAATCAATTATTTTAATGAAAGTGTACTAATAATGCTAACCAATTCAATTGACTATAATTATAAATGTATATGAACAAAAGTCATAAAGTGAAAGAGTAGGTGTCATATCTTAATTAACACACATATTCATCCCAAAGACACTTAAAACACATAGTTGCTAAATTACTATACCTCTAAAAATAAATGACCATGTACAAAACTAAACTAATTCTATTCAATTCTTGCATTGACACATTCACATATTTTTACAAAATGTTTACACTATGTCAACCTAATCAAAACCAACTCAAAATAGATGTCAATTTACTTAACCAAATGAGATATGAAAAGCATATACATCCCCAAACTTGATCGACATATTGTCGTCAATATGGAAAACAAAATAATGCAAATAAAGATAAATAAAGAATACAAAGTCAGAGCAAGAATACTTATAGTGTTTTTGTAGTGCTGATGTTAGTGATGATGTTTTGGAGATACTTCAGGCCATGAAGATACAACAGTCCAATTCCTTACTAAATAAACATAAAAACATAAAAATAAAAATACCAATAAAAATAAAAAATAGAATTTATCATAATTCTTACGTTGCCTCCTAAGTAGCGCTTAATTAATGTCATTAGCTTGACGTGCACTTCAAGTTTATGATTAATCTGAGTCTATTATAAGTGGCTCGCTTCCACCTGTGTTGCCTAATTTCTTTTTAGTGGCCTATAAATAAGCTATATATTACAAGATAATCAGAAAGACATTATTAATAAAATTAAAAATACCAATTAAGTTTAGTGATGTCATTTTTGGTGACAAATTGATATAAAATAGGGAATAACTAAATTCCCCAAATCTTCGGTTGAATCCAACAATTTTCCCTGTGAGAGGGTGAATTGTTTGTTTTCTTCCTTAGTCTCCTTTGTCTCCTCTTTTTCTTCTTTCGCTTAGTGAATAAAGACTTCCTTATATTCTTCAAGCTCTATATCCTTTGTCATTTGTTCTTCGTTCTCTTCTTCTTCCTTTAATAATTTGACTACATCGATTCTCAAGAATGAGTTTCCCTCCTTTAGATTCTTTAATACCTTATTCATATTGAATTTTACTCCTTCATCACCAATCCGAAGGATGAAGTTGTCTTCATGGACATTAACCAACACTCTTCTAGTGTTCAAAAATGGTATACCAAGATTTAGTAGATCTTTTTGAGCCTTTTCAAAGTCTAGCACAACGAAATCCACAAGAATGATAAAATTTTTCGCTTTTACAGGCATATCCTCCACCAAGCTAACTGTTTCTTTATCGATTGATCTGCTAATTGAATAAGCATAGAAGTTGGCTTCACATCTTCTAGCCCCAATATCCTAAAAATTGATAAAGGCATAAGGTTTATACTTACACTTAAGTCACATAAACGTTTTGAAATCTCTAAATTACCAACTACATAGGGTATAGTAAAACTCCCTGGCTTTGTCAATTGTGAGGGCATGTGGTTGGTAATTAAGGAACTGCAAAATTTTTGTTATGGTTACTATTTGACTATCATCCTAAGTACACTTTCTTAATAGTATGTCTTTGATAAACTTTGCATATGTGGTTATGCTCTTTAAAGCTTACACAAAGGGCAAGGTAATTTGGAATTTCTTCAACTTTTCCACGAACTTTGAAAATTGTGTATATAATTTGTTCTTCTGAAGTCTTTGTGGAAATGGTATTTTTGGTGGATAAGGTGGAGGAGGAACATAGAGAGGGTTCTTATTCTTTTCTTCATCATTTTTATTCTTCTCTTAGTCTTCTACAAGGTAGGGTTAGCTTATTTTTTTGTTGGTTCTTCTTGCTCTTTCCCACTCCTAAGTTTCATAACATTAAATTATTCTCTTGGATTTAATTCCATGTTGCTTGAGAGGCTTTCCATACTTCTTATAGACAATGCATTTGCCAATTGGCCCATTTGAACCTTTAAGTTATGAATGGAAGAGGCATGATTTTTTACTACTTGCTTGAATTTCGCTTATAGCCTTTTCCGGGCATCTTCCATATTTGTGAGCTTGTCGATTAACTCCTCTAATTTTGAATCACAAGAACTAGACTCATCTTATTGAAATCTTGGTAGGCCTTTATTTCCCAAAGACACTTAAAACACATAGAAATAATATAATTCTAAGTCTATACATATAATAATAATCTAATAAACACTTTAAAGCACACTTAAACATCTAGCAAAACATATTATTATTTACACCAATCAACATCCCCACACTTAAACCTTTGCCTGTCCTCAAGCAAAACTAGAAACATAAATAAATAAAATACAAAAACTCATAATCGCACATTTATGCAAGAATACAATAATGGTATCATGGTATAAAATCTTATGGAATTAACTTTACCTTAAACACCAATCACTTAAAATGTGCCAACATACTAACTTATTTCTTTCATGTTTAAGTGTTTTGAATTGTATATACATATCAGTCAAAATATTAACACCCTATTCATTCACTTGTGGCACTTGGAAGCATGCACCGATGATTATTAATCAATTAAAAAGGCAAACTATCACTAAGTAACATTTCATGAAAATTCTTGCTATTTTTAAAAGATAAGTAGATTTATTTGTTATAACACTATTTATTTGTTATATTTTCTTGAACGATAACCTAGTCTTTTTGGCGTGAAGGCAAACATCTTGTCATGAATGTCCTCCAGTTACTCAACTAGGCCATGTTTTTTATTTAGCTTGGTTGGAGCGTCATTCTAGCCTTTTGATACAAAGACAAACATTTTGTCGTGAATTCCCCGGTTACTCAACTATATCAAGCACATTTTTTTATTTTTTTATACTTTAGCCTACCTCATTTCTTTTTAATCAATTATTTGAATGAAAGTGTACTAATAATGCTAACCAATTCAATTGACTATAATTATAAACGTACATGAACAAAAGTCATAAAGTGAAAGAGTAGGTGTCATATCTTAATCAACACACATATTCATCCCAAAGACACTTAAAACACATAGTTCCTAAATTACTATACCTCTACAAATAAATGACCATGTACAAAACTAAACTAATTCTATTTAATTCTTGCCATTGACACATTGACACATTTTTACAAAATGTTTACACTATGTTAACCTAATCAAAACCAACTCAAAACAGATGTCAATTTACATAACCAAATGAGATATGATAAGCATATACATCCCCAAACTTGATCAACATATTGTCGTCAATATGGAAAACAAATAATACAAATAAAGATAAATAAAGAATACAAAGTTAGAGCAAGAATACTTATAGTGTTTTGGTAGTGATGATGTTAGTGATGATGTTTGGAGATACTTCAGGGCATGAAGATCCAAAAGTCCATTTTCTTCCTAAATAAACATAAAAACATAAAAATAACAAGATACCAATAAAATAAAAATAAAAATAAAACATATCCTAATTCTTGAGTTGCCTCCTAAGTAGCGCTTAGTTAATCTCATTAGCTTGATGTGCACTTCAATTTTATGCTTAATCTGAGTGTATTATGAGTGGCTCGCTTCCACCCGTGTTGCCCAATTTCAATTTAGTAGCCTGTAAATAAGCTATATGTTACAAGATAATCAGAAAGACAATATTAATAAAATTAAGAAAACCAATTAAGCTCAGTAATATCCTTTTTGGTAACAAATTGATAATAAAATAGGGAATAACTAAATTCCCTAAATCTTTGGTTGAATCCAATAGTTTGCCCTATAAGAGGGTGAATTGCTGGTTTGCTTCCTCAATCACCCTCGTCTCCTCTTCTTCTTCTTTCGCTTCGTGAGCAAAGACTTCCTTATATTCTTCATGCTCTGTATCCTTTGTCATCTGCTCTTTGTTATCTTCTTCTTCCTTTAAAGATTCGACTACATCAATTCTCATGAATGAGTTTCCCTCCTTTAGATTCTTTAATACCTTATTCATATTGAATTTTACTCTTTCATCACCAATCCAAAAGATGAAGTTGTTTTCATTGACATCAGCCAAGGCTCTTCCAGTGTTCAAAAATGGTATACCAAGAATTAGTAGATAGTTTTGATCCTCTTCAAAGTTTAGCACAACGAAATCTATAAGAATGATAACATTTTGCACTTTTACAGGCACATCCTCCACTAAGCCAATTTTTTCCTTATCAATTGATCTGCTAACTGAATAAGCATAAAAGTTGGCTTCACATCTCCTATCCCCAATATCCTAAAAATTGACAAAGGCATAAGGTTTATACTTAATGTTGGCCTCTAGATTTTTTTTTCTCTAGTTAATCATGATTTGAATGAATTATGAAGTCTTTATGGGATTATTTTGTGTAGTTAATTATTATGCTAATGTTGGTAAGAATTTATGACATAGGTTAATTGAATTGAAGTATTAAAGTTGTGACATTGTATAAGGGCAAATTGGGCATGGCACTTAAAGGTATAAGACATAAGGCATATAAGGAAGGGGTAAGGTGGACATTTCACAATTATTAAGAGTATAAGTTAGAAGAAATAAAATTTTTGTCTTGCTTGAGAAGAGAGGAGCACAAAAATTAAAGGGAGAAAAAGAGAGAGAGAGGAGAGAAAGAAGATCAAGCTAGGGTTTTGGAGATCTTGAATATTTTGAAGAGATTGAAGCTTCAATAAGTAAGTTATGCTTTAGATTTCATGGGTATGGTTAAATGAAACTCAAACAAAGTTGATTATGTGTGGAAATTTGTTGATGAATGATGGAGGCAAATGTTTTAATCTTTTAGTATTAATGATCAAAGATAGATTATGATGCATTTGTAAATGATATTGGTTTCAAATGAAGTTGTAATTGAAGTAGAAGAGATGGTTTAGGGTTAGGATGGATTATATGTGAGAGATGGGAAGTGAAAAGATGAAGAATGTTGAAAAAAACATGTTCTCGGAACATGTTTCTGGACAAGTTCGCCGCGACAAGCTCAACTTTCCAGCACTGAACATGCTTTGGTATTTTGGGTATAAATGTTTGTGTAGTTATTCAAATGAGATTATTTTTAATTTGGTGTAAACTAGAGAGATAGGGATACAATGTTTCTGATGAAATGGAGTTCTAATTCAGTCTGTAAAGATTTCTAGTTTTGAATGGAATTTGAACATAGAATGCTGTTTTAGATTAAAAGCAACCCAAAAATGTTTGGGGTACAAATTTTAGAGTGTTAAACTAAATTGAATGATTTTGGTGTCATTAGAAACTTAAGACAATGGGGAACATTTTTATAGAAGAAAGTTTATCAAATTTCGTCATTTATCTGATCTGAATGATCATGGAAAATTGACCCGAAGGTTGATAAAGGGAATCAAAGAAGGCAAGAGGAGCAAGAGGAAGGACATCCTTAAGCCAATTTTGTTAAGCAAGGAAATTCAAGGTGGGTTTTATGTTTATAATAGAATTAATGAGCCATAAATGTTTCCTTTTAAAGGAAGAGAATAAAATGATTTCAAATTGCTTCATAATTGTTGCATTATTGCTTTAAATGATTTGAGAAATTGCTATATGTTCAAATGTGAATTTGGTTAATGAAATGTGAGATATTTCATGTTCATATACAATTGTGTTTTCGAAATATGCCTTTGTGGCAAAATGTCAAGAAAAATCATGTTTTCGAGATGTGCCATTTGGGCAATCTGCTTTCAAGTCATGAAATACATCTTATGTGGGTTTGTGGTGGTCCCCGAAGTTAAGTCAAGTGCATTTTGACAAAAGGCTTCTCTTGCCTGCCTACTAGTGACATGGAGCTCCTTCATGGACTCCTATAAGTTCATGGTTACGCAAAACCATTATGTGGGATTGCGTTAGTACGTTCTGTTCACGGCTACATAGGACCCTTATGGGAAATGTGTAGTACATTTTATTTTGGATCCACCCAAACCATTTTGATGTGCTTATGTGCTTATGATATGTCGACAAGTTGATGCATACATGATTTGCATTATTATGAATTGGTTGAGAATTTTGAAAAATAAGTGTTTTGTGATTTTAATGCGAGATGACTATGTTTATGAAAATGTTCAATGGAAATGAGCTTTATAAATGGTTTTGCTTGTTATCTATTATAAACTTGTTATCCACGAGCTTTCGAGCTCACACCCTATTCCCCCCCCTTTAGGTGATGAGTAAGAGATCAAGTGATCAAGAGCATGAAGGCATTTGGCAACTATAAGATAGTTAGCTTTTGTACTAAGTTAGTTGATTTTTGAGTAGCTTTAGCAATATAGCAAACATGAGCATCCGTGTGTATTTTGTATTAAGCGAATGATGTCATGTTGAAATGTGATTAAAGTTTTGTAAAACTCTTTACTTTTGAGCTTATTGAATGTGAATTGTTTTTATATATACAAGTGAGATGTGTTATATAAGAAGGAATGATATGAAATTGTGAAGAATGAGAATTAGCTGGAAGTAATGAATTAAATGAAAAGAGATTAGAGAGTTTGAAGAGATAATATTGATAGTTGAATTGTCATGAAATGATATTGCATTAGAGGAAGTGAATTTGAGACAAGTTAGAGTAAAAGTAAGGTTAGGAAAGATGGAAGGTATTTCGGTGTAATTTTTGCAAACTTCATTGTTCGCCGTGATGAAACAATAGTTCGTCGCGGCAAACCCTCCATAGCTTCCAGAGAAATTTGACAGTTACAATATGATTGGAAGCATGACCATAAGAATTGGTTGTCGTATATCAATTGATCAAATAGGGAAAATTTTTGGGATCTTATGAGAATGAAGATGAAATGATGATAGATAATGAGGAGATTTCATTGGAATACGCTCTCGCTTTATGGTTTCATAGTTGGGCTTCGAAACGGTGTCCAACAGTTTGTGAATAAAATGGGCCAAAATTGATTATTGATTTTTCGCATATGCGTGCATTGTTTTAAAAAAATTGTAATGAGTTCGATTGTTAACTATTCTAGCATGCCAACCTCATAGAGTATGTTCTCAAATACCGTCGATCTATTCAGGGATATGCCCTATAAGAGTGGGGTGCTACATAGTGACTCTTTATTAAGTAGAAATTTTCATCAACTAGCCATTGCTTAATCTACAATATTTTTTTAACAAAATTTAGGCATTAAGAAGAATGTTTTGTTAAGGCTTCCGAAGTTGATTAATCAAATTTGTAAAATCCTTTTGGATGTTATATAACTGCTTTTGAATAGGCAATTTTATAAAGAAGGTCCCTGCAAGAAAGGAATTAATTATCCTATGATTTATTTCCTTTTAAAAATTATATTGTCCTATATAAGGAAATAAATCTAGTTTGAATTTTGAAATATTATAAAGTTATCATTAAAATCGTTAAACATAACCTTTGAGTAACAATCTGCCCCTTTTTAGTGATGACAAACAATAATAGACATATTTTCAAAATTTAAATAATAATAAAGGATTTTGAAAGATACTTGTAAACTTTATATGTTCTTACTCACAGTTACAAAAAGAAAGAGCCTTACTTCTAAATGAAGGAGGCTATACTCACAATTTCAACAACATTTTAGCAGCAATTAACAAAAAATATCATCAGTAATAAATATATCATCAAGGAAATTGAAAATATATCACAAATGCAAAGAAAAATGCATGCAATATATATCATTAACTATTCTCCCCTTTTTTCATTATCAAAAATAGAGGGAAAGAGTAACTAACGCATCAAACAATATTATAATTCATTACAAAATAGAAACATTAAGAAATAGAGTCATTAAGAGGATTTAGAAATCTTTCTAAGCAAGATTTGCATATAAATGATTTGATTTTACATGTTGTCTACTTAGCCGCCCATTTTATCTATATTGGTTTGAATGTCCTTTAGTTGTTGTTAAAGACTTACACTATTTGCATCTTGAGGAGAACATTAGCAGGTTGGTTTGGAGTAGGATCTAAACTTTTGGTTACTCTTTTAGACTTCTTTTCTACCTAGACGTTGTTTTGCAATTTGTATCCAAATTGGTAAGGAATGGAAAGGTGAAACTTAGCCTATGCGTACCAATTTAGATTTTGAAAAGGTACTCCATAATGGGTGAAAATCTTGGTGAGAACCATTCTATAAGGCAGAAAATTAATGGTATTCTTATGATTCCCTTTATATACCATAAACTTTAAGATCAATGCCGAGAGATTCATTATATTCCCTTTTAGTAAACTATATACTACATAAGTGTCGAGCAAACTGCACCTTTCAACATAGCTACTCCTAAGAAAGATTAAAGTAGCTGATAATGATGCTAGGCATCATGTCAGTAAATCTAATTGCCTACTCCAGGGTCTCCCATCTTGGGTATTTTTAGGATGAAGGAATATGGATTTAACAACTTCTACCAAATCCAAATCATCAAAATCCCACTTATGATAGGAAAATCATTTCTCTCTATAGGAGTTATGTGCGGTACATCTCCTAAAATTTCTTCAAAAAATAAAATGTCACATTCACGCATCCATGAGACAATTACTAGTTTTCCATCAATTTCTTCTCTTTCACCATGGCTAGTAGTGGAAATTGGGGTCTGCTTTTGTCCCTTGATTTCATTCATGCCATTGAGGTTTAGGAGTTTTTGGAGGAAAGAATAGAGAGAAGGCAAAAAGTTAGGGTACAGAAAGGAAGAAAACAACACTTCTGAGAAAAGAACAATGAAAGTTAGAAGAGAGAAGTCTGTTTTTAGTATATTAATCAATTCTTGAGCAATGATTTCATGTGAGAATGGGCAATCGTACATGCCAAAAGAGGAAGCACGATCATCTATGTATCTTCTGTTAGACATATATGGGAGCATTGTGAAAATAGCGTGCATTTTTAAAAGCTGAAATGATGCCATGAAAACCTTCCTTTTTAGGACATGTGTAACCTATTCTATCATACTGAGAGGATCCTTCTAATAATACTTCTAAACTAGAAGGAGTCCACGAAGTTAAGAGGAGGTCTCGAAGCTGACAGGATCCCTCTAAACTAGAAGGATCCTACTAAAGGTTCAAACTAGAAGGAGCCTGCCAAAAAGAAGTAGCATAAAAAAATTATACAGAAATAACATTAGATAGTCTGCATATACCAAGTTATTTTCTTAACATGCAAAATGTATATTCAGATAGTTGCTTAGTGAAAATATCAGCTACTTTATTTTTAGTATTAACAAGAAAAAGATTAATGGTTCCATCTAAAACATTATCTCTAAGAAAATGATTCTTGATTTCTATATGCTTAGTCCTAGAATGATGCACAAGATTTTTTGAAAGATTTTTTGCACTAGTATTATCATATAATATGGGAATATGATTAAAGTTCAAACAGAGATCCTAGAGTTGATGCTTCATTCATAATATTTGTGCACAACAGTTGGCAACTGCTATATATTCTGCTTTAATTTTTGAAAGAACCGTGCAATTTTGTTTCTTGCAAGACCAAAAACCTAGACATACTTTAAGAAATTGACAGTGATCACTTATGCTATTTTGATCGACTTTATCACTTGCATAATTTGCATCACAATAGCTAACTATGTTAAAGGAATCATTTTTTGGATACCATAGTCTAAATTCCATAGTTCCGTGAAGATATCAAAAAATCTTTTTGATTGCTTAAATGTGGCTTTCTTTTGGATCTGATTGAAAATAAGTGTAAAGGCACGCACTAAGCATAATATCTGGTCTTGAGCTTGTAAGATATAGTAGTGACCCGATCATTCCTCTATACTTTGTCTCATTAGTAGCCTTGCCTTCTTCATCCTTATCAAGTTTAGTTCTATTACAGATAGGAGTACTTATAGGCTTGGCATTTTCAAAGCAATACTTCGTGATGAGTTCCTTTGTGTATTTGTCTTGGCTAATGAATATCCCTTTTTCTGTTTGGCTGATATGTAATTTGAGGAACAAAGATAATTCACTCATCATGCTCATTTCAAACTCCCCCTACATTAATGTTGAGAATTCTTCATAGGAAGATTGATTCATAGCACCAAATATTATGTCATTAACATATATTTGCACTATGAGGTAAAGTTTTATCTACCTTTCCTCTTTTGAATTTATTCTTAAGCAAAAAATTAAATAACCTCTCATATCATGCTCGAGGGGCCTGTTTTAGACATACAGGGCTTTAGTCAACTTCATCACGTATTCAGGACGATTTTCATCTTCAAAGGCTGGAGGTTGCTTAAGAAACCTTCTTTGTTAATAGGTCCATTTAAGAAGACACTTTTGACATCCATTTGGAACAATTTGAATTTTTTATAACATACGAAGGCAAGTAAAATTCTAATCGATTCTAGTCTAGCAACAAGTGCATAAGTTTTATCAGAATTAATACCTTCCTATTTATTATAACCTTGAGTTACAAGTCTAGCTTTGTTTCTTACTACCTTATCATTTTTTCAAGTTTGTTTCGAAAAACCCAACGAGATTTAATGACTGACTTGTTTTGTAGACAAGGTACTATATTCCAAACTTTGTTTTTGTCAAACTAATTCAGTTCATCTTTCATGGCTGAAACCTAATTTTCATCAATAAGAGCTTCTTTAATGGTCTTTGGTTCTAATTGTGAGATGAGGGTAATAAGGTTGTTCTTCAAGGATGATCTGGTTCTTAGACTTTTAGAAGGGTCTCCTATAATGTACTGATGTGTATCAAAACCTCTTCATTCTCTTAGTGTTCTTCATTGTATAGGCTCCAACTGAGAGGAAGGAGCCTTCTCTATCCTGGCTTCAAAAATTGTAATTTTGAAGGTACTATAGGTGTTGTTTGAGTCTGCTATGTATTTTTAGGAGCCAAGGGATGCTCTTCATCATCTAAATCATCTATTGTTGTCAAGGTGGTGCTTTATCAAATACTACATGTATGGATTCTTCTATCTTCTTTTTTCTTTGTTGTAAGCTCTAAATCCTTTATTGTCAGTACTGTAGCCTAGAAAGATGACTTCATCTAATATGGCGTCGAACTTTCCAAGATTGTCTTTTCCATTATTTAGAATGAAGCACTTACAACTAAATGCTCAAAAGTAGGCGACATTCGGTTTTCTTCCTTTCCATAACTTATGGGGGGGTCTTTTCCAGAATTGGTCTTAGAAGGGACCTGTTAAGAATGTAACAACAGTTGACACAACTTTTGCCCGGTAAATATGAGGCAGACCACTTTAGCATAGCATTGTTCTGGCCATATCAACAAGAGTCCTATTTTTTCTTTCAACCACTCCATTTTGCTGAGGAGCCCTTAGGCTTGAAAAATTGTAAGTCATATCATTATTATCACAATCATCTTCAAACTTTTGTTATCAAATTCTCCTCCATGATCACTCCAAATTAAAGTAATGCAATATCCTTTTTGGATCTTTTAAACAAGTCTCACAAACCTTATTACTTTCAAACTTCAAAGTTGATAGTCCTCTTACTAACTCATTTTTGGACAATTTTGATAGAATGTTCATGCTAACATCTCCAAATATTCTATTCCAGATAAAAGAATCCTTTTCTATAGAAACAAAATGCTTGATATTTTATAAAGACATATCTTCCAATTGAGCAAAGTTTATGTTCTGATTTCTAGGACCAACAAATATAATATTGTCATTAAGATTATTAATAATTTCACAATGTGATGCATAGAAAGTAACTCTATAACTCTTATCACATAATCAACTTAAACTCAACAAGTTATGTTTCAATCCATCAACATAAAGAACATTATCAATAGAAGCAAAGTTAAAGTCACCAATTTTATCAATTCTAGTAACTTTTTCCTTGTTTTTATTGGTAAGACAACATTACCTCCTTCTTTTCATTCAATGTAGTTGAAATGTGATATTTCAACTGCCATGTGTCTTAAATAACCATTATCAACTATTCATTGATTTTCTCTTATCTCCATTTTGAAGCATATCTGCAAAAAGTATTATCTCATTTTAGGTACCCACATTTTTTTGGGTCATTTCAGGTTAATAGCTTGGCCTTTCGATCTCTAAACATACATTTGGGATAATTTCTTCATTTTACAAAATTTACAAGAATGATTAATATGACCATGTCTATCACAGAAGAAGTATAAAATAGATGAATGAAAATTGTTATAATTTCTACTATGTATCAAGTTCTTGTGGTTTTGACTATAGCTATTGTTGGATTTAATAAAGAAGTTCTTGTATGGCCTAACATTATTATTTTCATTATAACCTATTCTAGCTTTATCAAAAATGCATTTAGCACTACAAAATAGTGCATCAAGGTTGTTCCTTCCATCAACGAACTTTGCAAGATCTTTTTTTAGAGATAGGATCTTTCCTACATATTTCTCTTTCTCAACTTCTAGGGCAATAACGTTTTCTTCTAGCTATCTCACTTTATTAGAATCATTCTTAAGCAAAGTATTTTCTAACTTAGCTAATCTTTCTTCTAGAACTCCTTTTTAGAAACCTTTTGCTTATAATCATCCTCAAGAGACATATTCTTGGTTGTCAGATTTTCATTCAGGGATTCTAATGATTTAATCTTATTCTTCAAGAATGCTTCATTATTCTTGGACTTCTCAACTTCTTCGAAATACTTCACTATCAATTTTTGTACTGATCATACAATTCATGATATGCATTTTTCAATTCATCAATTTCAATATTAGAGTCATAATAATATACCTCATCGTCTCCTGATTTAGCTATAAAGTAAACATTGCTAACTTCTTCTGGCTCTTCGTCTTCAAAGTTTTCAAAATCTTCATCTGACCAGGCTACAGTCATTGCTTACTTCTTGGGTTTTCTATTCTCTATTTTTTTCTTTTGAAGAAGGGGACATTCTGGTCTTATGTGTCCAAGCTTCTTTTAATGATAGCATATGATTTGATTGTTTTATGTATGGTTATTACTACTACTGCCTTTTATATAGCATATGATTTGATTGTTTTATGTATTGCTATCACTACTGCTACCTTTTGGTAGGAACTTGTTGTTTCTAATTTTCCTATTCCCTTCTCTTTTTTTATCAGCTTCTTTTTGTAGAAGTGGGAATATTTCTAAACCATGAAATTGAATTCGTCATATTCATTTATTTGCAACTCAGTGTCGCTTTCATCACCGATTGATTCATCAATTGCTTTTAGTGTCATTCCTCTGTTGAATGAGGATCCTTCATCTCGCCTAAGCTTGACCACATCGATCATCAAGTTTCCTCTTAGCTATTCGAGTGAGATGGTATCGAGATCCTTTGCAATTTCCAGAGTTGTCACCTTTGGTTTCCATTCCTTTGGTAGTGATCTTAGAATCTTTATTACGAGTTCATTATTAGGAAATATCTTTCCCAAGTTCTTTAAGGTCGTGATGATGTTATTGAACCGTCCAAAGAATTCATCTATGGTTTCTCCCTGTTTCATGCCAATGGTTTCATATTTATACAATAAAAGGCTTATTCTATGTTTCTTTACCTCATTCGTTCCTTCAAAGGTGACTTGTAGTCTATCCCACATTTCCTTTGTTGTAGAGCAGTAGAATATCTTCTCATATTCTTATGAAGATCAGATGATGGTTTGCTTTAGCATTCAACTGTGCATTTCTTCTATCAGCATCAGACAACACTTTTACGTTTTTTATAGTGGGAAGTGTAGCCACAACTCTAATGGCTTGCCAGACTTCAACATCTACAGATTGGAGATAGATTGTCATTCTCTCTTTCCAGTATGAATAGTTGTTTCCATTGAATTAAGGAGGCTTTGAGACAGATTGTCCTTCAAGCTTTTCAAATTATTTTCCATGATCTAACACGTGTTGTAAAACACAATAAATGTGAAACCTCACTCTAATACCAAATGATAAAGTAAATATACGCAAGGGGTGAATTTTATAAAAAAATTTGCAAGATGCTTTAAAAAATGATAATATCTTTATAAAAATAAGTCTATAAATAGGAAGGTCATATCAACTTTCGCAAAGATCTTGTTAATGTGGAAAACAAAAGGATCTTGTTAATTAAAAGGAGCCTACTAGTGCTAAAAAAGAAAGGAGACTGCTAGCAATAAAAAATGAAAGAAGGCAGTTAATCGATAGGAGCCTATTAACGCTCAAAAAGTGAAAGGAACCTCTTGCGATGGAAAAGCAGAAGGAGCCTATTGTAAAACCAAAGGAATCTCTTAAAAAACGCAAACTTATAATGTGAAAATTTAAAAGTTAGGAAGAGAGAAGGAATGAAATAATCAATTTATACTTGTTTAGCTTATAACGAAGACTACTTCTAGTCTCCAAGTATTTAACTTGAGTATTTCACTATAAAATCTAAATAGTAAATTCTCATGAGCCTCTCTAAGCTCACAAGTACATATTTTTCAAGGTTCTTCAACCTTCCACATTCGTAGTGATTAACAAAACTCTACATGCTCTTAATAAGAAATATATAGAGGATTTAATAGTCTCTCTTAATAGAGTGATTTCACTTTCCAAGGCATAAAGAATTTGATAAGACTTTTAAGAATATTGATGCTACTAGGATATTTTGCAAGTCTCGTGTGTTTTGCAAATGCAGTGACTCTTCCTTAAATAGAAAATTTCCTTAACAGTTGTTGCTTAATCTAAGATATCTTTTCTTTAATATTTAGGCATTAAGAAGAATGTTTTGTCAAGGCTTCTGAAGTTGATTATTGAAATTCATAAAAAACCTTCCGGATGTTATGGAACCATTTCTAAATAGGCAAGTTCATAAACAAGGTTCCTGCAAGAAAGGAAGCAAGCATCATATGATTTTATTTCCTTTTAGGAATTATATCGTTACTATATAAGGAAATAAATTCAATTTAAATTTTCAAATATTATAAAGTTATCATCAAAATCGTTAAACATAACTGACAAAATTTTGTACGAATAAATACAATTAATTACATGACCATGTTCTTGAGAGTGTTAGTGCACTTTTCCTTATGTTTAGTATGAGAATACCATGATTAAAGATTATCATGTGTCAATATATACAATACTACAATTCCATATATAAAATACTGCAACTCTATACATTCGTTACCATGCCTCCACAAAATTTGCTTTAGATCTAAATATCTTACAATATAATTTTGCAAATATTAGATGTTATCTATCCATTTTCTCATAATAACATAAATATAATGTTTGAAGGTATGGCCAAACATGGTTAATGTGTTGTCAATCTTAATATTTCCAAAAAATTGAAGAAGTTCTCGCCATGAAGGTTATTAGTATGATTATGTAGGATTTAAATTTTATTTTTTATTTTGTTTCTTCTACATGGATATTCATAGTACTTTGTTATTAATGATGATGTTTCATTTGTCACATCTATTAAATATTTCATGTAATATATATTTAATTAAGTACTAAAAAATTAGTTTCTTTAATGAATTTTAAATAAAAATTATTAGATCCCATTTCCTAAGCCCAAAATTCAGAGTCATGAAACGCGAACATATTAACCTATAGGGTTATTTCCATGGAATCTCTTTAGACATCATCGGTTTTCTCTCATTCTCATAACATCTCAAACCACAAGGGCGAGCTCACCCAATAGAATCACAAAAGTCAAACTCATTTTTCCTATTTCAAAACAAAATTTTGGGAAACTCCAAACTCGAATTACAATTTGACTTCTTCTAAAAAATTATAGCTCTATGGCTCTAGTTTATTTTGAAATAAGAACCATCTCAATCGGAGCTCTATAGGTCAAGATATGCAAAAAAAAAATCCTTAGTATGTTCACAATCAAGTCTTGCTCTTCCAACCGATCCCTCATTTTCTTTCCATTAAACTTTTTCAAATCAATGCCAAAGGATACCAATTTATATGGAGTGATAGACATGTGTTACGAATCTATTAGTTCAAGAATCACTCTATTCGAAGGTCGGATGAAGAAGTTATGGCCAAAAGAATCAACCAAGCTCATGTCCTCAATCATGTTGTGCCCATCTAGGGACAATTAGTATAATTTTCAGTAAAGATGTCAGATTGAGTTCATTATTTAATGGGTTGAAAGAATACTTCTAGATCTACAACTTTTATGAAGACTTTGAAGTGAAATTCCATCATTTGGACAAAGCACAAACCATGTGAATATACACGGTCAGACTATGCAACTTTTGGGTCTGATTATGCTTCTACGCTAGGAACACACGGCTAGTGTGAATATACACGGCCTGACCATGTAACCTTCAGGTTTGACAATTTTGTTAGGAGGTTTAAAACACGAACCATGTGAATTTACACGGGTATAGCATGTAACTTATGGGTCTGGCAATTTTTCTACAACAGGAATACACGGCCAGTGTGAATATACACAGCCTGATCATGTGACCTTCGGGTCTTGCTAATTTTTACACTCTCTAATGGCTTTCCAATGGATCCTACATCCATCCTAGTATTCCTTTTACTCATAATCTTCCCAAATTCAACTCTTTCTAGTTTGATATAACTTCATTTACTCTAGTTGTTCGGTATACACATTCTCTACGACATCCTAAGTTGTAATGATCATAACTCTCAACTCCGATATCCAAAAATTGCATACTTTATACCGTTGAAAAGCTAAGAGGATAAGCTACAATTTCATGAAGACAACTTCATCTAATTCATACTAGACTAATACAAATTTTGTCCTAAAGTCAAAACACACATTTTACCCTTATGAAAAACTTGAAAATTATCCCAACTTCACTTCCTCTATTTCAATATCATTCATAACGATTTCAACTACCAATTGGAATTCACCAAACTCTCAGCCTCAATTCATTTGACTCTTTATATTCAACTACATCTCATCATTCATAATTCCTATCTTTCTTTTTCCGTAACATCTCACTTATGTATATATATATAACAACAATTCATGTTCAAAGTTCATCAACTCAAGTGGAAAACTTCTTCAAATATATCTAATTACAACCCAACTTATATCATCCATAAACAATTCATATTTCATTAACATCATAAGATAAGTGTTTACAAAGCTTTAATGGCATCTCATGTCATAATACATCATCAATATCAAAATCCAAAATATAAAAGATGTAAAACCCAATAATTATCGAAATGTGTCTAAAGTCTTGCCTTTACAAAATCTAACTTCAAATATAAAAATATGCATAATCGAAATGATGCCTTGACTCCTGATTTCTCGATCTCATTCTTTTCACCTGAAGCTGGGACGGAAAGGGGGTGAGCTTGAAAGCTCATGGGTAACAAGTTTATAACTAATAACAAGCAAAACCATTCAAAAACACATGTTTCTCAAAATTCTCGTTATGAAATCCAATTCATAAAGAACACAAATTATGTATCCTTCAACTTGTTCACAATTCATAAACACATAAACACATCAAAATGGTTTAGGTAGGTCCGTAAATAGAACATACTAACACAATTCCATAAAATGGTCTTGTGTAGTCGTGAACAGAACGTATCGCAATCTTATATAATGGTTTTGCGTAGCTATGAACTTAGGGGAGTCTGTAAAGGAACTCCGTGCCACTAGCAGGCAGGCGGTAGAGGCCTTAATTCAAAGTGCACTTAACATAATAGAACGGACCAAACTAAACCCACATAATCATGCATTTCATGACTTGAAAACAGATTGCCCCAAATGGCACATTTCGTAAACATGACTTTTCT
>JAOSBK010000002.1:29170349-29207675 GCA_027568895.1 Erythroxylum shatona
GGTCATGTGTAGCCGTGAACTTATGGGAGTCCGTGAGGAGCTCCAATGCCACTAGCGGGCAGGCGGGAGAAGCCTATGGTTAGACAGGTGCACCTGACTCTTAAGGGACCACCACAAACCCAAAGAAAACATGCATATCACATAATTCACACAATTCATACACATTAGCCATAAATGGCCCTTACCAAAGTCACTTTCATATAATTTGCCAAAATCACATATTCAACTCTTTTTCACTTATCAAATCATTTTACAAATATTCCCAACATAAATTTACATTCAAAGGACATCTCATACAAGTTAAAAACATCACAAAGAGTAATTCATACAAAAATCTTAAACCATTGGAAAGCATTTATTAGCATTTATTACAAAAATTTCATCAAGCCTATAACTCAATTATTAAGAAATCACCCACCTTAATTCCTTAGCTTTGAGATTGGTCAATTGGCCTTGCTTCTACCTCCAATTGCCTCACTTCACCTTCATCAAGCACAATAATCCCAATTTAACATAGGATACTAAAATTGGAAATTCTAAGGATAGGAAATCAAGAATTAAAGCCTACATAACCTTACCCATGCCTTTCCTAAACTATTAACATCAAAACCCATCTAGAAAACTATGAATTTTCGAATTTCTCTTACCTTAATGAAACCTACGAATTTGCTTCCTTAGCCTCCAATGGAGCTTAATCCCTTCTTTTCCACTTTCTTCTTAAGGAAAACTCTTAAACACTCCTTTCTAAAACATAAAAAAGCAAAGCCCTTACTTCTCTTCTTCTTCTCCTTCTTCTTCTTCACTTGGCCGTAAGTCACCCTCTCTTCTTTCTCTTTAAAATTTCGTAAGTCTTCTTTCTTAATGGCTTAGGGAAAACTTGTTTCTAACTTATAAAACCCTTCACTAAAACTACGTAGTTTTAATAAAACTCTTCCTTTCCTTGAAATTTCGTGAGTTTTCTCTTCACCTACGGCTACACTTCATTCATTTCCTTTCTTCTTCATTTAATGACATTTAAAAGGACTTAAAGCCCATCTTTATAAACCTTAAGCCTTAAAAACATATGCAATCTTCCTAATTTGCCCTTACACCATCTTATTCTTTTTAATTTCTAAGAATTTATTAAAATTCTAATTTTAACTAAATCCCTTCAATTAATTTCTATAAACTAAGCACTAAATATCCCAAATTATTCTAACTAAAAGGAATTATCAATCTAAAACCTCAAAATAAATAAACCATGCTTAATGCGAATCGGGGCCCAACATATCTTTAGAGAAAATTATGCAAATTGTTAAACATCTTCTATGTATTATTTATAAACTTATTTTAGGTACTGTTCATCTTACATTTTCTAATCCAAGTTTGACCCTCTTGATGATAGAATTTATCTTCAAGTTTTTTATGAAAGTTGTAGATCTTAAAGTCCTCTTTCTAATCATCGAAGAATGACTTTGATCCGATATCTTTAGAGAAAGTTATGCAAATTGTTAGACATCTTCTATGCACTGTTCATAAACTTCTTCTAGGTACTATTCATCTTACATTTTCTCGTCCATTTTTGACCCTCTAGATGATAGAATCTATCTTCAATGCCTTCATGAAAGTTGTAGATCCACAAGTTTTCTTTCAACCTTCTAGGAATGACCTTGATCCTATACCTATAGAGAAAGTTATAACAATTGTCCCGAAACAGGTTCAATATGATTGAGGACAAAATCTTGTTTGATTCTTTCAACCATAACTGCATCATCGGACCTCCAAATGAGATGATTCTTATTTCTAAATAAACTAGAGACATAGAGCTACTAATAATATGAAGGAATATAATTTTAATTCAGTTCCTAAGACTTTCAATTTTTAGATGGAAGTTGGGTATTCATTAGAAACTTAAGACAATGGGAAACAAATGTTCTAAAGAAGTCAAATTGTGATTCCAGTTTGAGGTTTCCCAAAATCTATTCTGAAGTTGAAGAAATGTGTTTGCTCACATCTTATGATTTCGAATGTTGGGCTTCAGAAATGGGTTCCAACGATTGTGATATTAGATCAAGAAGATGATTCGACGATGGTTAAGGAGATTTCATTAGAATAAGCTCACGTCTTATGGTTATGATGTTGGGCTCTGGAAATAGGGTTCCAACAATAATGAAACAAAAAAATTAACTAGAAAAGAGTAAAGAAAATAAGATAAAGACATTATTGTTTTTAAATTTTGAACCATTAATGAATTCTAACAAAACTCTTGTCTAACTTCTAAGGTTGATGTAATCTTGATTGAAAACAAATGTAGAATAGCTTTTAATCAACTTCCCGCTACTTTTTTTACATTATTTCTTTACCAAAAACTCTCTTTATTTTGTGCTTTCTTTTTTAAAATCCAATACGTCAACTTTTTAATGAGCTACATAATTTTAATAAGAGCCCATGAAGCAAGCTTTATTGATTAGTGCAACTTTTGTAGCTTTTCTGAAAAATAACATTGTCAATATAAGACTTGTATATAACACCTGTACGAGGATGCGTAGGCACCGTATTTCTTAATTCAAAGCATAACATGGGGGTGTGTGAGACTACAAAGCAGAAATAGAATTGGTGACCTTATAACATAAGCTTAACACAGTGGTGTGTATGTGTCGTGTTCAAGGGCCCTTTCTCTAATTCTTCATATTTTGATTTAAATATATCTAATTCCTCTCTAAATTGACTTATCTTTCTTAAAGAGGTAGAAATATAACGTGAAACAAAAATACATCTCAAGTTAAAATAATTCTAAACACAAGCCACATGCTATGAAAATCATATTAAATGTAATGTATGTCTAGCAAACATCATTCTTATGGGATCAACACTCATATTCACCAATCTATACTAAAAAAACAATAGGTGCACTTGCCTATTTGATCTTTATTATTTTTCAAATTAATAAAATTAAGTTTTCGGATTTATATTTATGGATAGGATATTTTGAAGCCTAATCATTTTTCTTTTATTCTCTCATTAATTTATTTTAGGACTCTTTCTTGACCTTATGTTTAATTGTTGAATTTCAATATTTAGATTTTTGATGTTATAGATAACAAATATAATGACAAGATAGGGAGGATAGTATACTATAGAGTAATATGCTAAACAAAGAAGTGACAATCTAGAAGGAATGCAAGGTCGTGTATCTTCCCGTGCACTTTTTAATTTTATTAATCTAGTCAATTTTTTTTCTTATTTTGCCCTTTTTTAAACTTTATATTTAGTTTGTTTAAGTTAATTAAGTTATTTCCTTAGTTTAGAATTAGACTCCAAGTTAGTTTATGACCTAGAGTAACATTGGGAACTTACAGACGTAGATCTTGAGATAGAAGGAACTATATAGAGGAGTCTTTGTAGGACTAACCTGTAAGATTTTGAGTTAGATCATCAAGTAAGGGACTTGGAAGGTCACGCGGACATCTAGGGATCATGCAATATGAAGGACCAGCCACGAAAGATGTTCGACTATGCTAGGCTAGACTTATCTGGTGCAGAATCTAGTATAGTGAGGCCAATTGTGTAGGCAAACAATGATAGGTGTAAATTATACCATGTTTTGATAGATGTTTAAGTGTGCTTTGGAGTATTTCTTAGATAATTATCATATAGATAGGCTTAGAATTATGTTATTATTAGTGTTGGCTTGTATTCTAAGTGTTTTTGTGTAGTTTTGAGCATGATTTAGATCTTAATTTTATATTTCAAGGGATGTGTGATATGTGTTGAGTGTATGAGAACAAGAAATTGAAGAAAAGACAAGAATTAGAAGTATGGAGGTTGGTCATGATTGTGACTTTATCACCATCGTGACAAAGAATGTAAACAACAATTCCAACAAATTTCAGTTTTTCAAGCATGCGATTCTTTTTGTAATTTTAAAGTTTTGGAGGTATTTTTAGAATCAAATTAAGTGGGTAAACCCTAAGAAAGAACCTTAGAAGCCTCAAGAACTATTTAAGAATGTAAAACACTCAAAAAAGGGCGGCCACCATTATGTATTCTTGGATCAAAGAAAGAGCATCAAGGAGACCATTGGACATTTCCAAATTTTGAGCTCAAGGTCCAAATCAAGTTCTTTCTCTCTTCTTGTTATTTTCATTAAATTTGATGTATGAACTAAATTTGATGATGTTCTTTATGATTATTATGTTCTAAAATTTCAGATTAGGGTTTGCTCTTGAATTATTTTGTGACTTTGATTTCAATTTATTTAATATAATTTTTGCATTGTGTTAATGGTGCATGGATATACTTTGGCAATAAATCGAAAGAGTAAGTCAAAAGTAATCTAATTAAATCAAGCAACGAGAGTTGATCATTTAACTTGTCATATGATTAACATATCGACAATCATTCGAAGAGATATCTTGTGTGAGAAATTGGTTATTCGATAGATTATGTCAGACCTAATTGAAAATGTTAGGGAAAGAGTGTACCTATATATCTATATTATTTAAAAACATTTTGTCAAAGTCTAACCTTAAATTGCTCAATTTCTAAAGAAAATGATTGTTGATTGGTCATTAGTAAAGGCATTTAATGTTAAGTTCTTGCTATGGTTTTGAACTGTGGGAAAAGGGTGTGAATTGTAGGAAAGAGCGTGAAACACACTTTCTTAAAGCTTTTAAGATGTAACTCCTCATTTGTCAAAACATCTATGGGGATCGGACGTATTGTGGGAAAGGGCATGAAACACGCTTTCTCAAAGCTTTTAAGATGTAACTCCTCGTTTGTTCGAGTACAAAATGCTCTTAGATGTCCATTCAAATTAAAAAGGTAAATGGAAAATAAATAAAGATAGAAGTAATTCCTAGCTTTCATTATTAATCAATTAACCAATTTCATTATTGCTTAGTAAATAGTTATAAGAAATTTATTTATTAATTCTTTTTTTGAGTTTAATTTTTAATAAATCATCTTATTTTCTTTACATTAAACAAAATTTACAACAATTGTTAGGTGACTATATAATCCTCGTGGGAACAATATCTTTTAGGCTATAAGTTATAATATGTATACTTGCAGTATTGAAACTTTTTCGATATAAAACTATTAACAAGTTTTTTGTGCCATTGCCGGGGATTATTATAGCATCTACTACAATTTAAGTTACTTTGACTTAAGGAGTTTACTACTTTTCTTGTGTGATTACAGGTGTATGAACACAAAAATCAAAAGGAGCTATTAAACAACTTTCAGGAATTTTTTTCCAACCCAGGGAATGGCAATATAGTATTTATGTGACTTAATTTAATATATATAATCTTTGGTGAGAGAACAACTCAAATTATTCTTGGATTAACAATGCTGGAAATAAGATAAGAGCATATGGTCCACTAAGTCTCTAGTAGGATAGTCTTGGATCATTAAAGTCAAAGTTGGACAAGTTAAAGGATCTGCTAAGCTCCAAGTTCAATAGCCAAGATTAAAGTCAAAAGAGGATGGAAGCCAAATTTGATCAAATAATGAAGAACCACTCCTCTTCTCTTCATAACTTTAAGGTTTAAGTTAGGCAACTTGCCAATACATTATCGACAAGGAATGTGGGGATCTCTCAAATAACAAGGAAGTTCAACCAATATCCATGTTGTGTTTTGGCATTTATAGGGGTAAACATTTCAATCATGAATGTTTGGCACTAAATTATGTATGGGAGCTTCTATATTGCATGTGAAACTGACCTAAGAAAAAAACCATATAAGCATACATATAATTCAAAGTGAAGCATCTCTTATGCTAATACATGGAACTATTATGCATTAGCTGAATCTTTATAGGAATAGCAGTAAGAAGAATAGACAATAGAGAAAATAGAGGTCAAAGAAGACGAGGAAGCCTCTTTCCAAGAAGAGAAAGCAGAAGAGTGGATAAAAGATTTTAAGGAAGAAAAAGAGGGGGAGCTAAATACGGAAACTATTGATGAATCACTAGTAGTCACCTTAAGTACGAATGATCTAGGGAGTTTGATTGTTCCTTATTTTATTAACAATTTGTTTATAAGTCGATCGGACTTGCTAATTTTATATATTATGTCCTTATTATTATCTGATAACATATTGCTTATTCATAGGCTAATAAACCGCTATATGGAGAACTAGGTGGAAACAAGCCATTAATTATACACCCAAGTTAATTGTAAATGTGTAAGGTATATTGAGATGAAGACGTTAAACAAGCACTGCTTGGGATGCCACTAGAGAATTAGGATATCGTGCTTATGGTATGCATGTTAAAGTTTTGTAACTTAAAGTGAACAATTTTTATGTTTTCTTAACTATTTTCTATGGTATACATGGTCATAAAGACCTATACAGTTTGTAGACATGAATGTGTCCATTATAAACCCTTTAAAAAATTTCACACTCATTGACAAAGAGGTAGATGCTCAATAGACATGCCTATATAGACTTACACGGTTAGATACAGGACTATGTAGATGATCATAAGTTTGTGAAAACTTACATGCTCGTGTCTTTTAAATTTTTACAAGTCTGTGACTTATATGGTTAGATACATAACCTTGTAACTGACTCTGTGAGTCTATAAAAGACATTTGAAAAAAAATCCTTTTCTCTTCATTTTCTCTCATTTTATTCTCCCTCTCTACCATCGACTTTCACATTCTCTCAACTTCCCACCTAATTTATTGTTTTTCTATTCAAATTTTGACACCCAAGAAAGTTGTTTCATTGACACTACTTATTTTATGTTTGATTTTTTAGGTATTTTCTACAAATTTTAGGGATTTTAAACTAAAAATATATTAATCAAGGTAAAAACCACAAAAGCTCAGGTCACAATATCCCTAATGATTTGACACCATTAATAGCTAAAAATGAATTAGAAACATAAAAATTACATATTGTATTCAAGATTTCAACAATGGGTTTACTTAAAAATAATCTAACAGAGCATTAAAATCATTCTTACATAATACCCAATTCAATAAGGGCATGACAACATAATCAATTCTTAAGAGAGAAAGAACACAATACACAAGGGATGGATGCCCAAAACATGTCTTCGGCTTTGATTTAACCTTTAAACTATAATGGGGAGGCCTAGCCTTCTATGGGTCTCAAAAGAATGTGTGCTTTGCCCCTCATTTTCTCCCAAAACTGATGCTTCCTTCATTTGCTGTCAAAATGTTTTATTTATTTGAAATGTTAGGTTTTTGGGCATATACATAGTTTGATAAACTGTCGTGCATCAAACCATATAAGTCATAAAAATGTGAAATTTGTGAAGATACACTGTTGGATACACTTCCATGTATCTAATTGTGTAAGTCCAAATACGGTCGTGTATCTCCTAGGTTTTGCTGACTTGTTATTCTTCTTGTGATTTCTTGTTTAATCCTCACCGTAATCCATATCCTTCTTGTTCCACAAGGGGAATTGTGTTTGAACCTCAAAATGTCGACTCAATGAAGGTGCTTTTAACTCATTTTAGCTCTTTTGCTTTCAGGTTGTATCTAAAACCAACTATGAACTAAAATGAGTATCTTGAGCACTTCACAACAATAATCACTAAACTTTAAGAAGTGAATATATAAATAATTAAACACAGATCAATCTTTAATATTAAGTTTTCATAGTAAGTCATTTACAAAATATATAATAATCTATCAAGTTATTTAGGTTTATGCATTAATTAGGGCCTATTGGGAGGCTCTTAAATTGGTATAATTTGAACACCAAACTTGATATACGGGTTAAAGTAGAAAACTCCCAAAGGAACCCTATGATTAGAAAAGGAAATTTATGTTTCTATCCAAAGAAAGATGGTAAGAATAGGTTCTAGACCTATTTGGAGATACTCCAATCTCAAGTTCAATTAATAATACAAGAACAATTTCTTATTGCAGATTAAGTTAGACCTTATTTAAGCATGGTAAGTCGAGACATTATTGAAGATTTATTATTAGAGGTTGAAATTTTAAATAAACATATTTGTAGGTTCTGTTAACCTTATAAATGTTATACACTTGCTAAATTCTTCCATTAGGAAGTTTGATAGACCTAAAGGAAATCAAGATCAAGATAAGTCCAAATCTTTTAAGGGTGTTAAAAGGTAAGAGAATATAATAGTCCTTCTTACTTTTTAAATTATTGTATTCTTAAATATTATCCAAGATATCCTAGACGTGGAGTTTACTTTCTTTATATCTCTACTCCTATGTGTGACAAAAAAAGGTTTATTATTAGATGAACATACAACTTTAATCAAATCTATCTTTATAATGAATATATTTAATGATTAGATGATCTCTACAAGTCTATTATCGTATGCTCTCATTCATTTATTTGCTCCTATGACATTTTAGATCCAATGTTTAAATGGATTTTCGTAGATTTTGGATCATATCTTAAGTTCTATTTTTCTATGAGATAGTGAATTTGAAGTTTTACAAGACTGATATTGAGAATATTTGGAGTGAATTTCTTTAAACAAATTTTGGTCTAGTAATATCAGACTTTATGATTCTTTCACTTTATAATAAGTCTAGCATTTTACAGTTTCATGAATAATATGTTAAGACTTTATGATTTTTTCGTTTTGTATATTTTACAAGTTTAATAGTTTGAGAATTTATGAGTTAATTATTTGGAATTTCACATGTCTAATGTTTTAATACTTTATGAGTCAATTATTTGGCATTTTACAAGTTTGATGTTTGGTATTTTGCAAGTCTGACATTTCAAGACTTTATAAGTCTCTGTTTTGCAATTTTGACATTTTGAGACTTTATGAGTTTATCATTTAGAACTTTACAAGTCTAACATTTTGAGACTTTATAAGGCTATCATTTGTCGTTTTGAAATTATAACATTTAAAAATTCTATAAATTTGTTATTTGTAGTTTTGAAAGTTTAACATTTTTAAAGTCCATAAGTTTATCTCTTTATGCTTATAAGTTTGACATTTTGAGACTCTATAAATCCATCATTTTACATTTTTCATATTTGATGTTTCAAATTCTTGAATATGTCTATCTTTTTTGATACATTGTATGTATGAACTTGAAATGGAACTTTATTGATATTTGTAAGTTAAGATTAGTAAGGCCCTGAAGAGTTGGCTATTCTAGGTTCTAGGAACTTCTAAATTGTCTAAACCCTCAAGTTTATACAAGATAGGTCTAACAAATTCCTTAATCTTGTATGGACATGTCCAATTTGGAGCTAGCATTCATTTATTTTACAACATGTTTGTAAGGTTTCGATCATGCATCTCATATATAATATATATCAAATATACGTAGCGAAAAATAAAACAGAACCTTAAAAATTAGATCTACTAGTGCATATAGATATAGAAAACAAAAAACATGAAATGTCAGATGTTTACATACCTTTTCTACAATCTCCTTCGTTCTTTAATCTTCTCCACGTTAGGTTGTCATAAACTACAACAATTAGCGTGGACCATCTTTAATGAAAGTCCACACGAAGATAAAAGGATGAAACCTCAGTAGGAGATGGCTAGAATTCTTTCTTTGTGCTAACAAATATAAGAAATATTATAAGAGTTAGAGAGAAAGAGAGTGTGTTTGTAAGAAGGAACCTTTCTTTCCCTTGTGTCTTACACAAGATACACGAAAATCATCTTTATTTTATGCACCATTTGGCCTTCCATAACCCCCATCGCTAATGGAGAGTTATAGGAAGTTAATGGTCATGAATAACATGCATTAATGAAAGTTATGGGAAGTTAATGACCGTGAATAACAAGCATTAATGGAAGTTTGGGAAGTTAAATGCCAAATTGGCAGCTAACAACACTTATTTCTAATCCATTCCATACAACATTTTCTACCACGATCATATCGTGATGCAATCCCGAAACACTCTCTTATACCTTGAATCACCTTCAAGACTATTTTACTCATCCTTTGGATCTCCTATGTATGTGACTCCTTAGGTTCCCGGTTATGTTGGCCATTTAAATTAATACTTAATTCAAGTAAGTCAAGAGTGGTATCTAACAACACGTCATGACCCCTAATTGCTTGGAAAGTATGTGGTTTGATTACGTCTATATGCAATGCTGCCGAGTAATTTATCCTTTCACCATCTATACCCCACTTGGTTTAGAATATGATCAAAGTATCAACTCTTACTAGACTGACTATATCACATCTAATCCAGGTGATATTAGATCTTGTATTGAGGATCTTATTACTCTATATATTATTGAAGACTCGCTTTGTGACACATATCTGTTCTAGCTAGAGACTCCTAAGTAATGACTCCAACATGAGGTCGTAGGTATCATCTCCTTCTATCAGGAGTGGTGAATCCTTTATTAGTTACTCAGTTACCTCCAAATACCTCAAGTTGTACCCAATTACCACCCTATGAGTAATCCCTGAAAGGCACCGATGAATGGAGTCAAAGCAAAGGATCAGTATCCGAGATATCCTTGAGCACCTCAAGTCAAAGGATATTTGCACCATTAATTGCTATGATGAGACAACTATTGACACTGGAATAGAATATCCATATGATTGTCTCATAATATGTCAATCCAACGTACTTGCTACCCTTAGTAAGCATCCACACGTTAACTCTAAACAACTCATGTCTACAACTTATGAGATCTACTACTTGATCCAATCAAGGAGTATAACATGTAGTAGTCTATCTGGATTAATGATATCCCATCTCATTAATCTTATGACTAGGGAAGTTTTAGATACCAACATAATTACACATAATAGGAATCTTATTATCATGATCGCATTATGATTTCCTCCATGTTATGTTTTGTATCAAGGAATTTATTAAATCAATTTAAGATCACTATCAAATCCATAGATGATTTGTACAATAAGTTCTAAAGGTGATTGCCTTTAGAGCACTTCTCTAACAATGTCAATTTTGATGGTTCTCCTAAAGATGCACTAACCTTTTTCTATAATCTAAAATCTGACCCATTTCGGTACAAAATTTTAACCTATTATTATATGCTGAATTCTTTAGGTATATATGCTTCAAGTCTCTTATCTTTAATTAGGGCCATTTTTCCTATAATAATATTTCATTGACCTCAAGCTTGTGGTTTTTGACATGAATAAAAGGAAAATTTAACTAAATATGTATTAGGGATTTTATTCCATTTGCCAAATTGAATGGGGTTTCTTTTATTATTATTCTCTAGGTTATAAAATTCTAAAGGATGCTTTGCAACTTATTTGCCCAAATTCCTTTAACTTAAATGATCTTTGTTTTAAGGCCTTATCAAAATGCTCCTATTGGTGACCTCGACTAAGTTGTTAATCTATACATGCATAACTTGAAACCCAGGGATTCACAATTTTTTTAAAAATTTGAGAAAATGAGATATAGTACACTATTTGTTATTATAGATCAAGGAACGCCATATTTACATATAATATGACCCATTAAGCATATCTTAAGTGTCTTTCCTAATATGATTTGGAAAGATTCTAATTATACCTAACATGTGAAGTAAATCAATTATGATAAGGATGAATTTGTTTTGTTCGATAGCCAACAGTAGTAGAGATGAGATAGGATAATACTCTACAATAAGATGTTTACGAAAATGCAACTTTCTCTAGTAACTATCACATTTTTTATATAGTTAATTACATCTCACTTAAGTAATAGCTAAAATATCCTTGTCATTATACCTTACAAGATAGGTTTGAATAACACTAATTTGATCCATAAGATCCTTTCAAACATTATTTTAAGATTTATCTAGTCCAAAATGGGATGATGTACTTTAAATATAGCTCAATATACAAGCACTTGTAAAGTATACTATTAATGACATAAAATTTTATAAATCCACAAATAGGTTTTGCATTATTGACCTAGTTTAAAGGTAATTCTTAATTCCATAAATGTGTCTTTAGGTTTTTTTCCTTCCACTTCATAGTTCGATAATTGATTTGCTAGATGTTTTTACTCTCCAATTATGTGCTTGACCTAAATTTACATATATTTTTTTATGATTGGGTATAAGTTGAAGTATTTCTCCTCTTTGGCAATAAGGAGGCCATTCAATTGATTGATAATAAGTTTTAAATTTGACTCAATTTTCACTTATTGAATCCATAAATGTATTGCCATTTGTTTTCTACATATTTATGTCTCATAGTTTTCTTCTTTATTAGAGGTATTGAACTTGTTCTTTTAACAATAGTTGATATTGATGTAACCGGACTTTGAATAATAATTCCAACTATACTTCCATCCAAGCTTGACATGCCATCAACATTCATTGCCCAGACATGTAAAGACTCCAGGTTAGGTTCATTTGAATTTGCTTTATCAATGAGGATAATGCATTTAACCATAAATTCTATTTATAGCTGGGATTTGGCTTATGCCTACAGGTTGAGCCTAACATTAAAGTCACTAAATTCTACTAAAAACTTCACCATTCTTCTAAATGTTTTTTCATATATAAAATTTGTACCAAGGGTAAGTTTGAGACAAAAAAAAAAAAAAGGGATAAGATTGGAAGTATATTCATGGTTTCCTTATTAAGATGAAAATGGTTAACTTATTTCTTCATTCGAGTTATACCTAGTTTATAGTCTTTAGAGGTTCTTGTTTATATAATAAATGGGCTTTGCATGATTTATTCACAAACTAGCATTATATTATATGCTTTTGATATGCCAAAAATATAGATGTATATAATTTCACTATTGTAAGGGATAGTGAGGAGAGGTAGATTTTGTAAGTAAATTTTTAGATCTTCTAGTGCTTGTTACCAGTCCTTACTCCATTTAACTCTTTTGATTTTTTATCATTTTAAAGAAAGGGAGATATCTTTCTATGAATTTAGAGAGAACAAGAGGCAAACTTTTTATTTTACCTATTAGGATTTGTGACTACTTTAAGGTTTATAATAACTTCATATAGATAATGGCTTGATCGTTTAGAGAATTGCTTCAATAGCCCTCTAGTTCACCATGAAGCCTAAAAACTATCAAATAGAACGTCCAAATACTTACTTCTTAGGGTTTAGCTTATCAAATTTTTCTTTAGTATGTTTTGGAATTTTTAGAGATTTACCAAGTGAGCCCCTTTTTTCTTTGTCTACAAAATCATATTATCAATATAAACCTTTATATTTATGATGATCTCTCTCTAAAATATTAAATTTATAATGCTTTGAAAGGTTGCTTACATATTGTTTATTCTGAATGACATCATATAATAGTAAGTTTTGATGTATGTAGTAAATATTGGTTTTCCTAATCATCTTAATATAATCAAATCTAGCTATAATTCGAGTACCTATAAAACTTAACCACCTATGACTTATTATACTTCTATTATTAGATTTATTTTTAAAATCAAATAGATATCTTAAGGGTATACTTTGCTTAAGTTCATAAAGTCAATACACAAACATCATTTACTATTGGACTTTTTTACCAATACTATATTAGAGAGCTAGCCAAGATACACCATTTCCCTAATAAATCATGCCCTTAAGAGCGTGTTCACTTCCTTTTGCACTACTTATTATTGCTTATTTACAAAGACTTTTCTTTTGCTTTATATGTTTGGTATTATGTCTCACATTTAACTAGTGATCAATTATTTGTAGCTTTATCCCTTTCATGTATAATGGAGACCAAGTGAAGACATCTTGATAATCTTTCAAATATTATGTCATCTTAACGCATTATCCTTGATCCAAGTAGATTCTAATTTTATAATACTGCACTATGTTTTGCATCTTTAATTTAAAATTTTCAAATTTCTTCAATTATCTCAGCCCCTATTGTCACTCTTTCCGTGCCTAAGGTCCGTTTCTTCAATGCTTATATAATGATCATTGAATCCATATAACACTATCTTGATGTTTGGTGATCACCAAAGACTTCTCTTGTGCCTTTCTCTATTGAGAACTTCATTGGCAACTAATATGGTGAAAAGGTGGCTCTTGTTGTGTTAAGAAAAGGTTTTCCAAAATGGAATTGTATATGGTCGACCTACATATGATGTGGAACTCACTCATTTTTTTGGTCTACTTGGGATACTCATGTATTATAACAAGTAGGTTTATTTTTTTAAGCTAGAGTTGATATCCTCCAAAACCAAATAGTGGAAAGTGTGTGGGAGAAACTACAATGCCTTGAGTCCTATTGTCTTGAAGACTTAATTTTGTAAAAAAAAATGTCAATAAAGTTGTAATTATCTATGAAAATTCGTCTTACCAGAAAATTATTATTATTTCTTTGGTGACCATTGCATCTTTATGGGGGTTACATTGGCTTAACACTTCTTCTTCCTTATATATGATTTTTTCCATATTCAATATCGTCTAATTTTTGTGTTCTTTATGATGTTCACCTGATTTTCATCTAAAACCTACTATAATCATTGTTCCCTCACACAATCATGTTGATGACTCTAGTAGGTCCTCCATTTTCTCTCCTCTAGTTTATTAGTAGACTTATAAATTAGTACTTCCTAGTCTTAACTTTGTGATTGATGCCTTTATAGTTAGATATCTTCATTTCCTCACTTAAAGCATATCTATTGTAGGTGCTTATTAATAGTTCTTCTAAGGTTTCTATAATCTTCAATTTCATGGCTATAGTCCCAGAGGAATCAACCTTAGTTTTTATGTGATTGGTATCATATGTTTGGGTGGGTTTACTAGATCATATTCCCTTATGAAGTTTAAGATTTGATCTATAGGTACATTTAAAGGGGGCATTTTTACTTATTCTCTATTCATTAGATCTGATCCCCTTTTTTGGATGTTATGTGGTCTTATTTCCCCCAGTAGTTCTATCAGTATGTTTTTTCTTTATTTATAGTACATATCACTTTCCATATATGGGTTGTTGTTTTTGCTTTAGGATTTGTTTAAGTGATTTACATATAACTTAACTTCCTCCAAACTGATATGCCTTTGGGCATGCTCTTTTATTTCTTTGAAGGTATGCTTCCTATCTATCTTCAATGATTTCTATAAAGGACGATATTATTTTAACTCTTTATCAACCGCAATGGCTACAATAGAGGTAATAAAAAATGAGTAATTTTTTAGATTTCACATTGAATTTGTTTTGTATAATCTTATAGAGTTTCTCCTAGTCTTTGTACTATCTCTATAAAGAATTGAGTTATAAGGTTTTTTTTTCTACTGCTAGCAGAGTTAGTATCTTTGAATCGTTTCTTTAAGAACTTGAAGACAACTATTAACTTATATGATGTGAATGATATAAATCTTTTGATAGGCTTATCAAATAAAACTAGAAAGCTCAACACTTCTTTGATTTGATGCCTATGTAAATCCATTACTTTCCTAAATTGTATAGTTTGGTTACACAGTTTTTTCATGTCATCATAAGGTTCCAAATGTAGTAGCTTGAATTTTAACGGTAGTCGATCATGTAGTACTTTTTCTATTGAAAGGCTTGTTAAAACAAATATTGCCTCTTGGTTTTGTTCGTACAACATATAGGGTGAAATAAGTTTGCGGTGATGTAGTATGGGTGGGCCAATGAGATTGTTCTTATTTAAAAACCTTTCTTAACTTGGGAGTTTGTCGTGGTATGCCTCATCTTGTATTAACTTTGTATGTTGGGTACCATAAGGAGGTTACAACTAACCTCATGGGTTTTGTGAGTGTCGGGTTGTGCTGAAGAACTATGTTTATAACTAACAACCATTATTAAATATTGTCAATTACTGTTAGGAGACTTCCATAATAGAAAAGCAAGGAATTTATAGTAAAGGAGGTGTATATCTAATGTTGATTGTGAAAAAGGAAAGGTTGAGAGGTGTTGCTAGTTCTATTTGTTGTTCAGATTGTGAGATGTGTTACTAGTCAAACGTTTATCAAGATTAACAAATTACAGCTCCATAATGAGTGTCAAATGATAAGTATAATTTTTTAGGCATTTGAATTCTCTAGGCCTAGCTCTGAGCTAAAAGTTTGTTCCAAAATTGATAGGCTCTTCTCATAGACTAACAAAACCAATCACTAGAATGTTTTATAGCGTTCGGTCTCCAATGATCAAGTTAGTGAGAGCTAGGGAGAAGTAAATACTAATGATCAAGTTAGTGATAGTTAGGGAGAAGTAATACTCTAGTGAGATAACTTTGTAGGTAAAAAGTTACATCTTTCTTAAAAATAGTGATTATTTATATAGTCATTTGGGAAATTGTGACACTTAACTTTGTATAGTGCTTGAAAATTCTTAATTTAATGAGTTTCTTATTAGATTTTGTCTTTAAGCATATTTTCATATGTATCATTTAAACTTTTACAGTGACAAATATGGGTGTCAAGTCTAATGTTTATAGTCTTATTTCATTATCGTCCCTTGAAATTTTTGTATAAGAAATATTACTAAGCAAATTTAAGAAGATAACATTTGGTTTTCTAAAATATGATGCTTTTTCTAATATAAATTTTGCAATATTTGATCGTGATAAATCTTACGAATAAATAAGATAAAGATTATTTTATTGAAAAAATTTTCTCATTTTTACCATAGTTTCAATTTTTTATTTCACAATTTAGCATGAAGCCTTCTCAAAATTGAATATTAAAGCTTGAAGTTTTATTTTTGTTATCACTATCTGATGTAAATAAGATCTTGAACTAAAATATCAAAATTTTAAACTTAAAAAAGTGAAAACATTTGACAATAAAATATTTTTATTCTAAATATATTGGTATATTTAATATAGTATGATTTTGCTAACTTCAAATCAATATTTTCTTATTCTATTTTTTTAATTTTCCTTCTTCGTTAGATTTTATAAATTTTGAATTTTCATAAAATATGAACATGAGACTTTTATATTTGAATAATATCTACCCACAAATGATCTATAATAACTATTTAAAATATTTTATTTGAAAATGCATGACAGGGCATCGCCTAATTTTTTACAGTTTTATGATTCTTATACAAATTAATAATACCTTCAAATATATTAACTGTATGAAATAATTAATAATTTTCTCATTCATATAACGTGTGACTAATTTTTTTTAAGAATTTGTGTTTGTATATATCTTGCATGTAGATTTTGTAAGAAAACTAATGATTTTTAACTCAAATCGTAATCTACGAATAGGAGTCAAAACCTTTTTTTTTGGAAAATATGGTGAATATCATTGATTATCAAAAGAAAGAACATCCAAAATACTACTAGGTGGTTCTGTCCAAACCACCAAATCTGCAATGGAACGAGAGGCTCAAGCCAGTAAGTGAGCCACACCGTTCGCAGATTGACGAACATAGCTCAACGTCACATTCGTCTCAACCAAAAGAGACTTAGAATCAGAAACTAGAAGTCCAAAATAAGAAAAATCAATATAGTTGGGATCAATAATAGCTTTAACGCATAGTAGGGCATCTGATTCCATAACGATATTAGACCACCCCTCAACCTTAATCCAACTAAGTGCTTCCTTTATCACGAAAATCTCTGCCATTGTTGCATCCAGACGTACTGGGAGTTATTGTTGCATGGCTCGTATAAACGAACCCCTATCGTGACGTAAAACCATACCGAAACCCACAGCAATATTATCAATAAGAGCAGCATCCACATTGAGTTTCAACATACCTAGACGTGGTTTTATCCATAAATGAGGAACATGAATCAGGTTTCGTTTAGCCCCTGTAGCTTTCGCAGCTAACCAATCATGCAAAAAACCCCGAGCTCTATGCACAATTTGAGCAGGAGTTCTACGTCGCTGGTTCCAAACTAAGTCGTTTCGAGCTTCCCATAAAGACCACACCACCATCATACCCAAACAAACCAAATCAGTATCACTCAGCTGCAAAATATGCTCGATTCATGAAAACAAATTCCCAGGGGGCTACACAAACGACCATAAACCTGCAATAATCCAACAATCTCTTGCTACCTCACAATCAACAAGATAGTGAAAAATAGTCTCCTCATGCAAATGGCAAAACGGACAACTACCATCAATAGGAATATGTCTCTGTCGAAGAAGCGCTCGGACTGGAAGAGCTTGGCTGATTGCTCGCCATAGTAGATTCTGGACTTTTGGCGGAACTTGGAGACTCCATAAATGCTGCCAAGCAGCCTTAGACTGAAAAACTTCAGAAGGCAAAGTAGTTAGCATTTTGTAAGCACTCTTCACACTATATCGACCCTTTGAATCATTTACCCAAAACCATGAATCCTCAAAGACCCGAGCTGATAAAGGAATAGACCGAATTGCCTCACACTCCTCCTCTGAAAAAACTGAAGAAATCTTGTACATATCCCAATGACCCTGCAAGATCAGATCTGAAACCCATAGAACATCCATTACAGCTGGTCGTGGAGATAATATCCGGTTGTTGGGCAAGGTAGGCACCCATGGATCCGACCACACCGATACTTAACTTCCGGACCCAACACGAATAACTGCTCCATTCCTAATAAGCTGCTGACACTCCCACAGACTCCGTCAAAGATAGCTCGGACTATTTCCCAAAGGAGTTTCCAAAAAAGAGGACGTGGTGAAATATTTGGCCTTAAGAAGTCGGGCAGCTAATGTAGTTGGCTTAGTGAAGAGATTCCACGCCTGTCTTCCTATCATTGCCAACTTATACTCATGGAGTTTCCTAAAACCGAGACCACCACATGCTCTCGGTCTAGCCATTCTCCCCCAGGAAACCCAATGGATTCCACGATCCTGATTCTGACCTTTGCCCCACTAGAATGACGCCATAATCTGTTGAAGCTCATAACAAAGTGTTTTGGGAATTAAAAATAAACTCATCACATAACTAGGAAGAGATTGCAACACTGATTTCAACAAAACTGCCTTTCCAGCACGAGACAAGAAACATTTTTTCCAAGAATGAAGCTTGTGCCACATACGATCCTTGAGGAATTTGAAAATTTGTCTCTTATTGATACCAACTCGCGTCGGAAGACCTAAATAGGTACCCAAATCATCACTTTCAGACACGCCTAGAAGGGAGCAAACATTCTGCCGATAATGAGAAGCCACGTTCTTAAAGAAGCATACAGATGACTTAGAAAAATTAATCGACTGACCTGAAGCCACCTCATACAACTTTACCAAATTCTTGATCACTGAAGCCTCTTCACCAATAGCCTTAAAAATCAATAAACTATCATCCGCAAAAAATAAATGCGATATACTAGGAGCACCTCGACAAATCGAACAACCATGCAACATATTCCGCGAAATCGCATATGAAATTAATCTCGATAATCCTTCAGCACATAGGATGAAAAGATACAGGGAAAGAGGATCCCCTTGACGTAACCCACGTGAAGGATGGATAGGACCCAACAATTTACCCTTATGTAGGACCGAATATTTAACTGTGGTGACGCACTCCATTACCAACTTAATCCAATGTTGTGAAAAACCAAATTGAGCCAGAATCACAGAAATATAACTCCACTCCATACGATCATACGCCTTACTAATATCCATTTTAAATACAGCACACCCCTCATTACCACGCCTCTTATTATGGAAACAATGCATCAACTCAAACGCAACAATGTTATTATCTTGGATTTGTCTATCGGAAACAAAAGCAATTTGAGATGGAGACACAATGTCCGGCTTGATAACCTTCATCCGATTAGCAATAACCTTACTAACAACCTTATACAACACATTGCAAAGCGCTATGGGGTGGAGATCCCCCATAGTCTCAGGTGCAGATTTTTTAGGAATAAGAACAAGAATTGTCTCGTTCAACCGAGCTGGTATCGTCCCCCTTGTCAAAGTATCAATACATGCGTCCGTAATTACTGGATCAACTATATCCCAATGGGTCTGATAAAAACTCGGATTAAAGCCATCACTACTCGGGGATTTATCAGGATGCATACTAAAGATCGTTGTCTTCACCTCATCCGAAGTATAAGGAGCATGTAACAGTTCGTTCATTTGAGGAGTAACACAAGGAGGGATTAACTCAACCACCTGTTCAAGATCACCAGGATTAGCTGTAAACAACTCAGTGAAGTATGAAGAGATCAGAGACTCCAAACCCAGCGCACTATCAATCCACCGACCTGAAACATCCTTAAGCCGACAGAAAGAATTTTTCTTCTGACGATGTATTGCCATAGAATGGAAAAATCGCGTGTTAGAATCACCATCCTTATGCCGAAAGACCTTCGACCGTTGCTTCCACTGGACTTCTCGCTCATGCAAAATCTGAAAGAACTTACGATTAGCTGCATGAAACCGTTCAGAATCCTGCAGAACACATGAACCACGGAATTTCTTAATCAGCCGAAGACTGTCTTCCAACTCTCGTTTCTTAAAGTCCCGCCAGTCTAGACCCCACCTATATAAAGCTTGACCATAAAGAGATAATCGATCATGAACCTCCTCCCCAACCAAAGAATCCCAGCTATTCTATACTACCACGCGACAGTTAGGCTCCTTAGATAAGCTATTCTCATAACAAAAATGGCTGGCTCGTGTACATAAAACAAAGGTGCTCATCTTAAGTAGTATCAGAAGATGATCCGAGATCGAGGTTTCCAAAGAGGTAGCTTGCGCATAAGGAAATAAAGAACTCCACGCCTTAGACACCAAAACACGGTCCAATTTTTCTTCTATCCAATTATCAGTATTCCGTCCGTGATCCCAAGTGAATTGATAACCACCCATGGGAAAATCAAAAAGTCCAGCATCACGAATAGCCATTCGAAAGCCCTCCATGAGATGGTGAGGTTGTCTCCTACCCCCTCGCTTCTCATGCGATGCTAAAATATCATTAAAATCACCGATACAAACCCAAGGCAAACTACTACAGTCGGCTAGATTACGAAGAAGTGTCCAAGATTTCCTATGCCGACTCCGATCAGGATGCCCATGAAAACCTGTGATTCTCCAATTACTAACATCCTTAACCAGGACTTCCACATCAATACACCGCAAAGATAAATTAAAAATAGAAACAGAAGAAACAGCACGCCAAATTAAAGCAAGGCCACCACTGTGACCAATACAATATACCACTACAAAATCATCGTAACCCAAAAGAGTACTTATTTCTGAAATTTTCAAAGACAATGACAAAGTTTCAATGATAAAAATAAACATAGGTCTTTTTTGTTGGACAATAAACTGGAGATTTTGAATTGCTCGTGGATTGCCTAGTCCAAGACAATTCCAGCTCAAACAACTCATCGATGTCGGCGCGTCTGGGAACCAGACGTCACCGTTAATGTTTTGGGATCAATAGACATGCTCTCGTGAGTTGCAACATCCTGAGCCTTCTGCAAATGATCCAAGCCCAATCTCTTTCTTTTCGAATCAAACACATTAATTGTCTCAACATCTACCCCGTGATTCCCTGAAGATGGAACAACATGATGACTCCCATATTGCACCGAATCTCCATCTACCATAACCGTCGGGATTACCAAATTCTTGACATATTGGGAAGCATTCAAATCGCTTGAAGATTCTCCAAAATCCTTGAAGCTTGAATCCCAATCTACCCCAGCTGGGTGGGCCGAATGTAGCCATTTGGAGCCAAACGATGGCTGTGAACGGCGTTTCGGAGCACGAATATTCTGTGAGTATTTCCGAACTGCCTTTCCTGGAGGGAAATCAATGAGTCGAGGACAAAACCTATTTGTATGTCCCATAAAACCACATATCAAACAAAACATAGGTAATCTCTCATAGACAAATGTCACGGTACACCATGCACCTCCTTCTTTTTTCAAACGCATCGATTCCTTAATCGGTTTCCGAACATCTAGTTACACTCGCACCCTCAAATAAAAGTTCCACAGATCACTAAAATTATCAGGATCGACATGCATAAACTTCCCCATAGCATTTCCAACATCAGATGCCACCTTCGTCGATCAAAATCCGAAGTGAAGACCATGGATTTGGACCAAAACTGGAATAAAGAATAAAGGAATCTCCAAAGGATTCTGCGTAGCCCCAAGCTTATCCAACATGAGCAGTTGACTATCAAAGGACCATGGCGACATATCTAAGACATGATGAACATCCACCTTATGTAAAAACTAGAATAGATAACGATCATCCGATAATTTCCGGGGTTGAACCCCCCTGATGGGTCACCACAAAGAGGCCAATGTATGCACCATAGCATTGTAGTTGATTATACTATCAGTGAGGAATCGGCCAACCAAACAGAAAGGAGGATTGTCAAAGGAATCAACGGCAAGATCATTGACGTCGTAAATAATACCTTCAATATCCTCGTCCTCAGTCGATACAGGAAGCACCCCTTCCTCTGAAACAACAGTCATCTTATCCACCGTACCTCTATCGTCGTTCATAGGTGAAGATTAATGGTGATTTGAGTGTGTAGTAGGGTTGTAGGGTTGTAGGGTTTAACTCCTCAAAGAAGAGACGAAAACAATAGAACAGACCACTTGTCACTTTCAAAACCTTTTTAAGTAACATAATATGTGTTTGTGTAACAAAATTACTGAATTTTTTTACTTCATTTTAGTTTCAAATTTATTTATACTTTTCCCTCTAACTTTAAACAAATGATTTAAGACATTAACACAATCAGAAAAAAGTTATTTTAAGTAATATAAAAGATTTTATTTCTCTAAATATTTTAGGCACATTCCTTTATTTTAACATGCATCTTACTAGATTAAAAATGTAATAATTTATTTTTCTTAACCTCAAGTCTATAATAAAAATAAATCGGTGCGCAATCTTATTATTTCTATAATAGCTCTGAAATGCTATTTTGCTTTCAATACCATGTTCAATTAGTACAGATTTTGAACCCTTAAAGCCTTGCTAAGGATTAATCTTAGACCATGGTGATCCATTTTCATCCAACAGTGATTTAATGCTCTCTTCAAGATTGGGAAGACGATGTTGGTCATCATAACTATACATCAACGGAACCATTCTTGACATATTAAGAGAAGCATTTGTGAAAGTTGGTGAAAATGGGTTTGGATAGAGGCATTCCCTATTGAGGGTTTTCCAAGCCTCCGAAATCA
Organism: Erythroxylum shatona; assembly: GCA_027568895.1. NCBI lineage: Eukaryota > Viridiplantae > Streptophyta > Magnoliopsida > Malpighiales > Erythroxylaceae > Erythroxylum > Erythroxylum shatona. Next base: position 29,193,383 of record JAOSBK010000002.1, read on the forward strand.
TACGCAAAACTTGCTTTTTGGGCATCATCTAAATAACCCTTCTTTTCTTTCAGGTAACATTCCATAAATGATCCATCATGTCCACATTGATTTTCATCCTGCACCATAGTCTAACATTATTCACCTATGGATAATTTGTTCCTTCTGATTAAATTGAAAAAGATACTTCACAGTTGGAAAAAAATTTGATGATAAAACATGATAATAAATAATCACTAACAATTAATAAATAATGATAACCTATTTGTTCTTTCTTTGCTTTGTAGACATTATTGTCACAAAAGACTGCATAACATACATATATATAACATTCAACTTCTAAGGAATAAAGCATTATGCATTTGGAGTGGAACAAGTTCCACATGACTTCCTAAGAAAAGAAATCAGTTGCTATTAAGGATATCAATTGATAGCTTAGGGCCAACTAGATATTGTTCTCTCTGAAGACTACCCTATAGATTGTACGTGGCCTATATGAAGAGACACTATGCCAAACTGCCAGTTTTCCAGGAAGCAAGGAAACTTGCAACAATTCAAAATCACAACAACAAAGAAGATGGCAACATAAAAAATATGAAATCTAAGTTATTACCTTGGCACTTCCCAAGTCATCCCAAAGCCGAAGAATTGTTGACGTGGAAGATATTATGATTGGATTATTTTCAACAAGTTCCACATTGTCTTTTGTCACATCTTGACTTAGTAGAAAGAAAATGTGAACTAAAACGACATGGACTCCTGAACTAACAATCCCATTCCAGAGGCAAACCATCTTGCTTCTGCTAGAAATGCTTTGCACAAGCTTGTCCACTGCAAATTTAGGAATCCATTAGTTGTTTGGAATTACGAATGCTTATAAAATTTCCTCCACTTTAATTGTGGTCATTAATTATGGAGACTCAAACTTTCATCCGAACTTGCTCACACCCTTTGTACGGCAGTCTCACTTAGATCCGTTAAAATAAGACTCAGCCTTTCCCCAACTCCCGAAGTGTTTACCTCGCACACACTCGAAGAAATAATGCGGAAGCAACAAAGAATATAGGCAACAAGAAAACACACAGAGATACAGTCAAAAGACTAACTTTATATTACTTTCCCTTAAAAGAATTCAAAGAATGCTCTCTCTAATTTCTCACCCTTTGAGAATGAATATGAAGAGCAAAACTCGAATGAGTTATATATAGGCATCCTAACTTGGAGTCACAGATTCCCACTAAATCTATACTACCTAAGATCATGTCTATCCCTATCAAATAAGATTACATGAACCAATTGGATTACTCCCCCATCCAACTAGGACTCTAACTGATAAGATAGCATCTAACAAGATAACATAAAGATAGAGTTTACGTTTATCTATAACTCTAAACCCTTATCCGCGAAGATCTCCACTATCTTCAGATGTTGAGTTTCGCTGCAACTCTAACTCATAGTCATTGCCACATTATCCAAGATCTTCCCGCGATCTCTATCCGCTGATGATGCAATATGATCTTGCAGAAGACCACTAGCATACTGATCTGATCCAATGCTTCCCAAAACAAGTTCGTTAGTCGTGGTCCATCCATCAGCACATAGCCAAGTCGTTAGTCCGTCAAGTCCTTAGCCTGGGTCAAGTCAATATCCATAAGGTCTAATGCTATACCAAAATTAGCACTAAGTCCGATCCCACTCACCCACATTTGCTTTAGTGTTTTCAACACAGCCTATCCGCACATAGGTCCATCAATGCACGTTCATGGATAAGTCCATCTTCTATGATCAAGCTCCTTTATAGTGTAGTCTCATCGCTCTATGACTAAGTCACAAGTCATAATCCGAGTTACTATAAAAACCTCACCCAGTTACATACCTCCGACCTACCTTGGTGAAGTTAGGTGTTTAGGCGCCTATCACGCTCGCATGCCCTGGCACATCCTCGTGGGTCTCATACACTTTTACACCTTCTCGCATATCCTCGCGGTCTCATACACTTTTGCGCCTTCTCGAGCACTCTCAGGTCTTGCATAATTTAGTTTTCCAACTCCGCACAACCTTGCATCCAAATCTAACGTCTCATTGAAGATTTTCCCCAATGCGCACCTACAAGTGCCCGCAAGTATCAAATCTCGCCTACTCTCGAGATCTCTGCAGATACTTCCCTTATCCCTCGCCTACTTCGCAAGTTCCTCAGGTTTTGCTCGCCAACTCGCAAGACTTTGCCTTGTTCCCTTGTCAACACGCCTTCCTCATGCCTACTTACGTGCCAAGCATTGGTTAAGGCTTGCCAACACTCACATGATCCCGTAGTCTGAACTTAGGGGTCTAACAGTAACCTTGTTGTCTCAAAAGTCAACAATAAAGTGCCGCCTCGTGGAGGTTATTGTCAATATGACCGCTGAACACTTTGTGGTGTCTCTTTAGAATTGCTTTAATTTCCTCTTGGATGTGGTGATCAATACCCAGGCATTGGATAGCATCAACCAACACCAAGCCATCTAAAGATTCATCTACAACTTGGCTCAATATATGCTTGCATGCCTTCAATTTTTACTCGAGCTCAATGCAAGAACCATCCTGAAAGAGAAGAGAAATAGATTCATGACTACTTACGGCTGGAGATTGTTGAAGAAACTATAGTTAAGTTTAAGTTGTTGAGTGATGATCTTACAACTGATTAACTGAAGTAAATTAATGATAACTATTCCTAATTGATAGGAAAGGTTCTAATGAACGCAACTACAAGTGCATGTAGAGGTCCATTTATACTATTTCACACGGAAAGCAACTTGAGGCCTTGAAAACCATCCACAATCTGTTGATAGGTATGGAGTATTTGCCATCAGTAAGACTACTCAATCAGATTTTTGCTTCCTTACGAAAGCAACAATCTAGATGAGCTGTGACGGATATCATTCACGTTTAAAGGAACATTTTACTCCTCCAAACATTACCTATCAACCGTACACATCCTCAAAATTAGGGTGGAGAATGTAAGTCTACTAGAAAATGTAAGACATGAAAACAAAACATAAAACGAGAGGAGTAGCAGAAAACAGAAAGGGTCAACTTACACTAGTTAAATCCAATTGAGTTAGAGGGCTTAAATGCTTCGAGGAACTAGTACAGACTGCGTGGTTATTAGCAATGTTCCAGCTTTTAGCACCAAGGATATGCTTAAAATCGATAAAATTTGGTTTAGCAATTTTGGGAGTATTAGTCAACTGGATCCCTTGATCTTAGTAAGCCACCTACTGAATCCCTTGATTACAGCACACGTATCATTCACTTCCTTATAGGGCTGTCAAGGACTTTGTAATTAACGATTCCTTTGCTAAATTAGAGGTAGACATTGTGTATATAAATCTTGTAAACTATCAGTATAAAAGTGAGCTTGATTCTCCATTTGACCGTTCTTTTGTTATGGTATCAGAGCCGGAATCAGTTATGTCTTCAAAAACCCAATCCTCTAAAATCTCTTCCCCATCATCTTCTTCGCCTATACCAACCAGTCCTTCCACCTTGCCATATGCACAATTTAGCTTTGCCATTAAACTAAAGCCTACCAATTATCTGATATGGAAAACCCAATTTAACCCAATCTGGAAAAGTTATGATCTCACGTCCCATATCAACGGAACAGCTGCCCCAACAGCAACAGTCATTGATCAGGAAACTAAAACCATCATTCCCAATCCGGAGTATCAAAATTGGTTTTATCAAGATCAACTATTAGTTGGCTGGATACTTTCCTCCCTTACAGAGGAGGTCTTTCCTTACATAGGCGGTCAGGAATCAGCCCATGAAGTCTGGGAAGCTCTCAAAGAAGCTTTTGGCGCTCAATCTAGCGCTAGGCAAGTCTATCTTCACATGGAATTACAGAACTTGTCTTCGGAAGACAAACCAATGTCACAATTTCTAAAAGAGGCCAAGAATATCAAAGATCAACTTGCCCAAGCAGGAATGCCATCGGAAATGCTGAATTCAATGCAAACATTTTCATATTGCTACCATCGGATTATCACCCTATTCTTGCTTGAATTTCATCGAGAAAAGATGAAGTGAGTTTTTCTGAATTATCTGGAATGCTTATTTCATATGAGATTTTATTGCAGAGTTCAAGAAAACCAGCCTCTATGGTTGCTAATATTGCATGCCATGAATCGTCCCACTCCAAAAACAACAATTATGGCAAGAACAATAATTATAGGCATAACAACAAGGGAAGCTTCAACAATGGTAGATCTAACAAGAGATGGTTCGCTACCCCTTGTCAAATTTGCAACTTGAATAATCATCAAGCTAATACCTGCCGAAAATGATTTGACAGAAACTACGAGCCACCAACTGCCAATGTTGTTGTTTGTAGTTCATCTAGCAAAAGCACTGACTGGTATCCAGATTCGGCAGCTAGTCATCACATGACACCAGACTTGGCCAGTTTGGGAATCTCAGAAGAGTATAAGGGATCAGATAATGTTAACATTGGCAATGGCTCAGGTGTCTCTATCAAACATGTTGGAAAGTCTGCTCTCTTAACACAACATAAGCCTTTAGTTTTGAATGAAATTCTTCATCTGCCTTCAATTCAAGAACAACTAATGTCGGTCAATAAAATAGCTAAAGATAATAAGTGCTATTTTAAGTTTTATAACTCACACTTTGTTGTGAAAGATCTATCACAAAGAGGCTTCTCTTAAAGGGACCTGCTGAGGATGGTGTGTACAAGGTCTCAGGTGCACAGTTACAAAATCTACAAAAGAGACCTCAAGTTTTTATGGCTAAAAAGCTTAGCTTGAAGGACTGGCATGATCGGCTCGGACACGCTCAATTTGGAGTTGTTTCAAAGATTGTCAACACTTTTAATTTACCTTGTTCAATAAAAGGCACTCCAGTACAAACTTGTGAGGCCTACTACCTTGGTAAACTCAGCAGATCTCACTTGCCATTAACCGGAACCGTTACACTCAATAAATTTGAATTGGTCCATGGGGATGTATGGGGTCTAGCCCCAATGAATTCTGTGTCTGGTGAAAGATATTTTTTGATTTTGGTTGATGACTTTTCTAGATTTACTTTGCTTTATCCAATTAAGCTCAAAAGTGATGTGTATTCCATAATCTGTTAGTTTGTGGCAATGGTTGAAAGGAAATTCCATACAAAAATCAAGTATTTTCAATCTGATTGGGGAGGTGAATTTCGAAATGTTAATACATTTCTTAAAAACTCAGGGATCGTACATAGAGTTGTATGTGCTCACACACATGAACAAAATGGAATTGTGGAAAGGAAAATTTGACATATTGTTGATACGGGGTTATCTGTGCTGGCTCATTCCAATGTTCTGTTAAAGTTCTGGAATTATGCTTTCACTGTTGCGGTCCATATTGTGAATCGGCTGCCATCTCCTATTCTTAACAATATTTCTCCTCATGAGAAGCTACTTGCTCAGCCTCCAGATTATAATGCTCTCAAGGTGTTTAGGTGCACCGCTTACCCACTCCTTAGATCATATAATGCCAAAAAATTTTCTTTTTGCAGTACACCTTATGTTTATCTTGGAAATGCTAAGATCAAGGGATCCAGTTGACTAATAGGGAGTTGGCTTTTGAGCACACTTGGTAGGACATACGGTGAACAGATTTTTTGAAGCCATGAACATTATCAATAACGGAGGACCAATTAATTTTTCAAAGAAACAAATGGCTAAATTGGGAAGAGATGGTCCGGATGGCATGTAGAGGACTGATGCAACCTTAATTTATAGAATTCCAAGTTACTGTACAAGAATAATAATCTCACCTAAGATCTATGAGCCCATCCTTCCGTATTGATAAATATGTCAAAAAATTTCTAACATATGTAAAATGGTTTAATAGGTCTATATTTTGAGTGTCATTTTCTGTTGCTATTGCATAGCAAACTGATCGTGAAGACTTTTTTTCCCTTATCTCCAATTATTCTAAATTAAAATCGAAGAACAGTCTGGACCCTAAAGATTGTAAAAGTGAATGATTAAAGCAAACAAAAATAGTAGTTGAAGACCATTCAAGTTACTGATATGATTCTTTCTGTGTGCCCTTCGGAATCCCAGCATAGTGTCAAAACCAACTTTTGTGTCTTGATTGTCAGTAATATTGTCTCTTGATAAGAGTGGGTAGGGAGAGAGATCATAAGTAATAGAAACACTGCCCAATGACCCTATTCATTTATCTTCAACTTTTTCTATGTCTAGTTTACCCTCTAGTATAAAGTGTGTCATCTAATCGTATCGAAAATTTTATAGAAATTACTCACGTACCTGTAAAAAATCTTGTTTATGAGTCTTCTTTACCTTTGTTGAGTCTGTACAGTGTATATTCTCGTGATCATTTTTGGAAAAATGGTATTCGTACTACTTTGTCTACATCTCATCCTAAAGTCAAAGAAATCATCTAGAGTTCTAAATTGGAATAGTATAGTCTCAGATCTACAATTGCAGAACAATACGTAAAGCTTGAAATTCCTGAAGAGATTATCTCTCTTTGCAGGGAGCACAATCATACACACCTTCATGTCAGAACTATACGCCTTGTTTTTACACTTCAAGGAAGAAAGAGAATATCTGTTACAGCTAGGATATCTCTTCTATAAACTACCTACACAACGTACCAGAATGCTTTGATAGGTACCTTATTGACAATGCTCAATAATAGAAGTGTCATTCTGACGGTAGCACCTGATTTCAATATCAAGTTAGATGATTCCACTTTGTCTGAACGCCTGCAATTTCAGATCCAGATCACTAGAGCATATTAAGATCCTACAGCTATCATGGCTAATTTCCATCACCAGATGATCTATCATCTACAGAATCATACTTTAGGCCTTAACTTTCCAAATTTTACTTCGGATACCCATTACATAGTTGCTGATCATTCTAATGATCAGACTACTATCATCCAGATCCCGAAGCAACTACTAACACAGGTACTTGAAAAGTTGATGCCTATTGAATAGATCACCAATTACCAAAAGGTGTTCCACATGCCTAATCGACACTCTTTTCATACCACATCTCCTCTGATTCTGAGGACATTAAAAGATGGAAGAGTGAAGTCCATCTATATAAAGCCCAATGAAGATTCATCTGGACCTTCTACATTTGGGGGTATATTTCTATTCCAACCCTTATTTTCACATACGAAAGATAAATCAGGTACTCTTATCCATTATTTCAAATATAATGGAGATCCAGTTTATGTTAATCATCATAGTGGACATTTTTTATTAGATATCGACCCATTTATGTGCGAATCCGACTGTGAAATCTGTCTCAATCCTAAATAAGATAATGATAGTGATGATGAAAGATATATAAGAAGAAATAACTAACAAAAAGACCAAAATATCCTTATTATTATTATTATTATTCATTTATTTTTACTTATTATTCTTCTTATTATTAATTATATTATTATTATTATTAAATTCCTTATTATTATTATTACTATTATTATTACTATTATTATTATTAGTAATAAATTCCTTATTATTATTGATTTTCTTCTTATTATTATTGATTTTATTATTCTTATTTTTATCCTTATTAACAAAAAGACCAAAATATCCTTATCCTTATTATTATTCTTATTAATATTAATGTTATTAATTTTATTAATTATTAAATAATAATAATAATATTATTATTAAATAATAATAATTAATAATTATGAAATCAAAATGCGAAGGATAAAAAGTCTTCAACAAATAACTCTATTCTTGGAACAGCTAAAGACATCTTTTGATGATCTTTAGTTATTCCTAAAAGTTGAGGAATACGTAATCTTAGGATTAGGAATTTTGGTATTTTTGTCTTACCAAACAAATAATTATTTAAAATTTAAGAATATACAAGGAATAGAATTTTTATTCCTGTGAACTAAACATGCCCTTGAAGATTTTATGGCGGATAAATGAATCAGTAACAAAAGGGCAAGAAACTAATCAAAAGAACCAAAATGGGTTATGTTCATTAACTTACAAGCATAAGTCAAAAGACTAATGGACATACTCTATTCAGTAATAGGAAGCTCCTCGACAAGCAAAAGGGGTGACAACTTCTCAAGCAAAAGCTTTTGAGCATGTAGAAGGGGTAACGATTTAAGAGGAAGCTCTTTGATACTAGTAAATAACCTACTCATTTAAGGTTCATGGGCTCATCTCTTCATGTTTAGAAATTGATCAAGAGGACCTATACAAAATTGGTATTAGACCATTAAAAGAGGGTTAATTTTAAGCTTTAGAAAACATAAATCCATGTGTGAAGCTCGCTTCACGAGTAATAAGAGGAGACCTAGGGACTTCTCTTTCCCATTTGATAGTCTGGTATTATACACCTATAGATTCATTGTAAAAGTTATAAAAATGTCAAACTTAATCCCTATTCTAGTGGAAATAATAGTTGAGAAAGGTAGACATCATCACCAACTTATATGGAAATTACTCCCAATGGATAAGACATATATTTTAAAGACGTAGGAGCAAGCTTAATGCTTTATTGCTTTAAGGGAGGCATATCACTTTTTAGAGAAAGTTGAGAGAACATACAAAGTTGTAAAAGGAGAAGGTAAAAAAAGGGAATATACTCAGGAAGTCTAACAAGAGAGAATCTAAGGAAAGGGATAGAAGAAAGGAGAACCTATGGGTTTGAGGATGTGATATCATTGCATCTGAATTTGTCTTTGAACTATATTCTAACTATACAAAGAGCATGGATATCATTAATCCCTTGAAATCATTAATAAGTAACTCAGTGATCAAGTAAGTTTTGTCACTTCCACCAAGATTATAGCTATAAGAAGGAAAAGTGTCAAGATCAATAAAAGGCAATGGATTTCCTGTTAAGAAGGCTTATTGGATCAGTTCGTGGTAGATAGTCCCAAACTATAGATAATAAAATGCAATATAATTAATCCTAGTCAAGTAATCATGTTAGCAAACATATGGTAACCTCTTTTAGGCCTTTCTTATTAACATAATAACATTGGAGATTTGAATTTAAGCTAGTCAAAGTTAAAGAAATTTGGATTTATGCTTGAATCATCGATCTATATTATAGGTAAAACAAAGAAGAGAATGAGATAAAAAGAATCAATTATTTTTTAATTGGAGGATCCAAAGGTGATCAATCTCAATGATGACGTGATGGTCACTATAATGACACTAGCCAACAATAAAGTAAGAAGGATTTTGGTTAATAATGGAAGCTCGGATGAAATCGTATTGTATGATGTGTTTAAAGAACTAAAGTTCACAAGACACATTTTAGGCTACGTTGATTTCATTGGTTTGCTTTTGAGGAGGCAAACTATTGCTTTAAGGAAGATTGGGTTGTTGATGAAGTGAGAAATAATACCTAGGTAGATATCAATTTTATGTTGTCTAATAGATCTTTAGCATACAATGTCATTATGAAAAGACTTTCTTTATTCCATTAGGCTATGTTGTCACCGTACCAATTAATGATTAACCCACTTATAATGGTGTAGCTAAGATGTATAGGGACTTAGCTAGGTAGTTCTACTTAAAGTCTCCAAAGCTGATGGGAGCTTCAATGTTCATGAGATCAACTCGTAAGAGTTAGAAAAGGGGTAGAGAAAAGATCTTACATAAGAGATAGTATCGGTAGTATAAGAAAACCTACAAGGAGAAGGCTATTAAAGGTGGAGGCCATGATTGAAAGAGCGCATATGGAATTATTATTGAGAAATTCCATATGCGCTCTTTCAATCATGATAAAAGAAGTTGGTGGTGTATAAATTAAATTTCAACTTTTATTATAGGAATGAGAGATAAAAGAAGCATACCTTTGACTTGGAAAGACAAAAAGGTATTAGGGAAAATGTGAAAAGGTTATTAAACCAACATAAGATACAATATCTACGGTGGTTGGGCAACATGACGATGGTTAATAAGTCAAGTGAAAAGTGATGCATATATATATGGATTTTATAAACCTTAACAAAGTTTATATAAAGGACAAGTAAATCTTAACTAAACTAAACTAGTTGGTGGATGCATCTATTATCCATAAATGGATAAGCATAGATGTGTATTTGAGATATCACTAGATCTTTATATATGGGTCATACATTAAGAACACCTTATTCATTATGCACAATGACATCTAATAGTATTAACTGATGCTTTATAAGCTAAAGATTTGAGACAAGATACTAAGGGTTGGTCAATAAGGAATTTAAACCACTACTAGGTAACAATGTGGAGCCGACATCAATGATGATTGTTAAGATAAAAAATAGTGTGATCTATATTGTATAAAAGATTTCCTTGAGATTGGGTGAAGATTTGGGACAAAATATATCCATCTTAAATGTGTATTTAGTATAGCTATTGAAAAGGTTTTGGATTTTATAGTTACCCAACATTGTATAAAGGTCAAGTTAGAGAAGATAAAGGCAATTCAAACTATAGAATCCCTATGCTCTATTAAGGACATTTGGGGGCTTATAAGAAGATTGAAGAGTTGTTCTAGATTGTTTTTTATATCAATATATCATTACCTAACTTTCTTGCTTATACTCAAAAAGTTAAAAACTTTAGTTAAGGGTTGAAGTGTCAGTAGGCTTTTGAGCAGTTGAAAGCCTACTTACTATAATCCTGACAATTATCCACCCCTTATTAAGGAGAAGCCTTATTCCTTTTTTCATCAATTATAAAGTTGATGTTAGCTCAGTTTTAATAAGGGAAGAGCAAAAGCAATAGAACTATGTGAAGTTAGAAAAGGTAACCTTAACATTGGTGACTTCTATAAGTAAAATCCTTTTTAAAGTTAATAATGTGAAGATAGTCATAGATTTGTATTATAATAAACAGTGAACCTAAGACATTTTCGCTCAAAGGTAAAACTCATTTGTAAAATGTAGATTTGTTGAGTGATCGTGTACTCAATATATTTTATCTCTTAAGGAAAAATGCATTCACAAAGCATAATATGCTAAGCAATCTTACATCTAATATGTTTTCACTTAAAGACAAAATGCATTCATCACAAATTAATATATTAAGCGATCATGATCCTATGATAATTTTTCAGTCTAAGCGATCATGATCATAGATATATTTGCTTTACATTTTCATTGATTAATTGAACTATCAAATCATCATTATGGACTTAAGACATTCTTATCCTCATGAAGGAAAGCAAAACAATTTATCTAAAACAAATAAGGAAGAAAGAGTCGACAAAACTCAAGAAAGACTGTTTATGTATAATCGAACTTGCAAACAAAAATTATAATGAAAAATAAAAATAATAATACTCCTATAATTATAGGGGTACTTACAGTCTTAAAGATATATTTATGTAATTGCCAAAACGCATACATAAAAACACTTGCCAACCAACTTCGGAAATCATTTAGTAATCTATACATCTTGTTTCTAACTAATCCAAAGACTAGTCGTTGGCCCATCAAAGGGCCACTAAAGGGTCAATACTAATAGGAGGGAATAACCTTCGAACCCTTCCATGATAAAATTCTTTTCGAAGGTCAATAAAACTATCATGGGAAGATTTATGTGCAACATCCCACTACCATATGGTATATACCTGAACATCCATGGACATTCAAGTACATATTCTATGATAATAGTATGTTAGAGCAAAACAAATCAAACTTACACATGGCATCAACTAACTTAGTTAAAAGTCATCAAATTTTAAAAACCATTCATTGCATTCATTCACAAAAGCTTACAATGCTTTCCATTAAACAAATATTTACAAAATCTTATACAGGTTCCAACAAAAACTACAAAATAAAAGCTATAACTCTTCTGATGTCAGCTGACAGACCACCGAGCTATAACTTAGTCCAAAATGTTCCTCTAATTCAGAATAAGATACTAAGTCTCCCTATCTTATACCTGAAAAGTCACGTTGCAATTTTTATGAGTTTTGCAAACTTAATGAGCGAACCATCATTGATGATTTCGCCCAGATTACATACACAATTCACATATTTCACAAATATTCATTCCGAACATGTATGTCCAAATACTCACATTATTATGGCACAACATGTATTCATTATGAATCAGAACATATGTATACAAATACAGATGCATATGAGACTTCAGATTTGTTATTATTGTTGTGGCTGAATGCTTTTCACATACATATAAAGATACTGGCCCATTGGTCTCAGTCAGAATAGAATCACAGAGCATAGCTCTACGTGCAGAATCAGAAATCATGGAGCAAATCACTACTTGCAAGCGCTTTCATACTGGCTATTTTGGTCATAACGCCTTTATCTGAGCATGCATTTTATGAAATGCATCAAATACCGAATATGTCATATATGACAGTCACATATGATGCACAGTCAGAATCTTATAATCATCGGACCTAAGTATGGCATTCAACTTTCGTTGAGAATACAAATATCATTCAAAATTTTGCAACAATTCAGAGCACTTCCAATGCATACCCAAATATTATACTCCTTGGACTTAAAGTCCATAATTCATAACAAATCACAAACAGTTCATAATTGGAAGTCAAACAAATTCAATTAATCCTAGGAAAATCATCTAGGTTGACTCATAGTACGCTCTAATATGCTATTGCCTAGATGGTTCAACAATGTCCAATTAGTGTCCAATGTGCCCCTCTATATTATACAAAACACATTTACAAATATCACACTTTTGTACAAATGTATACCATTTGTACTAATAATTTGGTACATAATAAAACAATGTGAAATCAATTACATAACTTAATTGACCACTTCAGATTTTTCTAACAACATACTTATAGGTCAACTTTGCATAATTAATCTGATAAGGTACATGACAAAATTAGGTCACACTTCCTTCTAGAAAGTTGTTTTCCAATGTCTTAAGTTTCTAATGACACCCTAATTATTCAATTTGGTTGAGTATACCGAAAGTTATACTCAAACGATTTTAGACTGTTCTTAAGCTTCAACAAAATTCTTACCTCAAATTCCAATCAGATTCTGAAATTCTTAAAGGCAGAATTAGAATTTAATCTCTTCAAACAATTTGTATATCTATGTCTTTAGTTTATTATGAAACAAAAAGTCTCATTTGGAGCTCTATATATCATGTTATGATCAAAATACTGAAGTACGTTTAGTAAAATGTCCAATTCATACTCTTCCAACCGATACCCTTACTTTGATTCAATAAATCATTTTTGAATCCCCACCAAATGCTATAAAATTCTATGGAGTGATAGAGAAATGTGTTCTGAAACTATTGGTTCAAGAATTATTTTGTTTGGAGGTTAGACGAAGAAGTTATGGCCAAAAGAATCAAACATGAATCAGACAAAGGCTTGGTCAAACATGAATGAAACGAAGGCTTGGTCAAACATAAATCAGACGAAGGATTCAGTCAATGATGCATCAGACGATGTCTTGGTCAATGATGCATTAGACAAAGGATTCAATCAAACCTAAACCAGATGATGGGATTTTATGGGTCCTTCTCACATCACCCAAAGTTCTAAATCACAAACTACAGTCTCCAAAGCATCCCCACTTGTAATGATCATATCTCTTAACTCATTTTTAACTCATCAACATACACACAATTCAAAAATCCAAGATTCACACTTAAACATCTAAATTCATTTCTACTGATACTCAACAGATTCATGCATGTACAGTGAAAAAATAGCTCTTCTTAAACACAGCTTCAATGATTCTTCTAGCTCAAAACTCATTTAAACACTATTCAATAAACACATACCACACTTAAACTAATTCTTCTACTTCCATTTTAGCTCATCACAACCCAAACAAATCAAATCTATATATAAACACTAAAAACCGATGCATGTACGTGAAATCATGTTCAACTTCCTCTCTCTACTAAATTTTCATTCTTACTACATTTGTTTCAATTTCTTTTTTTTTTTCAAATTACAACACCCCGTAATCTCATATTCAATTCCAACACTAACACATCATCTGAATCATTCATAGAAGTCAGAGAGTTAGAAATATCCCTTAATTGTAAACTCATTCAAATTCACCTCTGTTAACACTTCTTATATTTTCATGCATGAATAGTACATTAACTATATACGTAATCTTCTCAACCATAACAGAGACATATATTTCTTCATCAACTTACATAAATTTTTATATATCTCAATCTAGAATCCATTCAATATAGTGTTAAACAATTCCTAATTCTCAAATCCATCATCTAAATTATTCATCACCGTAACCATAATTCTCAAACCCATGCATGCATGTATATAGTTACA
>JAOSBK010000002.1:29207775-29227612 GCA_027568895.1 Erythroxylum shatona
CATTTTTTATACTTCAAGAACTAGTATTATTAGGATTTATCCAAAAGATACAAATCACTTCCTAAGGTTCACAAAAAGTATAACTTTGTCCTTACCATTACTTATAGTACAACTTATCCTTTGACACTCAAAAATATAACATATAAACTCAATAAAACATATTGACTCCATAACCTTGAATTTGTTAAATTTCTATCATACCTTTTTATTGTATTATTAAGTTGTCTTATGTGGCATGCCAACCTATCATAGTGTATTCAGCTCTTAAATATGACATGTATAAATTATATTAGAATAATAATTAACAATGTTTTTGTCACTCCTCCCTCACTACCTAGGTTGTCTATAAATATTTTTAAGATGTCTTAAGTCTTGCATGGGAAAATTTTTAGGGGGAATTCAATGTTAACGAATAAGCCAATAAGTGATGTAAAAGAAGATGCTTAACGGAAATTTCTCTTTTATTAAAGAGCTCATTGAAGTTTAATGGACGTCCTTCACAATTTTCATTATCTTTAGGTTCTAAGAAAAGATGTTAAATATAAAAACTAGAGCATGTGAATTGCAAAGCTTCATCCTCGCTTTGTATTCTATAAGATATTATGTATTGGTATGAATTGATGTTTGCATCATAATTATTAACTTTTAGGTTATTTTTACTTTTCTCATAAATTTTCTTGACTTATAATTGAATTTGGCTAAGAAAAATTGCCATTTGTTTTTTTTTGTTTACCTCATAATTTCTTTTTCTTTAAGATTATTATAAAGCAATCCAATTTTTAATTATGCCTAAAATTATTCTATCACCAACATAAGTAATAATTAGATTGCTTCGTCATAATTAAAAATAAGCACAAATTTTACCTAATTTATCTTTCAATTCTTTTTCTTTTCTTTTTAGATAGCTATACAAGAAAATAATCATAATTATATTAATTCTTTAGTTATAATCTTTTGGGGCCTCTAACAATGTTGGATTTTTTTGGCTAACTAGGAGTTACAGGGATTTAAGATTTAATGATTATTTTTGGTAGTTTTTTATCCTTCTTTCATTGTTAATTTTCCTCCTTTTTATCTATAACTAATGCAGCTTAGATAAAGTTGTCAACTTTTAATTGAATCACCAAAAGAAATCTCACCTTTACAAGCTACAAATTATTTTAATATAATTTATTCATATCAAATTTAAGCACAAAGTAATATGATCTCTCTTCTTTTTCTTAAACTAGTTATATGCTTGGATATAAATTAGATAAAATAATATTTTATCTTCACTCATCTACCTAAATAAGAATTAATTCAAAATTTTATTAATAAATTTTGATCAATAAATAATAATTCTAACATACAGTATATACATAATGGCTTTATTATTTATTATTATATTTAAAATAGAAAATAATTTAATTAAAGATGTATTATTTGATAAAGAATTCCAATTTTAAAAAAGTAAGATTCATATTATTTAAATATATCGAATATTATTGATCCAGTATTTAATTATTTAATGGACATATTTTTATAAAACATTTATGTTTACAACTAGAATTGCTAATCCTAATGATAATGTTCAAAAGTAATTAATCTCGAATTCTCAAAATCTTCGTTATCTAATATTTTTACACCAAAACTTTGACTTCATTCACATTAATTTTTTTCATCATGTTAAAGATAAACTATTTGAAACTCAAGGTATAAAATTTTTAAAAAATAAACAAGTTGAGACATTTAATAATAGAGTATATACTTTTATATAAAAATTTAGAGAATTCATTGTTCAATTCCTTTTAATTAGATGCATGACAATGGCACCTTTTAGTAAGTTTATTAAAAGTTTTACAGTGAAGACATTTAATTGCTAAATCATGCCTAGATCTTGTACAAGAGGTGTCCGTAATAAGAAGCATTATGCGTGTAATGTATATGCTGACGCAGTGGGACATGACGAAGGATGTTTTAATAGGGACATCCATTAAACATGTGGCGTCAGACGAAGGATGTTTTAATCGGGACATCCATTAAACATGTGGTGCAAAAGCAGCGTCAGACGAGGGTTGTTTTAATCGGGACATCCATTAAACATGTGGTGCAAAAGCAGTGTCAATGATCGGTCACCAAAAATCGGTTCATATCACTTATCAGAACTCATAGGGTCGGTGTTTGAATAATACGGGAAAAAGCAAATTCATGCGTTACTAATTATGATAATGTTTGGCCTACATCAAGTATTTGGCTAAGAGCTGTCCATTCGTTGAAACTAAAATCTGAGCGACGGATCTAAATCAGGGTGGCAGTATGCATACATCTGAAATTTCATTATTTGACGCAACTTACTAATAAGTTGGTTTAGAATAACAATAAGGCCTAATAAATAAGGTTCGAATTTTGTAAAACAGATTCTCTGTTTTAATTAATTAGCTCTTATTAAATTCTATTCATTTATTTTATTTGAAACCAATGATTGTTACATCATTTTTTAAATAAATGTTAACGATTATTAATTTTATAAATTAAGGCAACCTACTAATAAGTCGATTTAAAATAAAAATAAGGACTAACAATCATATTAATTAAGTTTTATTATATTTTATTAAATCTTATTTACATATTTATATAGAACCTATATTTATAATTAAAATTTTCTGTACCAAAATTGAGCACCGGTTTTTACGCAAACAATCTGGTGCCCCTAATTGGCAAGACAAACGAAGAGATAACAATGTGAAAGAGACGTCTATTCGATGAACATCTATTCCACTATTTTTAGTGTCTTGGTACACGATTGTCGTCAAACAATTGCTACAATAGTGGTGGATTTCAAAAAGGAAGTGGAAGTGACGTTAACGCAAACTGTTCAAAGGTTTGCAAAATTCTAAGAAAGTACAGATCGAACTAATTGAGGATCTAACGTTTCCCAGGATCACATGTACGTCCAATTCATACTCTATAAAATTATTATAATCTACAACAGCAAACAGCTATTCTAAAAATCACCTAATATGTTTGACTTCTCTTTAAAAATAAAAACCGAGATATACATGTGAATCGAAAACCGTGGAGTTTACAATCAAGAGATTAGAGATGGCATTCAAACCGAACCCGAAATCAATAAGTTTGAACTTGGTTTGAAGTTCAAAAATTATTAAAACATTTCCACCAATTAGTATACATTAATCACTTAATTTTCAGTTAAATTTATATGATTATTAAATTATCTTTTCATACAAATAAAACATTTTTTATCTCGTATTTATATTTATCTTGAAGAAAAATATTCAAATATTATGGGATATGGTGTAATAAGTTATATTTTATTGACAATTTGGGTACAATTGTAACAATTGTTGGGTGATAATATAATCCTTGTGAGAACAATACCTTTTAAGTTATAAGTTATAATATGTATACTTGCACTACTGAAAATTTTTCTATAAAAAACTATTAAAAAATTTTGGTGCCATCACCGGGGATTATTATAGCATCTATTGCAATTTAAGTTACTTTGATTTAAGGACTTTAATACTTTTTTTGTGTAATTGCAAGTGTGTGAATACAAAAATCAAAAGGAGCTATTAGGCAACTTTCAGGAATTTTTTTCCAACCTAAGGAAAGGCAATATAGTATTGATGTGAGTTAATTTAACACATATAATCTTTGGTGACAGAATCACTCAAATTATTCTAGGACAAACAATGCTAGAAATAACCTAAGAGCACGTGGTCTACTAGGTTTTTAATAGGATAGTCTTGGATCATTAAACTCAAAGTTGGACAAGTTAAAGGATGTGCTAAGCTCCAAGTTCAATAACCAAGATGAAAGTTAGAAGAGGATGGAGGCCAAATTTGATCAAATAATGAAGAACCACTCCTCTTCTCTTCATAACTTCGAGGTTCAAGTTAGGTAACTTGCCAATGCATTGTTGACAAGGAATGTGGGGAATCTCTCAAGTAACAAGGAAGTCCAACCAATATCCATGTCGTTTTATGGCATTTGTAGGGGTAAACATTACAATCATGACTGTCAGGTAATAAATTATATGTGGGAGCTTCCATATTGCATGTGAAACTGACCTAAGAAAAAACCATATAAGCATACACATGATTCAAAGTGAAGCATCTCTTACGCTAATACATGGAACGATTTGCGTTAGCTGAATCTTTATAGGAACAGCAGCAAGAAGAATAGACAACAGAGAAAATAAAGGTCAAAGAAGAGGAGGAAGCCTCTTTCTAAGAAGAGAAAGTAAAAGCGTGGATAAAGGATTTTAAAGAAGAAAAAGAGGAGGAGCTAAATACGGAAACTATTGATGAATCATTAGTAGTCACCTTAAGTATGAATGATTTAGGGAGTTTGATTATTCCTTATTTTATTAAAAATTTGTTTATAAGTCGATTGGACTTGCTAATTTGACATGTCCTTATTATTATCTTACAACATATTACTTATTCACAGGCTAATAAACCACTATGTGGAGAACTAGGTGGAAACAAGCCATTAATTACACACCCAAGTTAATTGTAAACGTGTAAAGTACGTTGAGATGAATGCGTTAAACAAGCGCTACTTGGGATGCAACCTAAGAATTAGGGTGTGTTTCATTTTTATTTTATTTTGTTTCCATTTTACAGGTTAATATAGGATTTAGTTAAGTTTTAGTATTTTAAGTTAAGATAAAAAAAATATCATCAGTTGATTTTGCGTATTTATCATGCTTATGGTATGTATGTTAAGTTTTTGTAACTTTAAATGATCAATTTTTACGTTTTCTCAACTATTTTCTATGGTATACATGGTCACAAAGACCTATATAGTCTATAGACACTACCGCTTACAATATAAATCCTTTAAAAAATTTTCACACACATTAACAAAGAGGTACATGCTCAATATACACGCCTATATAGACTTACACGGTTAGATATAGGACCATGTAGATGGTCGTGTAAGTTTGTAAAAACTTACACGCTCGTGTCTTTTGAATTTTTATAAGTCTGTGACTTACATGGTTAGATACACAACCTTGTAACTGACTCTGTAAGTCTACAAAAGACGTTTGAAAAAAATCCTTTTCTCTTCATTTTGTCTCATTTTGTTCTCCCTCTCTACCACCCACTTTCACATTCTCTCAACTTCCCACCTAATTTATTGTTTTCTACTCAAATTCTAACACCCAAGAAAGTTGTTTCATTGATGATACTTGTTTTATGCTTGAATTTTTAGGTATTTTCTACAATTTTTAGGGATTTTTACCGAAAAATAGATTAATCAAGGTAACAACCACAAAAGGTCGAGTCACATTATCCCTAATGATTCGACACCATTAATAGCCACAAATGAATTAGAAACACAGTGATTACGTATTGCATTCAAGTTTCTAACAATGGGTTTACATAAAAATAATCTAATAAAGCATTAAGATGATTATTACACAATACCCAATTCAATAAGGGCATGATAACATAACCAATCCCTAATAGAGAAAGAACACAATAAATAAGGGATAGATGCCCAAAACATGTCTTCAACTTTGATTTAACCTTGAAACTGGAATGGGAAAGCCTAGCCTTCCATGAGTCTCAAAATAGTTGCGTGCTCTGCCCCACATTTTCTCCCAAAACTGATCCGTCCTTTATTTGCTGTCAAAATGTTCTATTTATATGAAAACTTAGGTTTTTGGGAATATACATAGTTTGATATACGGTTGTGTATCAAACCATATAAGTCATAAAAATGTAAAATTTGTGAAGATACACAGTTGGATACACTTCCATGTATCTAATTGTGTAAGTCCAAATACGGTCATGTAGCTCCCAGGTTTTGCTGACTTCTTGTTCTTCTTGTTACTTTTAATTTAATCCTCACCCTAATCCATATCCTTCTTATGCCACAAGGGGAATTGGGTTTGAACCTCAAAATGTTGGCTTAATTAAGGTGCTTTTAGCTCACTTTAGCTCTTTTGCTTCCAAGTTATACCTAAAACCAAATACTCCCTCCTATCCAAAATAAGTGTCGTTTTAGAGAGATTTTAATTATTCAAAATAAGTGTCGTTCACGATTTTTCATGCATGTTTATAATTTTATTTCCAAAATTACCCTTTAATTTCTCTCACATCCTAATTATACAGATTACATTTTCAAGGCAATTCAACATGCAATTAATAAGGGTATATAAAACATTTCACTAACTTTCTTAATAAGTATGCATCTCTCTAAAACGACACTTATTTTGGATAGGAGGGAGTATGAACTAAAATGAGTATCTTAAGCATTTCACAACAATAATAACTAAGTGTTAAGAAGTGAATAAATAAATAATTAAACACACATCAATATCATCAATATCTAATATTAAGTTTTTGTAGTATGTCATTTACAAAATATAGAATAATCTATCAAGTTATTTAGGTTTATGCATTAATTAAGGCCTATAGGGAGGTTCTTAAAGTGGTAAAATTTGAACACCAAACTTGATATACGAGTTAAAATGGAAAACTCCCAAAGGAAACCTATGATTAGAAAAGGAAATTTATGTTTCTATCTAAAGAAAGATGGTCAGAATAGGTTTTCTCGACCTACTTAGAGTTACCTCAATCTCAAGTTCAATTAGTAATACAAGAATAATTTCTTATTGTCTAATTAATTCAGACCTTATTTAAGCATGGTAAGTCAAAAAATTATTGAAGATTTATTATTAGAGGTTGAAATTTTAAATAAACATATATGTAGGTTCTGTTAACCTTATAAATGTTATAAGCCTGCTAAATTCTTCCATTAGGAAGTTTGATAGACCTAAAGGAAATCAAGATCAAGATAAGTCCAAAGCTTTTAAGGGTGTTAAGAGCTAGGAAAATATTATAGTCCTTACTTTTTAACTTATTGTATTCGCAAATATTATCCAAGATATCATAGATGTGGAGTTTACTTTCTTTATATCTCTACTCCTAAACGTGATAAAGGCAAAGGTTTATGATTAGATGAACATACACCTTTAATCAAATATATCTTTATAATGAAAATATTTAATGATTAGATGATCTTTATAAGTCTATTATCGTATGTTATCATTCATTTATGATATTTTAGATCCAGCGTTTATAATGAATATGTTGTATGGAATTTTAGATCCAATGTTTAAATGGATTTTCATAGATTTTGGATCATATCTTAAGTACTATTTTCTATGAGATTGTGAATTTGATGTTTTGCAAGCTGGATATTGAGAATACTTGGACTGAATTTCTTTTTAAAAAAATTAGTATAGCAATATCACACTTCATGATTCTTTTATGTTATAATAAGTCTAGCATTTTTCAATTTCCTGAATCAAAATTTAAGACTTTATGATTTTTTGTTTTGTATATTTTTCAAGTTTAATAGTTTGGGAATTTAACTTTATTATTTGGAATTTTACATGTCTAATGTTCTAAAACTTTATGAGCCAAATTATTTGGCTTTTTACAAGTTTGTTGTTTGGTATTTTGCAAGTCTGACATTTCAAGACTTTATAAGTCTATACTTTGCAATTCTGACATTTTGAGACTTTATGAGTTTATCATTTAGAACTTTACAAGTCTAACATGTTGAGACTTTATAAGTCTATCATTTTTCATTTTGAAATTTGAACATTTAAAAAATCTATAAATTTGTTATTTGGAGTTTTGAAAGTTTAACATTTTAAGAGTCCATGCGCTTATCTTTTTACGCTTGCAAGTTTAACATTTTAAGACTTTATAAATCCATCATTTTGCATTTTGCATATCTGTTGTTTCAAACTCTTGAATATGTCTATCTTTTTTGATACATTGTATGTGTGAACTTGAAATGGAACTTCATTGATATTTGTATGTTAAGATTAGTAAGGGCCTAAAGTGTTGGCTATTCTAGGTTCTAGGAGCTTTTAAATTGTCTAAACCCTAAAGTTATACAAGCTATGTCTAACAAATTCCTTAACCTTGTATGGATATGTCCAATTGGAGCTAGCATTCACTTATTTTATAGCATTGGTGTGAATTTTAGTAGAGTCTCGTACTAAGGACTTGCCCATGCTCGGATGGATGGACCACGACTAGCGGATTATTATGGGAAGCATTGGATCAGGCCAGGGTGTTATGTGAGCTCTGGCGAGATCACACTACATCATCAATGGATAAAGATCGTGGGGAGACCTTGGATGATGTGGTGATGACTAGGAGTTAGAGTTGCATTGGAACTAAACATCTAAAGATAGTAGAGCTCTTCGAGGATAAGGTTGCTAGTATCCTAGTTGAATGTAAACACTATCTTTTTGTTATCTTATCATACCAGTCAAAGTCCTGTTTAGATGGGGGTGTCATCTAATTGGTCCATGTGATAAGGATAGATGTAATCATAGCACGATCTTAGGCAGTTCAGTTTTAGTGGGATTTTGAATGTAATTTGGCTTCCAAGTTAGAAAGCCTATGTATAGCTCATTCGAGCTTTGCTTTTCTCATTCAATAAGAGAGAGCATTTTTTGTATTCTTTTAAGGGAAAGTATATAAAGGTTGGTTTTACTATATCTCTGAGTTTCCTTGTAGTCTTTGTTTCTTATTGCTTTTGTAGCATAGTTTCTTCGAGAGTGTGAGGTAAACACTTTGAGGGTCATTGAAGGCTGAGTTTTACTTAAGCGGACCTAAGTGAGACTGCCTTACAAAGGGTATTGGTGATCAACTTCTGTGAAAGTTCGAGTCCCAAAAGTGATCTTTGTATCATGATCATGCATCTCATAAATAATATATATTAAATATATGCAACAGAAAATAAAACAGAATCTAAAAAATTAGATCTACTCATGCATATAGATATAGAAAACAAAAATATGAAATGTGAGATGTGAGATGTTTACATACCTTTTCGACGATCTCCTTCGTTCTTTAATCTTCTCTATGTTAGGTTATTGTAAACCACAATGATCAACGTAGACTATCTCTAGTGAAAGTCCACCCGAAGATAGAAGGATGAAACCTCACTAGGAGAAGGGTAGAATTCTTTCTTTGTGCTAGCAAAGACAAGAGAGTTAGAGAGAAAAAGAGTGTGTGTGTAAGAAAGAACCTTTCTTTCCCTTGTATCTTACACAAGATGCACAAAAATCATCTTTATTTTATGCACCATTTGGCCTTCAAAAACCCCCCATCACTAATGGAGAGTTATGGGAAGTTAATGGTCATGAAAAGCATGCATTAATGGAAGTTACGGGAAGTTGATGACCATGAATGGCATGCATTAATGAAAGTTTGGGAAGTTAATTGCTAAATTGGCAGCCAACAACACTTGTCTCTAATCCATTCCATGCAATTTTTTCCACCACGATCACATCATGATACAATCCCGAAACACTCTCTCATATCTTGAATCACATTCAAGACTATTTTATTCATCCTTCAGATCTCCTATGTGTGTGACTCATTAAGTTCTCAGTTATATTGACCACTTGAATTAACACTTGATTCAAGTAAGTCAAGAGTGGTATCTAGTAACAGGTCATGATCTACAATTGACCAAAAAGTCAATGGTTTGACTACAAACCCTTCAATATGTAATGTTGCCATGCAATTCTTCCTTTCATCATCTATACACCACTTGCTTAAGAATATGGTCAAAATGTCAACTCTTACTAAACTGACTACGTTACATCTAGTCCAAGTGATATTAGATCTTGTCCTGGGGATCTCATTACTTTATATATCATTGAAGACTCTCTTTATGATGCATATCTACTTTGGCCAGAGACTCTGAAGTAATGACTCCAATAAAAAGCCGTGGGTATCATCTCCTTCTATTAGGAGTGGTGAATCCATTATTGGCTACTCAGTTACCTCCAAATACCTCAAGTTGTACCCAATCACCACCTTATAAGTAACCCCTGAAAGGCACCGATGAATGGAGTCAAAGAATAGGATCAGTATCCAAGATATCTTTGAGCACCTCAAGTCAAAGGGTATTTGCACCATTGCTATGATGAGACTGTCATTGACACTGGAATAGAATATCCATATGATTGTCTCATAGTAGGTCAATCCAACGTACTTACTACCCGTAGTTAGCATCCATATATTAACTTTAAACAACTCATGTCTACAGCTTATGAGATCTACTACTTGATTTAACCAAGGAGTATAACATGTACTAGTCTATTCGGATTAATGATATCGCTTCTCATTAATCTTATGACTAAGGAAATTTTAGATACTAATATAATTACACATGATAGGAATCTTATTATCATGATCGCATCATGATTTCCTCCATATTATGTTTTGTATCAAGGACTTTATTAAATCAATTTAAGATCAATATCAAATCCATAAATGTATGAACATTGAAATAATGAAAACTCCCTTTATTAATTATAAAATGATTTGTACAATAAGTTCTAAAGGTGATTGCCTTTAGAGCACTTCTCTTACAATGTCAATTATAATGGTTCTCCTCAAGATGCGCTAACCTTTTCTATAATCTAAAATCTGACCTTTTTCAGTACAAAATTTTAACCTATTATTAATATGTTGAATTCTTTAGGTATATATGTTG
Organism: Erythroxylum shatona; assembly: GCA_027568895.1. NCBI lineage: Eukaryota > Viridiplantae > Streptophyta > Magnoliopsida > Malpighiales > Erythroxylaceae > Erythroxylum > Erythroxylum shatona. Next base: position 29,218,324 of record JAOSBK010000002.1, read on the forward strand.
TAGGTCTTTTATTTTTAATTAAGGCCATTTTTTCCTATAATAATATTTTATTAACCTCAAGCTTGTGGTTTTTGACACTAATAAAAGGAAATTTCATCTACATAGGTATTAGGGCTTTTATTCCATTTGCCAAATTGAATGGGGTTTCTTTTATTATTATTCTCTAGGTCATAAAATTCTAAAGGATGCTTTGCAACTTATTTGACCAAATGCCTTTAACTTAAACAATCTTTGTTTTAAGGCCTGATCAAAATGCTCCTAATGGTGACCTTGATTAAGTTGTTAATCTATATGTGCATAACTGACGTAAAGGCTTCTCTTGAAACCAGGGATTCATAATTGTTTTTTATAAGTTTGAGAAAATGAGTTATAGTACATTATTTGTTATTATAGATTAGGGAATGCCATATTTACATATAATATGACCCATTAAGAATATCTTAAGTGTCTTTCCTAATATGATTACGTAAGATTCTAATTATACCTAACATGTGAAGTAAATCAATTATGATAAGGATGAATTTCTTTTGTTCGAAAGTCGACAGTAGTAGAGATGAGATAGGATAATACTCTACAATAAGATGTTTATGAAAATGCAACTTTCTCTAGCAACAATCACATTTTTTATATAGTTAATTGCCTCTCACTTGAGTAATAGCTAAAATATCCTTGTCATTATATCTTATAAGATAGTTCTGAATAACACTAGTTTGATCCATAAGATCCTTTAAAACATTATTTTAAGATTTATCTAGCCTAAAGTGGGATGATGTTCTTTAAATATAGCTCAATATACAAGCACTTGTAAAGTTTACTATTAATGACATAAAATTTTATGAATCCTCAAGTAGGTTTTGCATTATGGACCTAATTTAAAGCTAATTCTCCTTTATTCATGTAGTTTTTTAATAAGGTCCTCTATTTTTCTACCTATGCTTCAACTTTATCATCAATATATGTTCAAACCTAAATTCCATAAATGTATCTTTACGTTTTATTCCTTCCACTTCATACTTCGATAATTGATTTGCTAGGTGTTTTTATCTTCAATTATGTGCTTGACCTAAATCTACATATATTTTGTTATGATCGGTTATAAGTTGAAGTACGTCTCCTCTTTGGCAATCAGGAGGCCATTCAATTGATTGATAACAAGTTTTAAATTTGACTCAATTTTCACTTAGTGAATCTACAAATGTATTGCCATTTGTTTTCCACATATTTATGTCTCATAGTTTTCTTCTTTATTAGAGATATTGAACTTGTTCTAATAACAATAGTTGATATTGATGTAATCGGACTTTGGATAATAATTACAACTATACTTCCATCCTAGCTTGACATGCCATCAACATTCATAGCGTAGACATGTAAAGACTCCAGGTTAGGTTCATTTGAATTTGCTTTATCAAGGAGGATAATGCATTTGACCATAAATTATATCTATAGCTAGGACTTGGCTTATGCCTACAGGTTGAGCCTAACATTAAAGTCACTAAATTCTATTAAACAATTCACCATTATTCTAAAATGATTTTTCATGTATAAAATTTATACCAAGGGTAAGTTTGAGACAACAAAAATGGGATAAGATTGGAATTATATTCATGGTTTCCTTATTAACATGAAAATGGTTATAACTTCTTTCTTTATTTGAGTTATACCTAGTTTCTAGTCCTTAGAGGTTCTTGCTTATATAGTAAATGGGCTTTGCATGTACTTATTCACAAACTAGCATTATATTAGATGCTTCTACTATGCCAAAAATATAGATATATATAATTTCACTATTGTAAGGGATATTAAGGAGAGGTAGATTTTGTAAGTAAATTTTTAGATCTTCTAGTGCTTGCTACCAGCCCTTACTCCATTTAACTCTTTTGATTTTTTTTTAATCATTTTGAAGAAAGGGAGATATCTTTCTATGAATTTAGAGAGAATAAGAGGCAAACTTATTATTTTACCTATTAGGATTTGTAGCTCCTTTATGGTTTATGGTAACTTCATATTGATAATGGCTTGATCGTTTAGAGAATTGGTTCAATACCCCTCTAGTTCACCATGAAGCCTAAGAACTCTAAAATAGAATGTCCAAATACTTACTTCTTAGGGTTTAACTTATCAAATTTTTCTTTAGTATGTTTTGGAATTTTTAGAGATTTACTAAGTGAGCCCCTTTTTTCTTTATCTACATAATCATATTATCAATATAAACCTTTATATTTGAGATTATCTCTCTTTAAAATATTAAATTGATAATGCTTTTAAAGGTTACTTACACATTGTTTATTCTGAATGACATCTTCTTATAATATTATGTTTTCATGTATGTAATAAATATTGATTTTCCTAATCATGTTAATACAATCAGATCTAGCTATAACTCGAGTATGTACCTATAAAACTTAACCACCTATGATCTATTATACTTTTATTATTAGATCTATTTTTAAATCAAATAGAAATCTTGAGGGTGTACTTTGCTTAAGTTCATAAAGTCAATGCACATACGCAATTTACTATTGGACTTTTTTACCAATACTATATTAGAGAGCCAGTCAAGATACACCATTTCCCTAATAAATCATGCCCTTAAGAGCCTGTTCACTTCCTTTTGCACTACTTATTATCTCTCATTTACAAAGACTTTTCTTTTGCTTTATAGGTTTGGTATCATGTCTCACATTCAACTAGTAAGCTATTATTTGTAGCTTTATTCCTGTCATGTATAAAGGAGACCAAATGAAGACATCTTGATAATCTTTCAAAAATTATGCCATCTTAACGCATTATCCTTGATCCATGTCGATTTTAATTTTATAGTACTCCACTTTGTTTTGCATCTTTAATTTAAAATTTTCAAATTTCTTTAATTATCTCAGCCCCTATTGTCACTCTCTGCATGCCTAAAATCCATTTCTTCAATGCTCATATGTTGATCACTAAATCCATATAACACTATCTTGATGTTTGTTGATCACCAAAGACTTCTTTCTTGCTTTTCTCTATTGAGAACTTCATTGGCAACTAATATGGTGACAAGGTGGCTCTTGTTGCATTAAGAAAAGGTTTGCCAAAATGGAATTGTATATGGTTGACCTACACATGATGTGGAACTCACTCTTTTTTATTGTCTACTTGGTATGCTCATGTATTATAACAAGTAGGTTTATTTTTTTAAAGCTAGAGTTGATATCCTCTAAAACCAATTAGAGGAAAGTATGTTGGAGAAACTACAATGCCTCGAGTCCTATTATCTTGAAGAATTAATTTTGTAAAAAAGAATGTCAATAAAGTTGTCACTATCTATAAAAATTCTTTTTACCAGAAAATTTATTATTATTGCTTTAGTGACCATTGCATCTTTATGGGGGTTACATTCTCTTAACACTTCTTCTTCCTTATATATGATTTTTCTTCATATTTAATGTCTTCTAATTTTTTGTTCTTTATGATGTTCACCTGATTTTCAACTAAAACCTAGTATAATTATTGTTCCCTCACACAATCATGCTGATGACTCTAGTAGGTTCTATGCTGATGACTCTAGTAGGTTCTCCGTTTTCTCTCCTTTAGTTTATTAGTAGACCTATAAATTAGTACTTCCTAGTCTTAACTTCGTGATTGGTGTCTTTATAGGTAGATATCTTCATTTCCTCTTATAAATTACTCAAAGCATACCTATTGTAGGTGCTTATTAATAGTTCTTCTAAGGTTCCTATAATCTTCAATTCCATGGCTATAGTCCCAGTGGAATCAACCTTAGTTTTTATGTGAATGGTATCATATGTCTGGGTGGGTTTATTAGATCATATTCTTTGATGAAGTTTAAGATTTTAACTATAGGTACATTTAAAGAGGATGTTTTTACTTATTCTCTATCCTTTAGAAATGATCTCCTTTTTTGCATGTTAGGTGATCTTATTTCCCCTGATAGATCTATCACTTTTCATATATGGGGTCTTGTTTTTGCTTTAGGATTTGTTTAACTGATTTACATATAACTCAACTTCCTCCAAATTGATATGCCTTTGGGCATGCTCTTTTACTTCTTTGAAGGTATGCTACCTATCTATCTTCAAGGATTTCTTTAAAAGATGATATTATTTTAACTCTTTATCAACCGTAATGGCTATAGTAGAGATTTGAATTTGTTTTGTATAATCATATAGAGTTTCTCCTAGTTTTTGTACTATCTCTGTAAAGAATTGAGCTATATGGTTTTTTTTTTATATTACCAGCAGAGTTAGTATCTTCGAATAGTTTCTTTAAGAACTTGAAGACAACTATGAACTTATTTGATGCGAACGATATGAATCTTTTGATAGGCTTATCAAATAAAACTAGAATGCTCGACACTTCTTTGATCTGATGCCTATGTAAATCCATTATTTTCCTAAATTATATAGTTTCGTTACACAGTTTTTTCATGTCATCATAAGGTTCCAAATGTAGTAGCTTGAATTTTAATGGTAGTAGATTATGTAGTACTTTTTTTGTTGAAAGGCTTGTTAAAAGAAATATTACCTTTTGGTTTTGTTCTTACAACATATGGGGTGAAAAAAGTCTACGGTGATGTGGTATGGGTGGGCCAATGACATTGATCTTATTTGAAAACCTTTCTTAACTTATGAGTTTGTTATGGTATGCCTCATCTTGTATTAACTTTGTATGTTGGGTACCATAAGGAGACTTATAACTAACCTCATAGGTTTTGTAAGTGTCGACTTGTGCTGAAGAACTATGTTTATAACTAACAACTATTATTAAATATTGTCGATTACTATTAGGAGCCTTCCATAACAGAAATGCAAGTTACTTACGATAAAGGAGGGGTATATCTAATGTCGATTGTGAAAAAAGGAAAGGATGAGGAGATGTTGTTAGTTCTACTTGTTCAGATTGTGAGATGTGGTTTTTTTATTACTAGTCAAATGTTTTACAAGATTAACAAATTACAACTCCATAGTGAGTGTCAAATGATAAGTATAGCTTTTTGGGTGTTTGAATTCTCTAAGCGTAGCTCTGGGCTAAAAGTTTGTTCCAAAGTTGATAGGCTCTTCTCATAGACTAACAAAACCAATCACTAGAATGTTTTATAGTGTTTGGTTTTCAATGATCAAGTTAGTGAGAGCTAGGGAGAAGTAATATTCTAGTGAGATAACTTCGAAGGTAAAAAGTGACATCATTCTTAAAAATAGTTATTATTTTTATAGTCACTTGAGAAATTATGACACTAAACTTTGTATAGTGCTCGAAAATTATTAATTTAATGAGCTTCTTATTATATTTTATCTTTAAGGATATTTTCATATGTATCATTTAAACTTTTATAGTGACAAATATGGGTGTCAAGTCTAATGTTTATGCTCTTATTTCAATATTGTCCCTTGAAATTTTTGTATAAGAAATATTACCAAGCAAATTTAAGAAGATAACATTTGGTTTTCTAAAATATGATGCTTCTTCTAATATAAGTTTGTAATATTTTATGGTGATAAATCTTACGAATAAAAAAGAAAAAGACCACTTTATTGCAAAAATTTTCTCATTTTTAATATAGTTTCGATTTTTTATTTCACAATTTAGTATGAAGCCTTTTCAAAATTGAATATTAAAGCTTGAAGTTTGTTATCACTATGTTACGTAAATATGATCTTGAACTAAAATACAAAATTTTAAACTTAAAAAAAGGTGAAAATATTTGACAATAAAATATTTTTTATTCTAAATATATTGGTATATTTCATATAGTATGATTTTGCTATCTTCAAATCAATATTTTCTTATTCTAATTTTTTTAAAATTTCCTTCTTCTTTAGATTTTATAAATTTTGAATTTTCATAAAAATATGAACATGAGACTTTTATATTTGAATAATTTCTACCCACAAATGATCTATAGTAACTATTTAAAATATTTTATTAAAAAATGCATGATAGGGCATTGCCTAATTTTTTTATAGTTTTATGATTCTTATACAAATTAATAATACCTTCAAATATATTAAGTGTATGAAATAATTAATAATTTTCTCATTCATATAACATGTTACTAAAAAAGTTTTAGAATTTGTGTTTGTATATGTCTTGCATGTAGATTTTGTAAGAAGACTAATGATTTTTTAACTCAATTCATAATCTACGAATAGCAGTCAAAACCTTTTTAAGTAACATAAGATGTGACTTTTTCTCTAAAGTAACGAATATATGGCTCCTCGCGAACGCATCCCTTCCACTGATCCACGCCCCAACAAATGCACTAAACCACCAGATCCTCCTCCCGTAGTGGTCACACAACGTCCTTCCTCTACCCTGGGCGACCCAGGTAATGGTAGTGTTTCGAAATCAATGTCTTGGAAGGATAAGGACCTCTGCAGGGAACGCGACAAGGCAGCTGCTTATGAGGCTAAAGAATGAGTATCTGTGAATCTCATCGACACTGGGATTGTCACCAGGGAATACAAGGGAGGGAATAAGCAGTTTCCGATCTTCCACGTGGACCCAGGGTACATGGCATCCCTTGAAGCCCCGTGGCGGCAATATGTTGTCGTCAAGCTGTTAAGACGCTCAATTTCCTATCGGATCCTTTATGCCAAAATCGAGCAACTCTGGAAACCTGCTGGCGGCTTTGATGTACTGGACTTAGGCTTCGACCACTTCCTGGTTAAATTTGATCATTGGAATGATTTTGACTATGCCCTGGACAAGGGCCCCTGGATGATCTTTGACCACTATTTGACTATCCGCCCATAGTATCCGGGCTTCTCGGCGATGCATGTAGTCGTTGACTCTTCTCTCATCTGGGCTCGTCTGCCCAATGTCTCTGTCCAATACTACGACGAAGACCTGCTCCTAGCACTTGCCACTGGGCTCGGACGCCCAGTTAAGTTTGATAGGAACACTACCTTGGCTAACCGTGGACACTTTGCTCGGATTTACATGGAGATTGATCTGGACAAGCCTTTGGTCGGTTAGATTGTCATCAATGGCAGTATGCATTTTGTGGAATATGAAGGACTTCATACTATTTGTTTTACCTGTGAAAAATTTGGGCATAGCGCCAGCCGGTGCTCTCTCCCCCAACCTGTGACTACGACTCCAGCGTCGGGGGCACCAGTGAATCCAGTAGGTGAGACAACCCCGATGGCCACTAATCTGAGTCCTCCCCTTGATGTGACCACTGACACTGACAGAACAGGCGACACCCTGGGGGTTGGCTCCTGGATGGTAGTCGCGACAAGACACTCTCGCCCATCAAGGTCCAAGCACGCTGCAGCTCCTCCTTCTAGTCAGCGTCAACCGTCCAACCGTTACACTGTCCTCACTGCGACTACGCTTGGTGATGACATTATGCACAGTGGGCAGGTCGAGGGTCGGGATATGGAACTGAATTCTGAGTTTTCTTTTGAAGTGGGTAGTACAAGTGGAGTTAAAAAGACTGGAAAATCTTCTAGACGCCACGAGAGACTTCCCCGTTCCATCAGTTCGTTGGGCCCAGGCCAATCCAACAGCCTCTCGTTGACCCCTCCATTTCCCCTGGCAGGCCAGCCCACCGCTCCTAGAACTGGTGACTTAGGGTGTCCCACTAGCCCTCCTACTCGGACCCAAGGTCATGTCCCTCCCTCGACCTCCTCAGCCCCTGTTCGGGACCTAAGCCCAGCTCCTTCTTCAAACCCCCCCATAGACCCGTCTCTTGTCCACCAGGTTGCCTCTAAGTTTTTCCAAGCCTTCCAAGCCTCTATTCCTCCCCCTCAGTCCACGGTTGTCCTTCATGATGGGTCACCTTTGCAAAGTGTCCAAGTCTTGCAGGGCCCTGACCCCCCGGACCCGGGCAGTGGTGAGCCACGTCCCTGCGCTTCTGCTATCCCACAGACCTTAGCTCCAGAGACACCTTCTCTTTCTTCTGATCCTTTACAGGTGGCTGGGGAGGATGTAGATGTTGATATGGTCCCCAGCAGCCTCGCCTGCTAGTGTCGGTCGATCTCCTCCATTCTCTTTTTTTATGATTAATAGTCTGAACATATTATCGTGGAATTGCTGAGGGGCGGCTAATGTTCATTTTCCTGCTTGCGTGAAAGACCTTCATATCTGTCATACAGTGGACATCCTGATCCTGGTGGAAACACACATCTCAAGTCCCCGGGTTGACAGTATTTCCAGATCTCTCCAATTTTCGAACACTGTTCGTATGGAAGCCATTAGTTTTTCTGAAGGCATATGGTGTCTGTGGAACGCGTCAGTATCCACGATTGAGGTTTTAGTTTCACACAGACAATTCATTCACTGTCTCGTTCGGGACTCCCAGCACAAGGTTTGGTTTCTGACCGCAATCTATGCTAGCCCTTGCCCTTCTAGCCATGAATGCTTTTGGCGTGAAATCAAGCGTATCAATTCCATCACTGGTTTGCCGTGGGTCCTGATTAGGGATTTTAACGACTACGCATCCGCTACGGAGAAAAGGGGTGGCTCTTATTCTCTGCAGTAGGCTCGTCATTTCCAACAGAATCTGGATGAGTGTTCTCTTATGGATTTAGGGCATCACGGATCCCCTTTCACTTTCCGGCAGAAGCGAAGTGGTGCTATCTCTACCTTTGCCTGTCTTGACAGAGCCTGGAGGATCTTGTTCCCTAACGCCACGGTCCACCATCTCCCCCGTACGCACTCAGACCACCACCCGACAGTGCTGAATTTGTTCGGCTTCATTTGGTATTATCTTCCATCGGAAGCGCAGAATCCTTGCTAGACTTAGCGGCATCCAAAGATTTTTAGCCTCCCATCAAGGCGATTCCCTTTTGCAACTAGAACAAGATGTGTATGTGTAACAAAATTACTGATTTTTTATTACTTCATTTTAGTTTCAAATTTATTTATACCTTTCCCTTTAATTTCAAACAAATGATTCAAAACAATAACACAATAGGAAAAAAAGTTATTTTAAGTAATATAAAAGATTTTATTTCTCTAAATATTTTAGGCATATTCCTTTATTTTAACATACATCTTACTAGATTAAAAAGCGTAATAATTTATTTTTCTTAAACTCAAATCTATAATAAAAATAAATCTGTGCATAATCTTATTATTTCTACAATAGCTCTGAAATGCTAGTTTGTCCTCAATACCATGTTCAATTAGTACAGATTCTAAACTCTTAAAACCTTGCTAAGGATTAATCTTAGACCATGTTAAGAGAACCAATGATGTTGGTCAATGCTCTCTTCAAGACTGGGAAGCCGATGTTGGTCATCATAACTATACATCAAAGGAACCATTCTTGCCATATTAA
>JAOSBK010000002.1:29269639-29282428 GCA_027568895.1 Erythroxylum shatona
TGTTATTATTTTATGATATTAAGATAACTCATATAAAGTGTTATAAATTTATTATTAAAGTAACTCATATAAAGTGTTATTATTTTATATCACTTTCGTAACATCTTAAAATAATAACCTTTTATAATGTTTAGTAACAATTAAAAAAATTGTTATCAATGATAAATTATATATTATAAAATTATAAAGTGTTACTTATAAAATTAAGAATCATAATATTTTAAGATGTAATATTACCGTAGATAGGTATTTTATAACATATTATCAAAAGTGTTACTGTCTAGTATTACTGTATGTCATGTTTGTTGTAATGATGAGATAATCCACAGACACACAAGTAATGTTCCATTCGGGATTCTCATAATTAGGTCAGTTCAGTGAACTTATTCTCTAATAAGCACCCACATATTTGTTTAACTATCTCCACACTTTAATCTATAAGATCGACTATTTTCTTCATAAGAAAGAAACAAATATGTGCTAGTCTAACAATTTCATCAATACCCCGCCTTGATGAAATTATGACTAGGAATATTTTAGGAATAATACAAAAATGCAATTTAAATCTCATAATTATAATCACTTTATAATTTTTAATTACATAACAATTATTCCTGGGATTTTATATTTATGATTAATAATTAAATAATTAAAAATACACAAAGATAAAGAATGTTTTTTATTGAATAAAACAAATTTTATACAATAAAATGTACAACCAAAATTGGCTGCAAGGGCATAAACCAACAGTATGAACTATATGGAGGTAGTTGTATGATCAAGATAAGATTCATCACCTTAAAGTAATTATGGAGAATGTTTCGTTGTTCTTGATTAGTATTGATTCAAAAAATCCTTGGCCAAGGTGGAATAACGTTTTATAAATAGTTTACAAATGTTATTAATTGAATCAATAACTAATGGTGGAGAACTAATATTATTGGACTCAAATTGGAATAGACATTAATTCCATGATCTATGTCTAATCAAAACATTATATGATGAAATGATTGAATTATATAAAAAAGTTATACACAAAAAGATTTGTCAAAATCACTTTAACATTCCTAAATATTTGGATGATCATGATGTCTTGCTAAACGTCAATCTTAATTTATGGTTATAAATTATTTAATTGAACAATTAAAGATAAACTAAAACTCAAATTCATAATTTATAATCATTGCCAACGTATTTGGGAACCTAATAGATGTCATACAAAGAATGAGTTGAAGAGAGCAAAGTTATTTTGATCAAGTTAGACTTGAATGTAAAGTCTAAGAAAACTTTATGATTTAATTAGAATTACAAATAATTGATATTTAATAAATAAGGACCAATATAAGATACTGAATTTAATTTGGACATAATTGGTATTTAATTAGAAATATTTGTATTTCTAATTAAAATCTAATTAAAATTAAAATTCATTTTCAATTAAATTACTAAAACGTCAAAAGCTTATTATAAATAGGCTTAAGCTCTAATAGAGCTAGCACTTCTTGCCTAACTCTTTCTATAAGAGTTACAGAGTTCTCTCATCCTATTTTGTGGATGTTACTGGAGACCAAACAATTATGCAGCTACAATGGTTAAGACGGATTAATTTTGGAAACAGTTCGAAGAATATGATAAGAACATGATCAAGTTTCGAAATAAGGCACGAATTTAAATTCACGCTTTATTATGATTTATGTATTAATCATTTTATATAATTAAATTGATCTTTGATTTTTGGGAAATTAATTTGCGAAAAGTTTCGTAATTATTCTGCTACGGTCAAGATTGGATTCCATCTCAATTTCTCAATAGTATATATAAAAGTGTCGTCTTGAGATTAATGTTTGTTGTTTACTTATGCATTGTATACTTTAGAAACAACCAATAGTCACGTATATTTTATCAAGTTTTATTGTCTGTCAAATTTGAATTATACTCCAAATATTTTATTTATGTTTTCAGATTGTTTATTTCCTCTAATTTCTATATTTAGACATCTGTGCAAGATTACCTCTATATTCATATTGGGGTGTTCACTCTCTTTTCTTTTCTTCCTTTTTTTCCTTAATGAACGTCAACTTAATTACGTTTTACAGAAATATTTAAATTCAAAGGTGGTAGTTTAATTCTGTCCTCCAATCACATTTTCACGGCCTTCATCTTTTTACAACCAAGGATTTTCCAGGTCCATTGTGCACTGTTTAAGCATTATAAATTCATTAAACATCTCACGTTGCTTTTCCTTTGGAATCATTTTAATAAACAGAAAAGATCATCTCAAATATTGGTCAATTTTGCCCCTTTTCTGCAATCTTATTTTCGATCTGGGTAACGATTGGAACGCGGAAGCACATCACAAATGCCACAGAAAAGTGATTTATAGTCTCCTGAATCAACTAGTACTAGCGTCGCAGAAAGGACATTAACTTACCTGATGCCCTCTGCATCACTTATATAAAGTCCCTAGCATGAATATTTAAGCTAAAATTCATCAGAGTTTGAGTGGATCAACCAGCAGGGACAGGACCTGCTTCTTGTTTTCACGGTCTTGTACACCAAACCCATCTCCGTGCTGGTAAAGATAATGCACTACTCGTGTCATGTTTGTGTTGATATTGACAAATAATTTCAGCTCTGGAGATTGATCACTGAAGCATTGACCGTTTAATTTCTTCCATGTTTTGTTTATAATCCCACTGATGTGTTTCCTGGCTTCATCTTCGGAAACATCCATTTCCCTCATGTAAGAAATAATTGATGAAGCTGCATCTCCTCTCTCTTGCTCTGCCTGTAAAAGAGTCAATGAATGGTTAGACTTCATGTTGGAAGTTAGAAGATCAGTAAGTGTAGAAATAAAATCCAACAGTAATTAGCTTTCTTGATATAGGTAACTACCACTGAAGTACCGAGGTCGTTGCAGAGTCGAATTATAAGGGAAATATTATAAATCAGATCTTCATTCTTCCCAAGAAATTTTGCCAGCTCTTCTGTTTGCTCATTCATTACAGAGAAGAATGAATGAACTGAAAGCACAGTCCCTGATGAGGAAATCCATGCGTTAGCTAAGTACTCCTGTAAAGATGGTACTTTTCCTCTATGATACCATTTTGCTTCTAGAAACAATGACTTGCAAAAATCTGCCCACTGGAGATGAAGAATAAGCAATGGTCAGAAACCAAGCACATTAGGAAGTTGTATCTCAAATTTATATAACCAAATGAGATCAGAGTTAATACCACTTTCTTCAAGTGAAGCTCCACTTCGTACCAACCTTTCTCCCTTTGTATTTCATTAGCAATTTCACTGGTAATATCGGATAGCACTTGGAAACAGATCTTCATACATTCTGGTAGGTGCTGAACTCGACTGCTATCCCACCTGAATATTGTTACTTGTTAGCACGTGGACTTAGTTAATCTCCTTGAATTGTTGGATAAAAAATTAGGGAATTACCAACCTAGCTACTGCCTTGGTGAAGTGCTCTAGTTCCTCCAGGGAACCATAGATATCGTAAACATCATCAATGATTAGTATCATTAGAATAACTTTTGTGAGCCATTTCCTGAAGGAACTATACCGACGTTCATGTACCAGCCCTACAGTGCACATGAAGCTCTCAACAACGCGATCCCTTGTAAAGCTCATGCTCTCTAGTAGATTCAAATCACTCCACCACCTAAAAAAATCACAACAGTAATACCATATGCAGAGTTACTTTCTTCTGTCCGGTCTACAATCGTATGCCTCAATTAATGTAACTACTTGAAAATATTTGTTACAAATCAATGTCAACTATACCTTGAAATGTCTTTCAAATCTTTTTGGAGTCCGGCTTGGACCATATTGAAATTGAGTTTTGATAACTCTAGTATAGACATATTCATGTCATTCTGTTTCTCATAGGCATTGATGTGCCACTTAACGTCAAACCAAAGGACCCTTCGGTGCGATGGAAGCTCCAGAGAATGCGTCAGATATTTGTTAAGGCTGCTATCGGCACTACAACATGTACTCTTTAGAGTTCTTGTCGTGAAAGCATTCGCCTCGTCCAAGATATCCTCACCTTCTGAGGCCAAATGTGAGGCCTCATAGAGCTCGATCAGTCCCTCTACGTCTGTGCATTTGCTTTCTACGAAAGAGCCCATCTCGTCCACAAAGCCACTGAACATATCTGGTACCAAGTATATGAACTTGGATTAGGAATAACAAACTAGGAGCGAAACAACATGTCGATATTAGGATTTTTCACCTTGTGAAACCTCGTAACCGTGCTGCCTGAGAACCTTGAAACATAATGCAATGGTATAGAGATCCTCTTGCCCGACGACGCCATATCTGTCGTTCTCCAGTGAAGAGGCTATGTTCATAACAGCTTCCTTGATTTCCTGCTCAAAGTGGTTTGCGAGGCCCAGCTTTCTGATTTTGTCAACCAGCTCCAACTTAGTTAACAAGTCCAAGGCTCCAGCAAACACAAGCCTCACATTCGCCTGTAGCTTCTCAGCTTGCTTTTGATAATACTCTTCCTGCAAGAAAACATTACACATTAATTTCATTGTGCGTGAAAGACATATAGAAATTTAAATTCTCTTTTTCTCCTACGATTCTTGAAAATGCAATGTCTAATGAATTAAAAATTTTATATGTATAACCAAACCCACATCATAATTGTTGGAAAGAGACTGCAGGAAATCATATGTCCACACATTTGGTTTATAATTGGAAGATCGCCTATTTTGGGTTTCAGAACTTGTGTGATACTGCAAAAACTGTTGCCCCACTTTCACTTGTTTATTGTAATCCATTTGAACTGAGAAAAATGTGTATTGGTAAAGACGATAAATTCCAATATGTCGAATAAAAAATAAAAAAAGTTGAGGAAAGTTGTACAATACTTGGCTATGATAATCCGCTTGGACAATGGAGCTATATATAGGCAATAAGGCCTAAAAATCTGCATTGTGTGAAAGGCGCGTAACACGTTTTCTCAAAGCTCTTAAGATGTAACTCTTCATTTGTAATTGTCCAGGCACAAGCGCCCTTAAATCCTCAGGACCCCTTTCTTTGTCCCTAGTATTTGAGTCATTTATTCAGATGTAATGAAATAAGGTAAGGACAGAGTAAGGAAATCAGAGGACCACGTCCCGGTACAAGTAATAAAAAAATGATACGAATTTAAGGTGGTGGTCCCATTTCGATGGAGGATTTTTAAGGTGTAACTCATAACATTCATTGTCAAGCGTGGATTTTGAATTCTGTGTCGGAAGCTTTAGAAATAACAGCCTATATACACGTGGATGGAACTAAGAACTTCATAATCAAGAGATTAAAACTCCCTTGAAGCTATCAATTTATTTTTCTCTGCTGATCCTATTTTGACTAATGATCACCTTTTGATAACAAGTACCTGACGTCTCCTCCGCAGAGAATGGAAGCTCCAGATTCAATATATTCCTAGAGAAGGGAATCAATGCGCGGATCATCTTGCCTCAATTGCCTCCCTCTTCGGTCCAAGATTGCACATCTTCTAGGAGCCTCCGTTGGCTGTTTTAGATTGTCTCCTCCGAGACGCTCACGACGTGCTGTACCGCCGAATTTTGCACTAATATGTTAGATTTGCTTTTGTTTCCTTGTAATTAAAAAAAAGAGATTAATAACATTTAGGCCGGACCTGAAATTCATAATTATGAATTTAGATCTTAGGCCAAAAATTATAAAAAGCTCGGTCTAATCTAATTCTTTTTAAAAAAAAAAGCTAAGCTTGGGTCTCATTACAAGCAGAAAATCTTAGATGTCCCATCATTAGGTTTTTGGAAATTTTGAGGTGGTCAAGCATGTGCATGGAGGATTTTGTGAGATATAACTATATTAACTTCTTATAACATATTGTCAAGTAAAATAGCAATCTAAATACTTGAATTGAATTTCTATGAAGCAAGCTTTAGACTCGGTTATGACGTCAAACGATTGATACGATTATAGTGGAGTTCAAAAAAGAAGTGGAAGTGACGTTCACGCAACTATTCAAAGGTTGAGGATCTAAAGTTTCCCAAGATCACATGTACTTCCAATTCATACTCTATAAAATTATTATAATCTACAACAGCAAAAAGATATTCTAAAAATCACCTAATATATTTAACTTTTCTTTAAAAATAAAAATCTGACTAATGAGTTGGTTTAGAATAAAAATAAAGAGTAACAAGATTCGAGTTTTAAGGATCTTTTGTTTTAATTAACCAATTTTTACTATATTTTATTGAATTTTATTTATATATTTATACAGAGCTTACATATATAATTAAAATTTTATGTAACAGAATTAAACACTGTTTTTGAGGCAAACAATCTAGAAATGAAATATTATGTTCTTTCATTCAAGACCAACCATATGCCATTCATGGACGTACTGAAATTTGTGGCTGTGCATGAACAGAATAGACGTAAGACGTGGTTCAAAGAATCTGATGCCTCGATGCTTTCTTGTAAAACGAAAAGAAGATGTATTGACAAGACAAACGAAGAGATAACCCTGTCAAAGAGATGTCATAGTTATAACCATGTCAAAGAGATGTTCTAGTTAACCAAATAGATTGGTGTGAGTGGTTCAGCATTCTCATTTCTTAATTAGAGGTCTCGAGTTCAAGTCTTGAAAATGGAGAAATTTGTTTGACCAATATTTTACCCCTTACAGGCTGACCAAATACGAGCAGGGATTAGTCTGAAGGTAGATGACTTAAAAGCACCTTCTTATAATTGAGACTTTCTTAGAATACCTCGTGGGCGTGGCTAACAAAAAAAAAAAGATATGTCATAGTTAATCCATCAACATCTATTCGACTATTCTAACCGTCTTGGTACACGATTGTCTCGAAGAATTCAAACCTGTTTGATTCACGTGGGACAAACGATTGGTACAATAATAGTGGATTCCACGTTAACGTCAATGAGTATAAACTCGTTCAAAAATTATAGAAAAATTTCCACGTAATTAGTCCTACATTAATCACTTAATTTTCAATTGATTTTATATGATTATTCAACTATCATTTCATACAAATAAAGTATTTTTTATCTCCTATTTATGTTTATCTTGAAGAAAATATTCAAATGTTATGGGATATGGTGTAATATGTTATATTTTATTCACAATTTGGGTAAATAATATAATTCAATATTTAAGAAATATTTTATCTAGTTATAGATAGTTTAGAGGACATGTAAATTATAATCTCAATTACACAGTTTTCATTTTTACCTTTTATTTTGATCTATAGTCTATTAGTTTATTAATATGTTTTTTTAGCTTGTAATGATACAGATGTTTGAAAATAAAGCTATCAAAACAATAATACTAACCGTAATTGTTCATATTCTATTGAAAGGTATGCGCGTGTGACCTTGTTTTCATAAAGTTGAACACTGAATTAGTATGAGGATGACATATAAAGACAAAGAAATTATTTAATATAATTAGATATGACAATTTTTTATTGACTCAATCTGAATTGAAATTAATAAGTTAAATTTGAGTTAATTGGATTTCAAGTATACGGTGAATTGAGATAATATAAGTCATTTGATGGCTATTTAGTTAATCAGAAACGTCATTTGGTAGTTTGGTGTCATATATATACTTTGTCATGTTGTTTAGAGAACTCACATATTATTAGATAAGTCTTTTTGGTTTAGACATAATTTTTAGGTAGTTGACATTTAACTACAAAATTATCTATAAATGTTAGTTTATGTATTTTAAATAGACCAAGGATGCATGACATAATTTATTAACCCCTCTTTTTGTACGTAAACCGTAATCTCTCAATTGTTTATGTTTTATGTTACTTAATTTTTGTTTCAAAAAGCATCCTTAAACGTATTTGTTGGTTTATACCCTACAATCAATCACTTTGATTTTAATTTAGTGACAAATTTCTTTATCGTGTACATGTTTAGATGTATATAATACAGTCTATAGGATAATTATACATTGCAATGAAATTATAATAAGATTTATATTGCATATTTGTATTATCCATAAATTATTCATAGTCATTGTTTTATTAAGACTAAACATTAATATAACGTAAAAGGACTAGCACACGTTATGTTTGTCCTTATGAAGGAAGTAGTCGATCTCATTAGTTAAAGTATGGAGATACTTAATATAAACGTGTGGGTGCTTATTACAGAACAAGTTTACTAAACAAACCTGATATGAAAAATTTATTTGAAATATTATTTGTATGTCTATGGAATTCTCATCGTGATAATTGTATAAGTGATATGATCCTTTGACTTGGGGTCTCCACAGTTATCTTGTAAAGAGATTGTTTTTAATACTACTTATGACCTATTTAATCATGGGTTATTCAATTGATAGTCATTGAATGTAACATGAACTATATGAAGGTAGTTGTGTGATCAAGATAGGATTAATCACACTAAATTAATTAGGGAGTATGTTTTGTTATTCTCGATTAATATTGATTTAACAAATCCTTAGCTAAGGTGGAATGACATTTTTAAACATTTTTCATTTATCATTAATTAAATTAGTAGCTAAGGACAAAGAACTAATATGGTTGGACTTAAAATAGATTAGACATTAATTTCGTGCTTTATATCTAATTGAAATATTATATGATGAAAGGATTTAATTATACAAAAAAAATCGTGCATGAAAAGTTTAGTCAAAACTAAAGGCATTTTGGAAATTGAATGCCTGTGGTTATTTGTTCTGACAAATAACCACAAGCATTCGATTAATGTCTAATCGAATACTAAGGAAAGATTACAAAACAGTTTAGCGTATATGACGGGAGTACAAAACCCCACGCACGTCTTGGTGAAGAAGCTCTTGTACGACCACCGGAGGCTCCCAGAGGATGTGCAGGCTTGAACTTAAGAGAATTGCACAAGCCGCCATCCTGTCGGCACACTGGTTCCCCTTACGCACGACATGTTGAAAATCAACCTCCCAATCTCGGTGTAAGAGCCCTCAGATACCTGCAACCAACAAAAGATCCTCAGTTAGTACACGCTGGGATGAGGAAAGAATGTTAATGACCTCTAACAAATTGACTTCAACGACTAGACGACGATATACCAGTTCGCAAGTCAAAGTGAGACCGGAAAGGACCCCCTAGAGTTTGGCAGTTAGTGGGGAACTCCGCCTTAGATGTTGTTGGAACCCTTCGTACCATTGCCCATGCCAATCCCGAATTAATCCACCGGCCGAAGTCTAATCAGACTCGGGCTTGACTGCACCATCCGAATTCAATTTCACCCAACCCTTCACAGGCTTAGTCCAGCCCACGTGACTCCCCACGAGCAGGTTGAGGTCAGGGAAAACATAATTTTTCATGATCCAAGCTCTAAAAATCCACTCAACATAGTTCAGAACTACTAGATTACCAACATTTAGCCAAACAAAGCCCTGCTCGAACAGACTTTTGTTCCACCAGTTCCATAAACACCAACAAGCTACCCCATAGATAATCGACCATTCAACCTGTTGAATGGGCGACATGTTGAGAAGGTTGGACAGGACCCATGATCCCTCATCTTGTTGGAAGAAGACTCGACCTATCACCTCCCTGGGAAATTGTCGCCAAAAGATTTGCACCCACGGGTAGTCACGTACCACGTGCAGCGAGGTCTCTTCTTGCCCACAGAAATGGCAGCTGCTATTCGTGGTTAGATGACGAGCGACGCTCTGCCAATTTGTCAGAAGTTTACGTTTAGCCAAAAGCCACAAGAAGGACCGTACCCGCTGAGAACTAGCCCATTTCCATATAATCTCCCACAGTTTGTGATGCGTGGTCACACCAGGACTTTCCAGCAACTTATAAGCTGACGACACTGTAAATCTCCCATGGGTGGTGGGCCCCATATTAACTTATCGTCCACACCCTCCTCGACCGTAAGCCAAATGGAGGCGAGGTCTAAACAGATGGAGGAAGGAAGATACTGCTGGAACTCGTGCCAAAGCCAGGTGTCTCTCCGGTCATTAGACTCGGCCACCGTAGTGTACAAGGTAGTTTCAGGTATTTCTGTGGTTGCCAGGTGGACAAGTAGGCCCCATCCCTCCACCCAGCTATCGAGCCAGAATAAAATTCAGTGTTTCATTCCCCATAACCCATCTACTGCCTTGACAAAGAAGCAGCCAAGCAACCGCCATGCCCCGCCAGACCATGGAGGCCCCTGACCTAGCAATGGTTTGGAGCATATGATGAGTATCCAATCGATATTTACCCCGGAGAACCCAGACCCAAAGGGTTGAGGGATTAGTCAGAAAAGCCTAACCTAATTTGGCAAGGAACGCATCATTGGTGGGGTGGATGCGTTTGATGCCCAAGCCCTCTGCGGACTTCGGTTGGCAGATAGAATCCTAATTCACCGGGTGGATTCTCCACTGAGAGATGGTCGAACTCCAAATAAAATCACGCATGAGTTTTTCAAGATCATCACATAGTGACGTGGGAGGCGAATCGTTTGTATCGTGAAAATAGGAAGGGCGGAGATGACCGACTGGGCTAATGTAACATGACATGCGAGTGATAGAGTTTGCGCTCGCCAGCCCATGAGCTTGTTCGAGACTGTATCCATAATAAGTTGGAAGGTATGCCTGGATGTGCGCTCATGGATCAAGAGGACCCCTAGATACCGGCCCAGATTATTCGTACAGCTAATCTGAAGACCGTGACTGATCCGCCTCGCGGTCTCTTGAGGCAAGTTTTTCGAGAAAAATATCCGAGTCTTCTTGGTGCTCACTTTCTGTCTTTAGGCCAAAAGAAGGTCTGTAAGGTACGGGCGATCACGTGAGTCTGTGTTTTCACAGCTTTAGTGAAAAGGACCAGGTTGACTGCAAAGAAAAGATGAGATATGGGAGGCCCCGTCTGACTAAGCATAATGGGCTTTTAAGATGTAACTCTTTTAAGATGTAACTCTTCATTTGTCTAGGTACAAGCAAGAAAAAATGGTCTTAGATGTCCATTCATTAGGTTGTTGGAGAATTTGAGATGGTCGCATGTTGATGGAGGATTTTTAAGGTGTAACTCTTATAACATTGGTGTTTGCCTCACACGGGAAAATGAGAATGAGAATGAGAATGAATATAGTGAGGAATGGGAATGAATATAGTCATTATAACTATGATGGTTGGTTAAGATGAAAGAATAATTACCATTATCATTGATGGTGGTTAGTTTGTTAAAAATGTTAAGAAATAAAAATTTGTTAATTTTTATTTTATATCAAATTTTAAATATATTTTAAATGATCATTTTTAATTAATGCACCCTAATTATAATGACAAAATGTTTAAAATCAAGTATATTGTGATTTTTCCTTTCCAGTAGCTCTTGAAGAAAAAATACTCTAGTATTTTCTTGCATCAACATATCATTAGTTACATAACATCCTCAAAACATAGTTTAATCATCCAAAATATTGTGTCATTCATCGACACAACCATAATATCCACCATTTCATTGCTATAGTACAATCAAGTAAGATAATTTAATACAATTTACATTCCTCTGATAACGCAAATGATGTTATATTTTAAGTAATTAATGAATAATATTTTAATTAATTACATTGTAATTAGTTAAAATATCTAATTAATTTATTATATTTTAATTACTTAATTACATTTTAATTAATTACATCTTAATTATATTTTAATTAGATTTTAATTAATCATTTAATTATTTATATTTTAATTAACCACTTATATTTTAATTAGACTTTAACTAATTAATTAAAATATCATTAATTAATTAGATTTTATCTTGATTAATTATTTTAATTAATTAATTAGATTTTATCTTAATTAATTAATTTAATTAATTATATTTAATTAAAAATTAAAAATATTAATGTTGATAGGAATCAAACTCATTCCTTTCACATACGGAAGGTATGGACCATTAACTAAAACTTGGGTATGAAAAAACTATTCAATCAATCGTAATAACCAACTAATCATTACCATTCATTCCATTTCTATTGTTTTATTCTCGTACCCCTTAACCAAGCACCTCTTCATTGTCAAGCGTGGATTTTGAATTCTATGCTAGAAGATTAGATTCGATTATGATATCAAACGATTGATACAATTATAGTGGATTTTGAACCAACTAAAAATAAAATGGAAGCGACGTTAACGCAACTATTCAAAGGGTTGCAAAAATCAAAGAAAGAAATACCAGCGCTAAGTAATTAAGGATATAATGTTTCTAGAATATTATGTGATATGTACGTCCAATTCATACTCTATAAAATTATTTTAATCTATAACGTGAAAAGATACTGTAAAAATCACCTAATATATTTACCATGTAGACATTTTTCTTTAAAATAACATCCTATATACACACGTGGATGGAAAACTATGAACTTTATAATTAAGAGATTAATGACATTTAGGCCGAACCTGAAATTCATAAATATTTATTTGGTTGGAAGGTCAAAAATTATAAAAAGCTTGGTCTAATCTAAATCTCAAAAAAAGAAAAAAAAGCTAAGCTTGGGTCTCATTACAAGCAGAAAGTCATAGATGTCCCACCATTAGGTTCTTGGAAATTTTGAGGTGGTCAAGTATGCCATCTCCAACCATTACACCAAATTTTTACACCAAATTTGGTGCAAAGTGGAATATTCTTAGAATCTTTTTACACCACATTTAGTGTTACTTCAACCATTCTATACCAAATTTTTACACCAAAATTTTTTCAAAGAATATACCACAATAATTTAGTTATTAACTAAATTAATTTATATTTA
>JAOSBK010000002.1:29284086-29307342 GCA_027568895.1 Erythroxylum shatona
AAATCATTTTACTCATATTTACCTCCATCATTCAAACAAGCAAAAATAGACCCAATTAACAAATTTAACTAGGCTCTAATACTACTGTGTTGGGAAGGAAGCGAGTATAATACAAGCAACAATCAATCAATAAATCTTTCTCCATTTGAATGAATCTATTAGGAGTAATAATGAGTAAAAATTGGCAGCAAACTAAATGATCACAAGCTGCTCCAATAATGCACAAATCAAAAACCAATAATAAAACACAACAATTATTTAACGTGGTAAAAACTCCTTCGGTGTGAAGGATAAAAAACTACGGGACCTCTCTTGGTCCAAGAAAATAAAATCCACCATCACAAATACTGTCTTACAGAAATCAACAGCCACAAAATCTAGAAATCAAAGGCTCAATCTCATATAGCCACAAATTAAAGTAGAGAACTACACTAAGAGAGCAGTCACAACAAAGGCTTCTGTTCTAACAAATTCTAGAAAATTTCCAGCTGTCCAAATCCAATCTTCACCGTTCAAAACAAAGAACAATGAGTAAGGAACATGCTCACCAAAATTCAACCCGATCAGACAAAGAATGATAGAACAAAATCAGAATATGGTGTAGCTCGTCAGTTCTGGAAACACTTTGATACCAGTCCACTTTTGGATCCAAAAACTCAACCTCCAGACCTCGAAACCAAATCTCCACCGTTCAGAATGGAAACAATATGTCTAGAAACTGTAAACCAAAAATGAGACCGATCCAACGGTGAATGACTTCCCAGTTGTCAGAAATGTAAAATGGGTCGAGTGAGAAAATCTCTCCTTTTGTTAAATTTGAAGGAAAAGTAAAATCTCTCTCTTCTCTCCTCTCTCTCTTCTCTCACTCTTTTGCAACTGCTGAACATTTTTGGTGTTAATGACCATACAAAAAATTAACCCTAATGGGTTAAAAAGAAAATGAGCTTTAATAAATTTATAGGTTTTACCACATAGGAGGGAACTCAAACCCAACACAGTAAATGTTTGTTTCTTACCTATAGTTCCCATCACAAAGGATATCAATGCCTTTCCTCTACTGGTCATGTTTATATTACTCCCCATGCTCGGTTTGATGAATCTGAGTTTCCATACACTTCCTTCTAGATTCTCTCTCTTCTCTCGCTCTTTTGCAACTGCTGAACATTTTTGGTGTTAATGACCATACAAAAAATTAACCTTAATGGGTTAAAAAGAAAATGGGTTTTAACAAATTTATGAGTTTTACCACATAGGAGGGAACCCAAACCCAACACACTAAATGTTTGTTTCTTAGCTATAGTTCCCATCACAAAGGATATCGATGCCTTTCCTCTACTGGTCATGTTTATATTACTCTCCATGCTCGGTTTGATGAATCTAAGTTTCCATACACTTCCTCTTTCCTTTCCTCTCCTCCTAGATTCTCTATTGCTTCTTCACCTTATCCTCTAGTTCATTTGTCTTCATCTTTAATTTCCACTCCTTAGGCGGTCATACCAGGGAACTCTATGGAAGACTCTCCTTTCCCAGTACAATCCGTGTAATCCTTACTCTAACTGTGACCCACAATTGGCCTATATACCAAATGGATGTCTCCAATGCATTTTTACATGGGAACCTCTCTGAGACAATTTATATGACCCAACTTGATGATTTTTGTTGATCCACAACATCCTAACTTTGTTTGTCGTCTTCATCGTGCCATCTATGGTCTTCGTTAGCTCCACGAGCTTAGTTTCAATGCCTCACAATAGCTCTCCTTAACTGGGGGTTTCAGCAATCTCAATCTAATTCATCTCTATTCTTTTACAAGAATGGCTCTACACTTCTGTTTTTTCTTGTATATGTCAATGATATAATCGTAATAGGTAACTACAACTCCACTATTCAACAACTCTTTCATTTCCTTTCATACAAATTGTCTCTTCAACTTTTGGGTTCCCTCAATTACTTTATGGGCATTCAAGTTACCGACACGTCCAATGGCTTGCACCTCTCTTAGATAAAATACTTACATTATATTCTTTCTCATACCAATATGCTGCATGCTTAGCCTCTATCCACTTCGGCAACCTCGTCTACAAAATTAAGTTGTCATGATAGTTCTCCTTTTGATAACCCGACTCTCCACTGGTGCTTTGCAATACCTCACTCTCACCCTCCCTGAAATCTCATATATGGTCAATCGACTCAGTCAGTCAATTTCTCCAACAACCAACTGAGTTTCACTGGCGTGCTTGCAAATGCTTGCTATGCTATCTCAAAGGTACTTGCCTCCCATAACCTCTTCATTCGTCTAGTTCTTCAATTTTGTTTGACTGCCTTCTCGAATTCGGACTGGGGGAGCGATTTGAATGACAGGAGATCTACTAGTGGTTTTGTGTCTATCTGGGTGGTCCTTTAATTTCCTGGTCCTCTCGAAAACAACAAGTGGTAGCTCGGTCGAGTACCGAATCCA
The DNA here is from genome assembly GCA_027568895.1 of Erythroxylum shatona. NCBI lineage: Eukaryota > Viridiplantae > Streptophyta > Magnoliopsida > Malpighiales > Erythroxylaceae > Erythroxylum > Erythroxylum shatona. The sequence goes on from JAOSBK010000002.1 coordinate 29,286,545, forward strand.
AGTATCGAGCTTTAGCTCATACTGTTGTTGAAGTTGCATAGACAATGTCATTGCTTAAGGAGATCAATTTTCAGTTTGAAGGGTCACCTCTGATTTGGTGTGATAACATTGGAGCTGCAGCTTTAGCTAATAATCCTATTAGAAATATATGTGCACTTTGTAAGGGAGAAAGTAGTTCGCGGAGACCTCTCAATATGCTACATTTCAACTGAAGAACAAGACATCTTTACAAAACTTTTATCAGCAGCACGATCTGTTTATCTCAAGACTAAGCTTGTTGTAGGAGACCAACTATGCTTGAGCGGGTTGATAAAGACGCTATTGAAAAAACTCTGTAACAGAATTATATATATTCGTGGCATATTTCTCTTTGTTTCTAGCATGTTCCCTCAACAAACCTTTATTATAAATATAATACTACAGAAGCTCTTGTCAGAAAAAAGGGGCCCTACACATTACAATTCTCCAAATGTCTCCCTTATTTTCTGATTAATTGTTGCTTCAAGGACTTGAGTATTGATCTTTGATAGTAAGAATTTTTAATCCTGAAGGAATGCATTCAGAGGTATATAATCAATTACCAACCTCATTTTTCCTCTCTTTTGTTTACTCAGAAATCTTGACACACCCATTTTGTTTTTGTGCGCTCAATTAATCCTCGATGGAATAAGATGATACACTCTTATGATAACTTTAAATCATCAGAATTCATGTGAGGAAGAGCAGCATTGGAAGGATGAATGAAAAATTGTGGATTTTTCCAAAGAGTATTAATGTTTTCATTCTTCTCGCAGACTCCAGTCTATGATATTTTCTTCGACTACAAGTAGTAGGCTAGTAGCTCAAGTCAGTTTTGACCTACCCATGGAGTGGAAACTACATTCTAATTTGAGTGAGCTGAGTTTTGAAGTAATTGGTTAGTCTCTTTGCAAAATACAAAGAAAGAGTGTATAATTTATAACCTCTCACAAAGCGGGAAGTTTTTACGAAGAAATACATGTCATATGATAAATTAATATAATATGTGAAGCTCTTTTGTTCATTTGATTTTGACCCCCTCTTTTATCCAGTTTATGTCAAGGGAAGGCGATTAACAACTCATATAAAATGCAAATATAATAGATTGCATTCAATTCCATAATTCTAGTAGTAATTACGTTGCATTATTATATGACACCAGACACAAAGCTGGAGCATCTCAAGGCCAATGCCACAGCACAATCACAAAACTAATAACTCAGGGGAGAATGGATAAAAGCCTTCAATTCAACAACCCTTTGGCCTTGAAGCACTCCACTGTTTGGTCATATATCTCTTCAATCCCATACTTGAAAGAGAAGCCCTCATCTAGAAGTTTTTGTGAAGAGAGGACCAACTTGGCTTTGGAAGGAAAATCTCCAAAACTGTCATTGTAACACACAGATATAAGAAATATTTTGAGATGCAAAGACAAGAACGAAATAATTACAGATTTTTCAGTGCCAAGGCTGGCTGCTTACTCTGTTGGGACTTTATACTGAGGGTATCTACTGCTCAGGAACTTGGCAAGCTCAGGAACACTGGTATTAGCAGCACAGCAAATATATCGACCGGAAGCAGATTCTTTTTCAGCTACAAATATATGGGCACGACAAACATCCTCCACATGTGTAATGGAGATCGAACCTGATAGCATTTGCATGCCTTTCAAGGCATTAATGAGGAATTCGTTCCCTGCAAGTCGTGAAAATTCTTCCCTATGAATTCCTGGGTGAGAGAGTGAAGGCTCTGCAGGTTGTTAATCTGTGTTTAAGTTTAGATTCATTTAGTACCTGTAATCAGTGACATGGAAAGGCCCATGCTGGAAGAGATATCGGGTGCAATAGAGTAACCCGTCATCAGAGTGGGGATAATAGTTATGAGATTGATGTTATTTTCCTGAGCAAACTTCCAAGCCGCCTTCTCAGCTAGTGTCTTGGAGGCAGGATACCCCTGCATATTCAGTTTGATTAACTACAATCTACGATTTTTCGATACAAGTTGACCTCACCACCATCTCTTAGAATTTCACAATATATGTCTATTTGATCTCAATTTCAAGCATAGTGATTGTTGGAAAGTATAGTGCAGTGGTTACCCAAGTTGGGGGCTTCGCAGAAGACAAGAACTCCACATCTGTCCAGTTATTCTCATCCATTACCAACCCATTCCCACTGAGAGTATTGATACTCACAGCAGCAGCTGAAGATGTCAAAATGACTTTCTTAACCGTCTTAGATTTTGCACAGGCCTTTAACACATTGTGTACACCTTGTACTGCTGGCTTGATCATGTCATTCTGTAGACGAAGAAGGGAAACCTTAGAAACTCGACATCAATGAAATTTGAGATTTTCAAGGACAATTTTTGGTACCTCCGGATCCTGAGATTGAAAATTAACCGGGGTTGCAACGTGGAAGACAATGTCACAACCTGCTATGGGAGCATCGAAACATTCTTCGTCTGTCAAATCTCCTCTGAAAATTTTAAGCTCTCCAAGATGTTGCAAATCTCTAAGGTGAGAGATCTTCTTCTGGTTGTCTGCAAATTAGAGTTTGTGCTAAGATAGTCCATACTCAAGGAATTACAAAGTACAATTAATTAATGTTCGGAGACATGGATCTAATGAAGATTAGTTTCTTAATCGTCCGCCCACAACAGAAGTTCTTGGCAAAGGAATTACGTTGCAATTTCAGGCTGCCCTGCCCTGATAAGCAGCTTAGGGTACCCAGAGGCATATCAGATGTGTTTTAATGTTGTTTGGATATGTTAATGTTACGCCATTAAATTGATCAAGCTTACTAAGTGGAATTAATGTTGGCTGTCATTGAAGAAAGAAGCAGAATGTTACTAGTTTAGACAGGCAAAAAGGAAACGAGAGGGGCATTTAACACCAACCTGGGTCTCTCACGGTAGTGTTGACTGCGTAGCCCTTCTCAAGCAACAATTTGAGCAACAAAGATGCCGCGAACCCCGTGCCACCAATCACACATACCCTTTTCTTCTCTGCTACTTCTACTTGGCTTGCCATAGTTGAGATGGATATTTTATTTTAACCCCACAGAATGCTTGCGTTGCGTTTTTATAGGAACACTAAGTAGAGGGGAGGATATTGGTAAGCACGTGTACCACCTACGGCTCAACTCATTGATGTTTTTAAGTATAATAAATAATGCAACAAGATTTCTTTTTGATGTTTGGTTGACTCCCTGCTCGCCTGCTCCGGGGATGAGCCGTTGGCTTTCTATTTGAGGAGAGGAGAGGATGGGGTAGGTGACCACCTATTTTTACCTTCACGCGTTGAACTAATTTTGTTTGTGTGTTAGTTGTGCTCTACAAAGCAATTGCTGCATATTTTGGTGTTGTGAAAATTGTACATGTTTATACTTGCCAACAAATTGAGAGTAGGAATAAATTGTACAACAAAATTTGACAGTTGAATAAGTCCCGCAATTATCAAATTAATAATCATTTTAAGAGAGATCTTGTGTCAGAAATTAATTATCCAATAAATAACTTCATATTTAATTAAAAACTTTAGGAAAATTTTATGAAACGAGAGGTTACAAATTTGAAATTTTCGGATTCAATCAGGATTAATTGATTAGTTTTTGAGAGAAAGTAATCAATACATTAGAAAATTTAGGATCAACACATATAGTTAAGGAAACAAATAAAGAAAGAATAAGTCATAAACATTCATCCTTGACCAATCCCTAAATTAATTTGGCAACTCACTTCTTATTTGCGTATTTGTTTCGATTTATTAGTTGTCTCAATTTCTACTTTTATTAAAAAATCAATTTCTTGTTACTATAGATAAAGTCAGGATCGAATTGGTTCTTTCATAATCCTAGTAGGTACGATACCTTTCGGTACTAAAATATACGATCCATATACTTTGGGTATTGAGAGTTCTATAAGATATGAAACTTGCTCAAAAATCTTAAGGTCTTCCTCTTACTCTATAATCTCACAAATGATGTCCCTCATCTAGATATGGAAAAAGAAATCAAGGCATATTAGTGTAGCTTAAATCAATGAAATAGAACTTACCTAATGTATAAAGAACATAATATTAACAAAAGCTATTAAAAATAAGTTGTGATTACTATATTTATTTAAAGTAATTTAATATCTTATGAAGGCATAAGAAATTGGTTTGTTAGATTTGTTACTATTTCTAAAAGAACTTGAGATTCATTTGCAGTATCTTCTCATCCAGTCATTGCATATGCGAAACCTATACCAAATGAGCAATAACACATAATATTTTGGGTTGGATCAATTCTTGTTCACTAGTTGATGCATTAATATATGTACCATCTAATACTCCCATTTAATCCTAAAAAATAAAATTATATTATTAAATAACTAATTACATATGAGAACATAAAAAATAGTAGTTAAAAATATAAACATACATAAAAATATGGAAAGTATTTTGAACTATACTAAATCCCAGGAGGTATGTTGGTAAAGGACAATAAAGTGGTGAATCTTTTTGCAAGATAATATTATATATATATATATATATATATAAGACTTTACAAAAATAATTCAAAATTGTCTAGATCATTGTTAAAAGCATTATATGTAACACCCCCTATACGGAACCTACAACCATCTACACACATAACAACTAAATTCTTGTGCACGCATTCAAAGTATATAATTCTATTCAATGTTATACATATACATATTACAAAACTCTCCAATGCTTAACATTATCATTTAATAGTAATAATACATCTTTACATTTACATGGTAATCTAAAAGAAAACAAACAATTTCCTTTCTTCATTACATGTGCAATCATCTGTAACTAAAACTACCTTCCAAAGTATTTTTTCTTATATTTGTTAGCCTTGGTCCCTGCAGATATTCCATGTATCTCCCTGCTATGACTTGAACCTACACGGATTAACACCCGTGTTAAGCTTGATAGCTTAGTAGAAAAATACTTAGTTTAGATGACCACTCACAGCAGTCATCCGCTAAACACACACATTCAGAAATATTACAACTCATATACTATAAATTCACGTTCATGAACAATGCTCATGTAAACAATGATGGCATACTTAAGCAAAGCACATAATGCAAATATGCTTTAACATATTATCTGTATACTGAAAGTGCACATTTATAAGCCAAATATTGATATTTAATGTTCATTTATAAAAATTATCAATATAATTGCACATCATTACAATTCATCTTTACATCCAATACAAACGCTCATCAATACCAATTATTAATGTTGTCATGTTGTATTTCTTATTTATGATTGTTAAGTTTCCTTTCTATGTTAAGCCTGTATATTTTCTATAGGTGTGGATAATGGGAGCTATAGATATTCGAAGATATCAAACTGTGGATACCCAAAAGTATCAAACTGTAGATACTCAAAAGTATCAAACTGTGGACACCTGAAGGCATCAAACTGTGGAGACACTATAGTCTCAAATGAAGACACCATTGGTGTCAAACTACAGCAGCTGCGTTATATCCCTATAGGCATGCCCATCTATCCACTACTAAGCCAATAGTGTAGGCACTGTAACATTTCCTTTATCCATTTTCCAATTTTCCAATTTATTTATTGACAAGTAATATGATACACATTTCAAGTCATAAAATCCGTATCTATGTTCATACATGAAAGTCATAACTTGTCACCAATAGAAGGGTGTCAACATCTTACTTGAATAATCATACTATACACATATGAGCAATAAATATGCATACAAATCATTTATATACATGTAAGTTTTCTTTGGAATGTGTTATGTTGAGTCTTAAATTTCAATGTTCAATTACCCAATTAACAAATAGTAAGTCATATTTCATTTATTTCTAGGTGTTTGAAAAGTTCCATACACATTAAAAAGGGTTCACATATGATTTAGTAAAAATCATAAATGAAAATAAACTCAAAATAGTGTAATTTGGTCCTAAGATAGGCAAACAATCAGTCCCAAAACAAATCACATGACAGACTCTAGTTGTTCCTTAATATAAATATACAAAACGTTTGAATTGGTTTTGAGATCTTCTATACATTTGTTCCCTTATGTCTCTAATTTATATAAAACTAACAATCAGATTATTTGAACTTCCCAATCATGAGATATAAACTAAATATCACAAGCTCTTCCAAAATAAGAGCAACATCATATTACCATTTTCGATCTCAATTTCCTATGTCATAAAGCCAGAATTAAGTCAAAGTCTCCTCTAGATATTTCTAGTTCTATGTCTTAGTTTTCATAGGCAACTTAAATCACCAAATTTAGAGGTCTTTATGTTGATTTATGACCCAAACAATGTGACTTGTTCAATAAACCCTAGACAGAATTTGACTACACGATATTCTCTTGTCATATACAACCAAGTTAATGCTAAGTAACACCAAAGCAACATCCCAGAAACCATTATACATCCAAATGAATCTTTATATCCATTCAATCATGGACAAATACAAAAATCAACTAAGTGAAGTCCCAAACCTTAAAATTGGCAAAGTAGTTCTTATAATGATTTGCCTTCCCTTCCTCTTTGGGTTTGCTTGAATCACCAAATGAAAAAATATGGGATGAAGAAGGTGAAATTGAGAGGAGAAAAATCTAAATTTAATCCATCAAAGTTTTGTCCATCTCCCCTCTCCATATGCCTTTTTATGAATTTTCTAGTATTAGACATATGTTTCAATAGTAGTCTACTCTATTTAAAGAGAAAGAAACTAGAGAGTTTTCAATAAGATTGGCACAGATAAGCATGTCTTAGTTCACAAGTTACATTGTTAGATACGAGAAACATTAGTAGCTCATCACATGTAAGAACAACTAAGCTCTTTCTATAAAAGACAATGAAATCTTTAAAATGAAGTTTTTTCATAGAAATGTTGTAAAAAAAACCTTTTTTATTCTTGTTTAATTAGACAAAGTCACAAACAGGACTCGTCTTGCAAATTAAGTAATAAGAAACTCGAACATAGGAAGTGTTCAACCCATCTAAGAAAAACCACCTTTAGGTGCACTGGAACGAGTTGGACCTCTCGCAACGACTTTAATGGCTCTTTCTTGTACACTTACTTCCTGTCAAGCTCATCATCACCAGATCCTCACATCAATTTCTCAAAATCTCATAAAAGCTTTACAATATCAAAATCTAGAAGAAGATGAAGAACATAAATTAAAAAACCTCAACAGTATCTGACTTCGATTCTTGCTTATTTTCATCTCCTGGAAATTGCAGATTAGTCAATGTTGTTACAGCATTAGCTAAATGAACTATTCCCAAATGTTTACGACAATCAGTGAGATTTTACCTGTAGCACAAAAGCACACATACAAACATCATTCTCAAGAAGATCATTTTGGATGCAACAATGTTGAATAATGAGGACAATGTGGTATGATTTGACATTAGAATATGTTGAATTACACACTTATTATGATCTTTACTCTACAAAAAATACAAAAGAGAACATGAAAAAGATTAATCAACATAAGCCACAAGTAGACTGCAAAATAAGGAAGCAATATTCCAATATGGTTCAAAGTAAAAGCTTAACAATATATTAACAATAACCCTACAATCTTTAATTTTAGAAACAGAATGTGAGAATATCTCTTTGAACATCTTCTTTTCAAGAATATTCATATCCAATTACAGATTTGTAAAGAAGACAAGTTAAGCCTATGGGTGTCCTGATCCTAGGTTTGTAAATCATTTCCATTCTACTTGATAAAAATTGTTCCCTTTTTCCACAAGTAAACAGCCCATAACATTCTATTACTATTTTCAATTACTGAACATAGCAGATTAAACTTAACCGTTCATAGAAAACTTATAGTGCCCAACATGTCACTCACACCTACTGCTAGAAATTCACAAGAGAGGGCAGGAAAACTAAAAAGGATAAATAGGTAAATGGTCAGGCGACCAGATTAATATATAAATAAGCATTAATTTCTAACATATATAAATAGGCATTAATTTCTAACATCTTATAGAACCACTTAAGTAAATGGTACATAATTTGAAGTCAAGAAGTGAACATAACAGAATATGTGATTGTACTTTTAACAAGACAAAAGAAAACACTGGCCATTATGGAGTTCAATGGTTGATCTGAAAGATCAAATCAAAATGAGGTGAAAGGATAAGAATAACACAAGTTGCACATGTTCCCTATTTTTTTTAAAAATTTTGGCTACATGTAGGCCCTGATATTTGTCATGTCTATAGAGGCAACAAATTTTACCATTAGTACAAAAGAGGAGAACTTAAATGACAGTGCAACATTCACGAGGATGTTGAAGACCAACATATGACACTAGTTCTAGACACCACAATTATGTATACTTCACAATGTTAACTAAATCTTGGTATTCCCATAACCAAAACAATCATTCATCTTCTAGTGCCTTATCATAAAACAAAAGAAAATGAGTCAAAAAGATTAATAATAGCTAAAGCACCCATAGCATATCAACAACAGAATTGTGGCATAATACTCATTCTGCACTGCACCAGAATGAGTCCTATACTAGTATTAAATGTTGTTGGATCTGGGAGCCTACTTATATAGGAGATCTACATCATCAACATAGTGATGAAACATACTCGTGAGCTTTGACACTACACTTTAACCCAAAACTTTAAGACATTAGGTTTATAGGTCATTTCCACTTATATGTCCTTCACTAGTCCCACCTCTTTCTAATGTGGGATTCTCTCTCACACTTGACATTCCAACAATCTCCCCCTAATGAGGGATTCCTACTCACACTTGACATTCCAATAAATGTCATAACCGACAAAAAGTAATTTTTCAACATAGAATGTTATTTACCATTAGTAATTCCTAAAAATTGTATGCATGCACAACTTGAAATAAAGGCCATAGATACCAATTATAAAAAACTATTAACTATGTAGATTACCTTATATTGAAATCAATACTCAAGAAATCTCCATTAGAGCTCTTGTCAACAATCACAGATGTTATGGTATTGATCGTCAAATAATGACTTAGTTCTTGTATAAAGAATATAATGGAATTTGTAATCATAAGTGGTTATAACCATAGGATACTCTCTCTAAATAGCATTTTGCAAACACAATAGCAGTTGCTTTAGTTACTGCCAACATCACCATTTTTCAATTTCTACATTTCTCAAAGCAAATTGATTTTATCTTATTCCATTCTTCAATGTGTGCATCATGTATGTTACAGGTGAAGCAGATAAGTTAGCAAAATCATCTTAAACTTCTTAAGCCATCAATCGCATGATTACTTGTTAGCATTAATTAGCCAATCAAAAACAAAATTTTCCAGCCCAAACCACAGCTTCTTCGCATGCAAACATTTTTCTTATTAATATATTCATGTCCTGATTTAATTAAGAATATGAACGCAGGAAGAAAAGCGAGTTCACAATATTGAAAACAAACTATTAAGCCCCTCTTGTGGACAGCACTCCACAGAACGAATACAAGTTGAACAAAAGATACACTCCACTCCAAGTTGATTGCAGTACTCTATGACCCTAGCGAGGATTGCTTCGGTGATGTTGGGCAAAGCGATCTCGTTATCAGCGCAGTCATCCTCGATCATTTGCTTGATTGTTTATGATGCCACAACAACTGACTACTCAATCTTGAAGGTCTCTTTGTCCGACGACTTGAGGATGATTTTCTTAGAGTCTGACATCGTGTCTCTGATTAGAAATCCCAAACCCTAGATTGTTTAGATTGTTGCATGATTATGACTGGTCACCTTATAAAGGGGTTAAGTAGGTGACACGTCATTTTAGTAGGGGCTAGATTGTCGAGTAATAAACCATCAAGAGATGACAAAAATGAACACTAAAAAGCTTTTATAATTATAAAATAGACATTGAAAAAGACATTGAGGAAGAGACCTCACCAGTTATTTGAGAAGATGCGAAATTAGAGACAACAATACATTTTAGAGGCAAAATTTCCAATAAGAATATAAAGGTGGAGGAACATCTAAGCTCAAAAAGCATTGGGTAGTGCAGTGGTAGAATTGACAATACAGTTAAGGAACCAAACAACGGACTTCTCCAATTTCATCGTTATTATGATAAAATAAAATAAAACCTAAAATTTTCTCTGAAAATTTTAAAACCAAACAGATTGATATGAATCCCTAAGTTAAATAATCGTTTTGAGATAAGAAAACGCAAGCACAAGTAGAAAGATAAGATACGAAACAAAGAACTAATTAAACAAAAGTGCAGAGAGAAGAAGGCAGAGAGAAGAAACCAATGTTGGGTGGGAAGAAGGCAAAGAGAAGAAACCAGAGAAGAAATGCACGAGAAGATCAAAATGTTTTAATTAAACAAGAAGGTAACTTCTTTTGTGACATTTATTCAACAAAACGTCGTGGTTTCTATTTTGTAACGTTTATTGATAAAACATCACAAAGTGTTATAAATCTGTGATGTTTTTATAAAACGTCGCAAAAAATGCAAAAAAAATATATCATGAAACGTCGTGGATTGTCTTATTTTCTTGTAGTGTTCTATAATTAAAAAAAAACCAGAGTTCTATTTATTATTAGGCTTGTTGAGGAAGTTTTTTAACTTGAAAATTATTTTTTTTAATAACGGGTCTTACCTAACTAAATTTGTATTATTAGGATAACATAAATCATTAATACATGAATTTATGGGCATGATTAAGAATAACATATAAGATATGTATTAGCAAAAAGTTGTCACATAATAGATTTAGAAGTCACACGAGATGTGATTGATAAATTTGTACCAACCTAATTTAAGTTTAATTGGTTTGTTGAGTAAACTAAAGATTAACTAAATTTGAATGTGATACTAGCCTACTAGAAAGACTAGAGTAATATTTATTTCAAATAAAATAGTAAGAGTAACCAAATACATGATTATTTACTAGTTTTCGTATATTTATATTTTGTTCTGAATAGAATTTATCTTGTTTAATATAGTTTCTACTAAATTATTAAACCAAATTTCTTGAACATAGGTTAAGTTTGAGAAGAGTTCTAAAGTCAGATAGAAAAGTTATATGTATATTATGTAATTTTCTATTAATCCCTATTAAAGATTCAACATTAAACATTTTTATAAATATCATTATCATACATATGTCTTACAAACTTTTATGATAACATGTAAGATGTATTTCAACATCATAATAGCAAGATATAAGAGGTTGCATAAAGTAGAGCTAAAAGATATAACATCTTGGTATAATTGTTCCATTCAATTTATCCTATTAAAAGCATACATATGAACTACAATTAAAAGCTTTTCTATAATAGATAATAGTTGTTATAAAAAGAAAATAATTGCATGGATTTTCTTACTTTACTTAATATAATAGAGATCATATATATGCATATATTTCTAAGTCATGCTTTTTAGTATTTGACAATGAACTCATATTCAATATTATTACAATATTAAAAACATGATAAGAAATATATTATTAAGTAAAGGTAGTTTATTCAATTTTATACAGATACTTTGTATCTATTGGATCAAGGTAGACTTTATGTTTAACATAAGTAGAAAGAATACAGAGTTGAATAACTAAATAATGCCAATAAAAAAATTATATGCAAGGATATGCATATCTTTTTTTTATAAATCGTATGAAATTTATGAGACTTATTGCGTTAAAGAATAACCAAATCAATGTTTGGAGAAAGAATGATGATGATATTAAATCACTAAATCTGGAATGCTAATTTGGAAGATTGTTTGTTATTGAATCTGAAAAGCTTCTATCTCTGTCATGATGATCGTAGTTGGCCTACTATTTTCGGCTTAGGTTGCTAGAACCTTTGGAAACGTAGGAATGACAAAGTGATTAATTATGGTGTTTCTTCCATTTTTAATATCTTGCAGAGTACTATCTCTGAAGCTAAATTGAATCAAGTTACCTTCAGCAAGTTGCCTTAGGAGAATAATAGTCCTTCTGTTTCAAGGTTAATTTTTGGAAATGTCCACATTCCCCTTTTATGAAGCTCAACACTGATGCTTCTTCTTGGCTGCCTCCATGGGGATTGCTACAAGTGGAGGTTTGATTCATGATCATAATGGTCGCTAGAAACATGGGTTTGTTTTCAAGACGGGTCATTGTTCTATTCTTCGTGCTGAGTTGTGAGCTCTTTATTATGCTATTCAACTCACTATAATCTTGCCTATTTGTATGTTCTTGAAGAAATTAATAATGAGATTGCTGTCAAGATGTTGACCAGCGGTGTCCAAGAAAATTCAGATTGCTTGTCTCTTGTTAACATATTTCTAGACTTACTGAAGTGCTTCAATAATGTGGAAATCACTCACATCTACAGAGAATGGAACTTTGCTGCTGACTCCCTTTCCCACCTTGCTTTTGATTTTCCTCCTAGTTTTCATGCTTTGGAGCAAGGTCCCCAGTGTTGGTAGATAGATTGATCATGATTTAATAGGGGTCTCTTATATTAGGTAGTTTTTTTTTGTGAGCTTTGCTCACCTTTTTTCTTACAAAAAAATGATGATACTTGTATTTCATTAGATTGCTAATGAATCTATGTAATATAGTCATATGTATTAAAAGAAATATTGATTTAAAATTTTTAAAGAGTTCAAATTACTCAAACCTAAATAAAAATTAAGCAATGAGAATACTGAAGCATTTCAATAAGATCAATATAGTGAGATATAAATTTTAGGTTATCTATAGAAAATGAGAATCTCTAATAAATAGTTTCATAATTAAATTCTATATTAGTATGAGTTTATGTAAGGCAAAAAATGTAATATGAGATATTATATAATGCAATGGGGGGTTGACCCCCTTTTTGATTTATGAACTTTTCGAATCTCTGCATAAAAAGAAAATATGATAAAATAAAAAACAAAGGCCAATATTCTTAAGACAAAAAAATTCATTGTTATGTTTTCATATCAAAGTGAAATTTTCCTATCAAAGTGAACTAAACTACTTCCTTAATTAAATCAATTAGCAAGATTTCATATTAATGGTATGAGTTCGATAAAGACAAAGTTGGATGTGAATGTTAGTTGAACCATATATGATCCATTAAGTTTAAAACTAAATTAGATAATAAAAGGTTATGAGATATCCAAAGGGTTGGATACAATCTTACATATCTCATTGAACAAAATTTTTGTTTCAATATATACTTATAAGATAATAGTTCTTAACAAAAGTAGCAGGAGTAAGATGAAATTTGAAAATTCAATCATAACAATGTATTCATTTGGAACTAGTGACTGTGTTAATATATTTGATGTATAATTGAAAGGCTACAAGACATTAAAAGATTCACTTTCATAATGAATTTAAAGTGTTTGTTTCAGAGATAATTGTGAATTTATCATGTCTAGTAAAAGGTTAGTACGAGTATATTTTTCTTTTTCAGTGGAAGTGCATAGAGACATATTTCTCATAAAGAGAGTAATAATTCATGTGTTTTCAATTGTTGAAAATATAGTTTTTTTTAAAAGACTTTTGTCGTATATGAAAAGATAACAACTCAATTCTAGGAATTAGATCTATAGAGATATCTATGGAAATTGTTTACCTATTCTAGTCTAAATATGTAGATACTGTATCAAAGAGGCTTAGTAATTGAGATATATGATACACGTAAAGTATTAAAGATATTTAGTATGTGTAAGTTGATAATTGAATTCAAGGTTATAAGGATATTGAATTAGATATTTTTTACTTGTAACAAATATTAATTTGAAAATGGAAATGTTCCAATGTGGCATAAATTGATAATCAAGACATAATACATTTTTATTTAATAAAAATGATCAATTAGATCAACAAGTTCTTTAATAAACTTGGAATAGTTCCTTGCATCATTTAAATAATAATGTACTAGATAACATTAGAATCATGGGGTATGTAAAAGGAGTTAAATTATCATCAAATATGCAGTAGATATTTAGACAAATTCTCTTAGTTATTACCATAATTAAAACGAAAGTTGTAAGATTTAAGCAAGTGCTCACTGCAAAGAATCTCGTAGAATCCTCTCACTAAACCATTGTCTTATTAATAACATGATTGTCATACGGTAATATGATATAAGATACTTAAACAATCGACTTAGTGTAAGTGAGAGATTGTTGTTTATGCCTTACAACCAATCGATTGGTCAAAGTTTAGTGACATAATTCTTTACAAGCATTCTTTATCTTGTATATTTTTAGATGTATATGATAAAGTTTATAGGATAAATATACATTATGAAATTAAAATGAGATCATAATCATGAGGTTTATATTGTATTTATATATTATACCTAAATTGTACCAAGTCATTGTTCTATTAAGATTGTATATTTAAAGAACATAAAAACACTACCATATTATGTTTTTTCCTTATAAAAGAAGTATTTAATGTCATAGACTAAATTATGAAAATACTTAAATAAATATGTGAGTGATTGCTAGAGAACAAGTTCACTGAACTGATCCCATATAAGAAGTCCATTTAGACTATTATTTTTATGTCTATGAAAATTCTCATTGTAATGATTGTATAGGTGATCCTTTAACTTTATATATCTAGATTATATCATATAAGGATTGCTATTTTTTTATACCACTTATGACATAATCTAGTCAATGGTAACTCAATCGGTAGTCATTAGATACAACATGAATTATATAGATGTAATTGAGTGACCAAGAAATAATTTATCTTCTTAAAATAATTAGGGAGAATGTTCCATTGTTTTTTATTAGTATTAATTAAAGAAATTTGGAAAAAAATATACTGACACTTTGAAAATAATTTTCAAATATTATTAATTGAATCAATTAATAATGGTAGACAACTATTACATGATTAAATTTAAATAGAGTATATATTAATTTCATGCTTTATGTATAATCGAAATAATGTATGATATAAGGATTGAATAATATAAAAAAATAAAGCGTAGAAAACTTAGTCAAAACTACTTTAACATTCCTAAATATTTGGATAGTAAAGATATGTTTCTAAAAGTCACTCTTAATATATGGATATAATTTGTTTCAATAGACAATTAGAAATAAATTAGAGGAGTTTAATTTATCTAATCATAAATATAATGTAGGGTTATAATATATATTCATTACTAACATATTTAGGAACCTAATGAGTTACACACAATGAGAAGAAAGAAAAAGTGTTTAAATTAAGGTAGACTTATTGTAAAGTTTGAGAAACTAATCTTCTTTAGACATAATTGATATTTAATTAGAACTAATTGTACTTCTAAATAAAGTTTAACTAAAATTAGAATTTAATTTTAATTAAATTACTAAAATGTCCAAGTTTATTTATAAAAGGTTTAGGCTCCAATAGAACTAACACTCATTACCTAGTCTTTTCTGCAATAGTTGTAGAGTTCTCTCATTTCATTCTGTAGAAACCATTAAAAATTGAATACTTGTGTGACTACGATAGTTAAGATGAGCTAGATTTATAAACAGTTCGAGAGAAACAACAAGAACGGAATCAAACTTCGCCAATATGATACGAATTAAGATTTGTGTTTGTTATGTTTTATGTGTTAATTATATTATAAATTTAAAGCAAATTTAATTTTCGAAAAATTATACAAAACAAAATTGTAATTATTCTACGAGGATGATCGGATCTCGTCCGACTTGCCAATAACTTTCTCCCCAAAATCGCCACCTTTTACTGCTAGAATATCTTTTAGTCCACCCAGATTCAAGCTATCAAACCATAGATGACGTGAAATTGAAAACGTCAAAAGTAGCGACAACTTGAGAAGTGAAACTTAAAATAGGAATGCATCCCACAAATTAAGTTTACTCCATTGGATAAGAATCTGAAAAAAGAAAAGGGGAGAAGTTGAGAAAGCATAGAACAAAAGAACTGGTAAATGTTCTCACGATGAACTTTTAGCAGGGATTAAGTCCATGCTACTTGGATGTTGAACCTGAATTACACTTAATTAATCCACAGCCTTTCGTAGTTAACAGTCAAATTTTCCAGACTGAGAAATAGAGAATCAACAAACAAATTTACATTTGTCCCAGCACTAGGTCCTCACCATTGACCCCGAAGACCACTCGGATCTAAGAAAGAGTGTCCTAATAATGGCTCTTGCTTGGGAAGAGGTAGAGGTAAAGGATCTGTGCATTTTCAGAAACTTATAAATCAGTCTTACAGAACCTAAATTATTGATGTTGCTTTTCTGTAAAAGCCTAGTAGCTATTCCGACTCTATAAACGTCCAAACACACATTAGCGATTACAAAGGTGATATCATTCAGTTTCATAGTCTCAATAAACAAAACATTCATAGCTTACTAAATTGCTTGTCAATTGGGAAAGAGCTCGAGATGGACATTCTAATGAAAAGAAAAGTCATAAAAAACCAAGTTAAGGCTTTGTTCTTGTTAGGATATATGTTATATGTCTAAATAATTAGTTTTGGCATTATTTATTAATTGGACATATAAGATATTATTTTAATAATAACTTAGATTCAAAAGCTATACGGATAATCTTCTAGTTGAAAAAGAAATCCTATTTTAGATTAGATTCTATTATCATGTTGATATTGGAATTGTCTTACTGTTGGACATGTTGGAAATTACGACTGAATTTGTGGGCTTTGTGGATTAAAGAACAAAAAAGGATGAGGTTGTTGCAGTTTGAATTAGATGTCGTGGTTGCATGGTTGTAGTAGGACTCTATTTACTTGTGTGGATTGTGTACATCTCCTAATCACTATAGAAGTCTATCCAATACGTCAATGGCAAAAACGAAGTGGGACTATGTGAGTGGGATAGACTTGATGAATATTAGTTGTTCAATGTAACAGTGATTGTTTGGAGTGTGTCTTGGAAGATTGCTGAACAACGTGTGATGGGTGGAGTGAGTCATGGTGTAGTGAGTTGGTAAACAGGTGTTGGGCTGCACACGTTTTTCTAATTGAGAAAATTGAAGTGAATCTGGGTGTTGCATAAATCGTGGTTGTGTGTGTGAGTATTATTAATAGACTAGTAGGCGTTGAAAGATATAGCTCATATGGCTTTTGGAATTTTAGTAATCAGCTACTTGAAAAAGGAGCTCATGTTGGTTTTTGAGATTATGGCCATGAAGCATTAAATGCCTTCTTGTCGGCTGCATCATAAACACGCAAATCAAAGTGGCTTCAATTGGTTATACATCATAATATTAAGGCTTCCTAGTAATGTTGCCGGAATTTTTTAGAAGTTCAGTCAAGGGTTTTTATTTGAACAGCTACGATTATTAATTAATTTTCTTATGGACTGCATATATTTTGATTGGTGAATGTGTTATCAATGCAGTTGTGGTTTCGTGTCAGTCTTTATGTAAATTAGCCTATTATTGTTGCAACGATTTCTAGATTTATTTCAGTATAGCTTAACCTTTCGGGAAGTTGTCTTCTTTTCTACCTCAAGTTTATTCTATTTTTTATTCTTAGTTGATTCATCTCTTGAGTTATTTGTTTATTGTTCTTTCATTAAAAGTTGTTTTAAAAAAATCCTCTGACAAGGTTAACACAAGTCGGTCATGTTATTGAATGTGAAATTCATTCATGAGAAGTGAGGTTGAGAGATATTATCAAGGGTTGAGTGGTGTTGACTCAGTAAAGCCTTGGTTAATTATACTTCGGTGAAAGCTATTAAGCTGGGTGAGGGCCCCGCAGATGTAGGTAAGGTGTGTCGAACTGATTTACCAAATTTCTAGTATTGGTTTATTTTTGTTCTCTTAATTTTTATATTTTTTGCTAAAAATGAATTCGAAAGTTTACGAAATGACTACTCCCTTTAGGTTTTTCAATTGGTATTAGATCAAGGTCATCGATTAAAACTTAGTAGCAAGTTGGTACAGATCCTAGTTTCACAAATATGGCCATAAAAGAAGAAGTATCAATTACCAGACCACCACTATTGGACGACTTTAACTATCCTATATGGAAATCACGGATGAGTGTCTTCATCCAATCTTAAGACATAAAAGCTTGACATTCGGTAGTACATAGGTGGACGCATCCAATGATTACTGACAATAAAGGAGAGACGGTTCAAAAAGATCCATCTAAATGGACAAGAGCCGAAGAAGAAAGTACAATTGGAAATTTGCAAGCAACACATGTGATATTCAACACTGTCGATGAAAGATGCTTCTCAATGATATTAGCTTGTGAATTAGTTAAAGAAGCATCGAATGCTTTGTAGACTATTCAGGAAGGGTCAAAATTTGTTATCGCATCAAACTACATATGTTAGCTATGTGGTTTGAAGAACTGAAGATGGATGAGAATGAGACTATTAAGGACTTTTATGAAAGATTGCGCGATATAGCGAATTAAGCATATCAACTCGAGAAGAAATATTCCAATCTGAAACTATTTAAGATGACGTTGAGATTACTACCTCCAAGATTTATTCTGAAAATTGCCACAATTGAGGAGGCTCATGACATCAATGATTTGTCATTGGAGAAGGTAATTGGAATTCTTACAAATTTTGAAATGAATTTGCTGAAAGAAAATCGAGAGAAGAAGAAAGGATTAGGATTGCAAGCTGAGATTGGTAAAGTCATGAATGGTTTTTAAGATGAATCCGAAGATAACGAGGATGTGGAGCTATTAACACGAGAGTTCAGTAAGTGGCTGAAGAGAGTGAAAAAAGATAAACCCAATTTTAGGCAAAAAGGCGAGAGCCCATCGAACAACAACAAACAACAAGTCAAAATTCAAAGGGAAGAAAGAAAGGTAAGGAGAATTCAATGTCATGAGTGTCAAGGCTTCGGACATGTTCAAGCGGAGTGTGTTAGTACCATGAAGAAGAGAAGAGGAAAATCCTATATAAGCACTTAGAGTGATAACGAATCCGAAAGTGAAAAAGAAGTTGTGAATAGTGATGTGTTAGTTAGTTTGCACATCAAAAGTCCAATTACTTGTTTAACAGTAACCGAGAAGGAAGTAACTAAAGGCGAAAAAATGAGTAAATCGGGAAATTTCGGGAAAAACACAAATGATTTAGCTCAAGGCTCAATCTCAGATTATAATAGTGATGAAAGTGGGTTAAGTGATAAAAAGGAGACCATTTACGACGCTTATGAATTAATGTACGAAAAATAGGTGAAAATATGTAGAAAGAATAAAAGATTGAAGGAAGATAATCTATCTATGAAGAATACCATACAAGAGTTAGAAAAGGAATTGATGTTGACGTCAAATGAGCTTGGTGAAGCTAGAATGAAGCTAGCAAGTACTGAAAATGGATTAAGAATGTTAAATGGAGCCACAGAAAAACTTGAAAAGTTAATAGAAATTGGTAAGGTTAAAGGGGATCTTCAAGGCATTGGCTATAAGAGTGAGTGCTTAAAAGTGAATAAGGAGAAAAATAATATGTCCAGATCTATCCAAGAAGAAGAAACATTGAGAAAGAATCAAAGATTTATACCGATGTGTCATTTTCGTGGAGTTATCGGGCACATAAGACAGAAATGCTACAAGATATTATAATTGTTGTTTTAAATGGGTCAAAAGCAAAAATCTAGACACTCTCTATTAAATTTCTAGTAACATCTCATGGTATCGAAGCAAGCTTGGATTAGAAAAGGTCAAGTATAAGCACAAAAAACGTATTGAAGGGAAAATTAGAAATTGTATAGATTCACAATTAGTTACTATTTGTAAAGTAACTAGTCAAACAGAGGACAAGCTAGTTACTTATGAAGAAGAAATTGATGATCGAGATAATGTGACGAGGAATAAGCCCAGGTTTGAGATTCTTCAAGGGGCACAGGGACAATGTGCTTTATATTTTTGAAGTATTTTTTGTGTTGTTAAAAAAAAAGAAATGAAACAAAAAAAGAAAAGAAAAGAAATTTTTTTTAGTTATTTAGTTTTATATTGCTATTATCGTCTCATCTTTCTAGTAGTTTGCATTGTGACTTCTATTTGGCTTCACCAAAAACTCAGCTCTCTCATCGGTATGGATCTCTCTCGGGTATCTCTCTCTCTCTCTCTTTTGGGCATATCTCTCAGTGTTTTGAATATTAGTAATTTGTCTTTTTGGTGTGCTTATAATTCTTTCGTTGGTATAATTATGCGTTTTGATACTGTTCTGTCCCAAACGAGAGACATCAGATTGTTTATGGTAAATATTCCATTCAAGGGGGATTTCAAGGTATATGTGTGACTATTCATCTTGCTTTTTGGCATCTTTTTGTCCCAAGGGGGAGAAATTTGGATGATTGGATAAACTTTATGTTCATTGGGAACTTGATGTTTGATTAAGGGGGAGTCTTTTTTCATGTCATATTATTTGTGTATTTGATGGTTATATGTCCGATTATGTTGTTTAGGGGGAGTTTCATATTTATGACAAACAATGCCAAAAAATGGAGACATTGTTAGAATATATGTTATATATCTAAATAATTAGTTTTTGTTGGGCCCCGATTCGCTTTAAGCATGTTTACTCTGTTTTGAGGTATAGATTGCTTTTGGAATTTTTAGTGTTTTAGTTTATAACAATTAATTGGAGGAATTTAGTAAAATGAGAATTTGAGAAGTTGTTAGAATTAAAATAGAATAAGATGGTGTAGTACCAATTGGGAGATTTTTAAGGCTAAGGATTTAGAAAAATGGGCTTGAAGCCCATTTAAATGCCATTTAATCAATAATAAAGAAAATTAAATGAAGGGGCTTGAATGAAGAAGGGTGATGGA
>JAOSBK010000002.1:29307442-29329326 GCA_027568895.1 Erythroxylum shatona
TTTCAATATCATAATCATCTATAACACAAATTATATACTAAAACACTCATTTACTTTCATTTTCATATTTCTAATTTCCACTCAAGGTTCGGGGTCCAACATATAAGCTACACTCTCAGCCTTAGTATTGGTTAATATAAGTGCTAGCAGCCCATTTTTTATCATGGTTGTATTGATATCCACCGTCTATAATGTGAACTCCACATCCTGTTTCCATTTCTTTAAGTTAAAGTTGATAAGGATAGTGAAACTATTATTATTTACAAAAAGGTGACTGCAAAATGGATGATGTAAATCATTAGTATAAATGTACGATAATAACGATACTCAAAACCATAAAACAAAATCTGTAATGAGCATCTTATCATATATATCATGAAACACCTTTAGGCTGAATGTATAATACACAGATAGGATCTCCACGTAAAGGTGATTAAAGTATACATCATCAACTTTTATGATTCTAACACCTACAAGTGAATAGATCCCTTTTGTAAGAATGTACTAGAACTAAACTTATATTTATTCTTTAAATGTGAGTTTTCTTTAAAAGTGTGGAACTAAGATAAGGACTTATGCATATGGTAATGCTCTATTAACAAGATTCAAGGGATTATCTAAGATATACTTAAAGGGAGGTACATCAATTAGAGGGAAAAGGAAGCATATATGACTAGTACCAATGTAACATCCCATTATTATGGGACATAAGCCCGACATTCTTTAGAATATCTGAGCACATACCATACGGGAATGGCATGTTAGAGCAGTCACATTAACTTCATATGGCATCATAAACAACATAAGTATTTAAAATGTTAAAATATCTCATTTCATTAACAAAACATGATTTACATTGTCATTTCATTACAAACCATCCATATAGTTACAATACGAAAACCATCTTTGTTCACACTGTTTATACAAAATATTCTACATGAGATGAACAATTATACAAAAGCACTTTATCTAAACTCCTCATATAACAGTTGACTAGACCTTTGAGTTATATCTTGATCCCAAAATGGTTAATACTAGACACTAACTACATTACTTTACAAGCAAGGTCTCCTTTCAGTACCTAAAAATCAATGTTGCAATTTTGATGAGTTTTGTAAACTCAATTAGTGAACCATCATCAATACGTTCACTCAAAAAAATCATTTATATCATATGAACAAAACCTAACTCAATCAATATAACACATTATATAGATTTATGCCTCATATATCACAGTATTAATTATGCTTCAACAAACACCTTAACAATACAATCATTTTACTTAATCATTTCATAAGCACCTGATGAATGCAAAAACTTCATATAATCATCTCAGAATATTTCACTCATTTATCACAATTCTTCACATCAACATCAAGTTCATAGGCATTTCATAATGTTATCTCAATATAATTCAACATTCATTTGCAAACAATTTCATAAACATGTAAAGATACAAATGCAAATGCAAATGAGACTCACATCCATTTTTACTTTGTTGTGACCGAGCACCTATTTATTAGTTATCGGTCCCATATCTGTTGTGGATACAAACTTATTTTAGTATTGTCCTATACTCATTGTAGATACTAGGTTTATTAAACATTGAGCCTTAGGCTCTATGGGCACATATATGAGCTTAAAACTCTTTTTATGTTGGTCACTCGGTCACAACTCCTTTATATGAACATGCATATTCATATAATGAAGTGCAACATTTTAACATAATATATCATTAATCACTTTTTTGTTAAGAAACACATTCGATTATCATAATTCATCAGATTTATGTCTGGCATTTAACATATAGTTGAGAATTAATTTTCCTTATTTACATTCAAATCACAGACACTCCTAATACAATCGTGAATATCAAACTCCACAAACAATCAATTGTCCAAAATCATCAATGTCATAATTATACCAAAATCAATTCAATATAGTGAAATCAAGTTTAATCAAAACAATATGAACAAAACACATTTCTAATCGAGGTCACACATCTAGGTTACTCATAGTACACTCCAGTTAGCTATTGCCTCGACAAACTGACAATTTCTGGATGGTGTCGGTCAATTTGTACCTCTAAATCATGCAATACACACAGGTACACATCACTTGATCAATCAGATAAATACTTAATTTTACATATGTATATGTGTCGTGTTCAATACATGCTTAATTAATCATTCCAAGTATATAACCTTATTCATAAATCTTAATCATTTATACATCATGACTTGTACATCATTTACTTTGCAATTAGGCTTTTGCCTTGAGTAAACTTGATCACTTGCCATTCATCATTCATAAATTCATCAATTTTTTCCTAGTATTATACATTCACACAATTTCTTCAATTCTTATTCAGTCATACCTAATTCACCATACTCATATTCTTTAAATCTCATTTGCATTCATAAAAACACCTTTATACTATTAACAAATCATATTTTACACTTATCCTTGAAGATTTTCATGATCAAAAACCTCTTATAACACATACACAATTATTACTTTAAATCTAGAATTTCAGCAAGCTAAATCTATACACTCACCAAACTTTTTCCAACAGTATATTTTCATATATGTACTCAATTCGCATTCATAATTACCCCCATATTCTTCAATGCTCATTCATCTATAACTTATACGCATTTCTCATGTTCTTAAGATCATGTTTGCATTAAAAGAACTCATTTATTCCTTTATCAAACCGTAATTTTCCATAGTGAACTCAACCACATCAAAACAGTCCCTTCTTTAGGTTATGACTTCAATTAACTACATAAACTTATCAAGATATCTTCCAACCAAATTGTTTCACATAAACATTTTTCATGTTTTATACTTTGACTAATTCGAGCTCTAAAGTCCACAAAAATCAGGAAATAATGTAAGGTTCCTACACAGGGGGTTTGTCACAAGTAGTATTAGAAAAACAAGCATAACTCAAGCTTTAGTCACTATTTTATCAAGCCACTTTCATAGAGGTCAATCTAAGAACTATATCTACAACTTTCATACTTTGAGTTTCTTCAAATCCATGCCCTAAAGATAAGTAAAATAGATCGAAAGAGGAAGATGAAATTGAAACTAGAATTTTGACCTACAACTCTAATTTTCTAGATTCAAGAACACTTCAATAACACCTATCTTTACCATCAATCAACCTTCATTTATACATCAAATCTCAACCTAAATCATTTATTTAACATTATATAACCTACTTTTTTGTACATGAAAACATAGAACTGAAAGGTACCTAAGTTTATGTAGAAATTTACAGCACAATCAATCATTAACATCATTCACAATGCATCCTAATTAATCATCATCAATTCTCTATTATAACATGCCATAAACACTAAAATTTTACTTGTTTAGTTCTAATCCCAGGTCAAAAGTCACTTTAAATCAGTACTCCAAACATGTAGAATCATCACACATTCAAGGTTGTACTTTGATGGATTTTTGCTAGGTTCATGAACAATAACAATCTAATCTTTTACTTAACTTTATGAAGGTAAAACATGGATTATTTGTGTAGCAATTACACATGATCATAAACAAACATAGGGAGGTGAAAGAGAAGACTGTTTTGGTGGTGTGTGAGAGGAAGGAAGAACAAGAATGAGCTTAGTTAGAGTTGCTCCTGCTGAAGCTTACACCTAAGGTGTTAGATGTCACCTTACTACAATGACATGTGTCACCAAATTAAATTGCCATATGTATAAAGGCAGGTACAGCACTTGTCAAGTAAATATGCTGCCATATGTCACCAATAATACTAAGTCATATGTCATGTAATCACAGCTGCCACTTGTCATCAACTTACTAATCCATTTGTCACACATTGATCAATGCTAAGTGTCACCCAATTATAGACTTAATCATCCTAATTTTCATGTATCAATTTTTCTTACCACTTGGCATTTTTCCTATACCAATTGTACATTTAATACCTTAATTTTCCAATTATATCAATTAAACCCAAATTCACTAGTGATAATCAATCAAACTAAAATTCAATGGATAAATGTTTCACAATAACTACAAGAAAACAAGGCATTTTGCGACGTTTTTAAAACGTCACAGAATGTCCAAAAAACGTCACAAAAAAACGTTACAAAATGTGGTGTAGGCAAAAGGTTTCTGCGACTTTATGTAAAACTTCACGGAAAACACCTACATTCCGGAACGTTTTTAAAAACGTCACTGAAAGTTTGAAAAATTCGTGACATTTTTTAAAAACGTCGCAGATTGTCTAGCATTGCAAGATTTTTTTAAAACATCACAAAATGTGAAGGAATCTGCGACGTTTTTTGAAAACATTGCGGAATGTCTTTTGCGACATTTTTATTATTATTTGTATTATTTTTTCTATTTTTTGAAAATCTTATTAATTTAATATTTTTAATTTTAATAATTATTTTTTAAAATTAAAATTTTTAATCTTATTTGTTTAATAATTATTCAATATTATTTATGAATTTTATTATTTTTGCAAATAGTTGTATTATTTTTTCCATTTTTTGAAAATCATTTTAATTTAATAATATTTATAATATTTTACAGTTAGTCAATTTTTTTAAAAATGTAATAAAATTCATAATATTTATAATATTTTACATCTTAAATTATTACATTTTATAATATTCAAGACCTGCGAGTTAATTATAAATGCAAAATTTGAGAGTTGTCAATTAAGTAAACCTGTAATTTAAATTTTTATTTTATAATAATTAAAATATTAAAACTTACAAATTTATCCAAAGTAAATTGTTACAAATTATTCTCTACATCCTCCAAACTTAGGATCAAATAAAGTCACAGATAGGACTCATCTTGCAAATTAAGTAATAAGAAACTCGAACATAGGGAGTGTTCGACCCGTCTGAGCAAAACCACCTTTAGGTGCATTGGGACGAGTTGGACATCTTACAGCGACTTTAATAGCTCTTTCTTGTACAGTTACTTCTTGTCAAGCTCATCATTACTAGATCCTCACATCAATTTCTCACAATTTCATAAAAGCTTTACAGTATCAAAATGTAGAAGAAGATAAAGAACATAAATTAACAAACCTCAACAGTTTCTAACTTCGATTCTTGTTTATTTTCATCTCCTAGAAATTGCAGATCAGTCAATATTATTACAACATTAGCTAAATGAACTATTCCCAGCAGTTTACAGCAATTAGTGAGATTTTACCTGTAGCACAAAAGCACAAATACAAACAGCATTCTCAAGAAGATCATTTAGGATGCAACAATGTTGAATAATGAGGAGAATGGGGTATGATTTGCACATTAGAATATGTTGAATTACAAACTCATTATGATCTTTACTTGACAAAAAATACAAAAGAGAACATGAAAAAGATTAATCAACATAAGCCACAAGTAGACTGCAAAATAGGGAAGGAAAAAGCAATATTCCAACTTGGTTTAAAGTAAAAGCTTAACAATATATTAACAATAACCCAACAATCTTTAATTTTAGAAATAGAAAGTGAGAATATCTCTTTGAACATATGCTTTTAAAAAATATTCATATCCAATTACAAATTTGTAAAGCAGAGTGTCCTGATCCTAGGTTTGTAAATCATTTCCATTCTACTTGATAAAAAAATTGTTCCCTTTTTCCACAACTAAACAACCCATAACATTCTATTATTATTTTCAATCACTGAACATAATAGATCAAACTTAACCATTCATAGAAAACTTACAATTCCCAACACGTCACTCATATCTACCGCTACAAATTCACAAGAGAGGGCAGGAAAACTGAAAAGGATAAATAGGTAAATGGTTAGGCGACCAGATTATATAAATAAGCATTAATTTCTAACATATATAAATAAGAATTAATTTTTAATATCTTATAAAACCACTTAAGTAAATGGTATATAATTTGAAGCTCAATGGAGTTCAATGGTTGATCTGAAAGATCAAATCAAAATGAGGTGAGTGGATAAGAATAACATAAGTTGCACATGTTCCCTATTTTTTAAAAAAAATTTGGCTACACGTAAGCCCTGATATTTGTTATGTCTATAGAGGAAACAAACTTTACCATTAATACCAAAGAGGAGAACTTAAATGACAATGCAACTTTCACGGGAATGTTGAAGACCACCATATGACACTAGTTCTAGACAACACAATCACGTATACTTCACAATATTAACTAAATCTTGGTATGCCCATAACCAAAACAATCATTCATCTTCTAGTGCCTTATCAGAAAACAAAAGAAAATGAGTCAAAAAGATTAATAATAGCTAAAACACCCATAGTATATCAACAACAGAATCGTGACATAATACTCATTCTGCACTGCACCAGAATGAGTCCTATACTAGTATTAAATGTCATAACCGGCAAAAAATAATTTTTCAATACAAAATGTTATTCAACATTAGTAATTCCCAAAAAAATGTATGCATGCACAACTTGAAATAAAGGCCATAGATAATAATTAAACAAAAATATTAACTTTGCAAATTACCTTATATTGAAATCAATACGCAAGAAATCTCTATCAGAGCTCTTGTCAACAATCACAAATGTTGTGGTATTAACCGTCAAATAATGACTTAGTTCCTGCATAAAGAATATAATGGAATTTGTAATCTCAAGTGGTTATAACCTTAGGATACTTTCTCTAAACAACATTTTGCAAACACAATAGTAGTTGCTTTAATTATTGCCAACATCATTGTTTTCAATTTCTACATTTCTCAAAACAAACTGAATTTATCTTATTCCATTCTTCAATGTGTGCATCATGTATGTTACAGGTGAAGCAGATAAGTTAGCAAAATCATCTTAAACTTCCCGAGCCATCAATCACCGGATTACCTGTCAGCATTAATTAGCCAATCAAAAACAAAATTTTCCAGCCCAAACCACAACTTCTCTGCATGCAAACAGTTGTCTTATTAATATATTCATGTCCTAATTTAATTAAGAATACGAACACAAACAGAAAAGCGAGTTCACAATATTAAAAACAAACCAGTAGGCCCCTCCTATGGACAGCACTCCACAAAACGAATACAAGCTGAACAAAAGATACACTCCACTCAAAGCTGATTGTAGTACTCTATGACCCTAGTGAGGATCGCTCCGGTTACGTTGGGCAAAGGGATCTCCCTTGATCGTATGCTACGCCACGACAACCAAATGCTCGATCTCGAAGGTCTCTCAGTCCAACGACTTGAGGATGATTTTCTTAGAGTCCGACATCATGTCTCCGATTAGAAATCCCAAACCCTAGATCGTTTAGACTGTTGCGTGATTATGACGGGTCACCTTATAAAGGGGCAAGTAGGTGACACGTCATTTTAGTGAGGGTTAGATTGTCGAGTAATAAACCATTAAGAGACCTTGAGGAAGAGACCTCACCAGTTATTTGAGAACACTAAAGGAGCTTTTGTAATTATAAAATAGACATTGAAAAAGACATTGAGGAAGAGACCTCACCAGTTATTTGAGAAGACACGAAATTGGAGACAACAAGACATTTTAGAGGCAAAATTTCCAGCAAGAATATGAAGGCAGAGGAACGTCTGAGCTCAGGAAGCACTGGGTAGTGCAGTGGTAGAATTGACAATACAGTTGAGAAACAAAACAGCGGACTTCTCCAATCTCATCATTACTGTGATACAATAAAATAAAACCCAAAATTTTCTCTGAAAATTTTAAAACCAAACAGATTGATATGAATCCCTAAGTTAAATAATCATTCTGAGATAAGAAAACACAAGAACAAGTAGAAAGATAAGATACGAAACAAAGAAATAATTAAACAAAAGTGCAGAGAGAAGAAACCAATTTTGGATAGGAAGAGGGCAAAGAGAAGAGACCAAGGAAGAAAAGCGCAAGAACATCAAAACGTTTTAATTAAACAAAAGGCATTGACATTGACGTTTTATTCAACAAAACGTAGCGGTTTCTATTTCGTGACATTTTATTAATAAAACATCGCAAAAAGTGTTATAAAACAAAAAATGCGAACTTTTCGTGATGTTTAAGTCTTCACAATCCACAACTTTATTTTTCTTTTGTTTTCTATTTTCATTTTTAAATTTGGTAAAAAAACTTTTTTATTTGGGTTTGTTATTTCTATTTTGGCTTTTGGCTTCTCTCAATTTTCATAACTTATGAAAATCATAAACACGATTTTTTATTTTTTCTTTTCATTTTTTATCTTAATCCATTTTGTTAGCAACTAAAAATATTATTTAATTATTTAATATTAATTACTAATAAGAATTATGGTTAATATTATTAATTTTATTTTAATCTTATAATTACTTTAAAATTATTTTTAAAATAAATATATTTTAAATTTTAATAATTAATTAATAAATTTACTTTAAATTTTGAAATACTATAAAATATATATATATTTAAAATAAAATTAATTTTGATAATTAAAATAGATAATAAAATGAATATTAATTTATAAATAAACATTTCATTTATTACATTATTTATTTTAATAAAATATAATATATTTTATTAATATTTATTAATTAACATTAGATATGAGATTAAAATTAAATTACTAAGTTAATTAATTTATAAAATTAATTTTTATTAATTTTTATCTATTATTTAATTAGTATAATTAATAAAAATATAATTACATTGATATTAACATCCAAACAAGTTTTGTTTTTGTTTGAAAAATAAATCAAAAACGGGAAATAAAAATCAAAATAAAAAGCACAATAGAAAATAGAAATAAAATCAAACATCCCCTATGTCAATGTCATTGAATTTTGTTAATTTAACAAATGGTATGCATTTAAAATGCAAACCTTAGACGATAACCACCTAAATTTTGAATATCAAAGAATTAGAATCCTCAAATCATCTTAAAAATAAAGTAAAAAAACTCAATCATAATTAGATTAGTTGATTAGAACCAATAAGAATATTGATCCCCATAAGTCACCTTGATAAGATCAAATTAATTTCTTATTAAAGAACTAAAAGAAAATTCTCATAAATTAAGGTGACAAAAACTCTAAAATTGGTTTATATTCTAATTGATTCTCAATTACATCAATAATATGCCTTTTATAGTCATAAAATACCTAAGAACTAGAGCCTTAAAAGGAAAGAATATTTGTATCATAGTCTAATTAAAAACAACCAAATAACTTTAAAAAGTCAATCCTTATCTAAATAAAAATTTATAGTTTAACAAAGATCAAGCTCTTTTTCCTACATGACTGACACTTATCTAAGACTCACACGAACATCGATTTGTCCTAAAAAATTTTGGTGCTTAGTAAAGATGAATCTAGAACTGGTTACAAGTTTGTGCCTTGGTCAGTTTGCTTTGTTTCTGTAATCTGCAAATCTAATGAAAGATCAGTGTTCGTTTACTTTGTTTATGATGCTAGTTACATTTTATAAATCTCTTTTTTTCAAAATTTGTTCCTTCATTTAAATCAACATTGTAAGCCTCAATTCATTCTCTTTAAGAATCAAAGCTTCCCTCTTTACTTAAAGACCGACAATTAGATTTGAGAGTATCTATGGCCTTCTTTTATCCACTTCTTGTTAATTAATTAATGTTATCCATTATCCTTCGATGGATAAATTTTGACACTTTACTTGAACCTTTCATAAGCTATGCAAACCCTCTTTATGGCTCCCTTATTTTGAAGTTTTTGTAGCTTGATTAGATTATTAATTCCCATTAACCTTTAATGTTTGGTCTTTGCCTTAGTCATTAAACGTCTAATTCCTTGCAAAAATCTTTAAAAAGATTCGTACTATATTTCTTTAAAGATAGATATGTAAATTGCTTCAGTAAAGAAACAACAACACTAGGAAAAGAAGGGGTTATGATCGTCAGTTGAAAAATAAAGACCCTCATATCAATGTACAAGTAGTTGCTGCCTTACTAGTATAGTACTCCTAATCTCACTATTACTACCAAAAGCACTAACTCTCTTTATTTTCAATTCTCTCTATTTTTTCCAATATCATTTAATTATTTTTCTCTCACCTTACACTCTTTAGCTATCCTCGTTTCGTCCTGATATGCTTCCCATGGTTTGAAAGGTATGAATACAATATTTCAGCTATTCAATACAAAAGAGAACCTACTTTTGTACCCATCATGGGTAACCTTCCTATCAAACTATGATGGACACCCCAAGAGTATATAACCCATATGGATTGGCGCTATATCACAAAGAACCTCATCTTTATATCTTCCAATAGCGAATGTAACTAATACCTACTTTGGCACCTTAATTTCTCCATATTCACTTAGCCATTACAACTAATTACACGATTTAGGATGCTTTATTATGGCTAAGTTCAACTTTTCAACCAACAAGATACTATTAACATTGGTATAATTTCCACTATCAATAATAAGACTATACATTATGTTATTTATATGGAACCTAGTATGAAATATGTGCTCAAATTGAACCTCACCATCCTCCTTAGGTTTTATATTAAGAGCACACCTATTAACCATTGTACCTCCATAAACAAGTCCCTCAATGTTGACATCACTATCATCCTATAATTGTAACATCTCATCATCAGTTGAACTAACACTCTATATCACCATTTTCTATTATAATTATGGCCCTTTTGTTTGGACATCGAGAAGTAATATACCCAAATCCTTGGCACTTAAAACACTACATACATTAAATTTTACCTTTAGATGTAAAACTCATGAATCGTTTGTCTTGACATCTTCTTTAGGTTTTGATAGAGATTCGTTATCCTTCCAATTTGATCTATATAAAGAGATAGAAGTCAAACTATATTTGGAAGCACCCTTATATTTCAATTGCCTTTCCACCTTGATAGCTCTATACAGCAAATCCTCTATCTCCATATAATGTCACAGTTCCACCTTGTCACCTATCTTTTATTCAACCCAACAATAAACCTAGCCATAGTAACCTCATAGTCCTCCTTTAAATTAGACCTAATCATGGTTATCTCTATTTTCTTATAACAATTCTCTACTTTTATGGAACCTTGAGTTAGACCTTGCAACTTTCTACATGAGTCCCCATAATACTGGCTAGTTATAATCCTCTTGCACATTATTACCTTTATCTCTTCCCCTAACTGAATAGCCCTCTCACTATTCCTATGCTTATTAATCGCAAACTGATCTTACCAAATACTAGCATAACCTTTGAACTTAACCACTGCTAGTTTAATCTTCTTTTTAAAGTAATTATGATAATCAAACATATGTTCTATCTTCCTCTCCTACTCAAAGTACAATTTAGGATCATTCTTCTCACAACGGGTAGGAATTTTTATTTTAATATTACCTAAATTTCCATCTCATTATGAAATAAAGTTTTTACCCTTTCTAAAACTAATCCCATCACAACTGAAACCCACCTCTCCTCCTCCTCAAATATAGGGTTCCTAAAAGACTTAAGTCTGAATATGGAGTCTAAATGATTAAATATCATATAAAAATCTTGAATATGTCTTAGATAGCCTTTATAAACCTCTTGACTCATGAAATTAATTTTTGCATTATATCTACTACTACTGATATTTAATCCTTCCAAGAAATATTAGTAATAAGCAAATTATTTTTTAGTACACATTCCCTTACGTGTTCACACCTTACTTTAGTTTACTATCCTACTCATGTTTTACTCAATGATATTCTAACCAGTCTTTCCTTTTACTAGTCAACTTCCATTATAAGCCCTTTAAGACGCACTATATCAATTGTCCTACCATAACAACACGTGATAATGAGGTGATAGCTTTTATTTATAAAATAAGGAGGAAACAATGACAAAATGAAGCTAAGAATAGGTTATAAAAATTAGTAAGAAAGAACAAAGGAAGTGAAAGCAACAAGAAAGAACAAAGGAGGCAAATTTAACAAAAAGATAACAAAGATGAAACAAAAACTAAGGATACTTCCTAAAGTTAAGAAGGATTAGAATACTTTATAGCACACCAGAGCACTTAATAACATGCGAAATATATGATATTTAGATTTGATGTGCATTTTTATTTTTTAATTTTTATGTCTTTTCTTTTTTGTCTTTTCTCTCATTTTTCTCATTTTTTCTTTTTATTTTTATGTATTTACGATGTAAACTAACTAAAAAGCATAAGAGAAAAGTGAATGGAACAACTTTGATTGAATAAGAAAACATAAAGTGAATGCTAGATTAAAAAATACAAAAAAAAATAATATTATGGATAATGAATGACAAAATCACAAATAAGAAGAAAGAAGAAGGCAAATTCTTAAAAGATAAATAGTACCTAATTTTAAGAGCAAAAGCTTTGATGCCAAATAATGTAAACCTTAGATCACAAGGAATTAGAAACCTAAGATGATCTCCAAAATCAAGTAAAGAAACTCAACCCTTATGATGAGAACTAAATCCCGAAAAAAAAAAAAGTTTGATCATTATAATGATTATCTTGATAAGGTTTGTTTAAGTTCTTGTCAAAAAACTAACAGGAAGTTCTTACTAAAAGTGAAGAAAACTCTCAATTTGATTTATATTTTAATTGATTCCTAGTTATATAAATGTGATGCCTTTTATAGACATAAATACTTAAGAAATAGAGTCCTAAAAGGAAAGAAAATTTGTATCATAATGGAAAACGATCAAGTAACTTTGAAATTTTAAATTAATCCTTATCAAAACAGAAATATAAAGTTTAAAAGAGATAAAAACTTAATCCTATGTGATTAGTGCCTGTCTAAGACAAATCGGTGTCAATTTTGTTCTAGAAATTTTTCCGAGCTCAATAAAGACGAGTCCAATGCAGGGACATGTCTATTCTAGCGTCATTTTGATTCTATTTCTCTAGTCTATAAATCCAACGGAAGATTGACACTGGTTTACTCCTTGCACACAAAAGGGAGAATCGCTTATCCCACGCACCCTCGTACCCCAGGCCAACAGATAGAGTAGCAAGGCGGGTAAATCATGATTTGATCTTACTTTTAGCTTCTCAAAAAGACGGCCCATTGCTTGGTACACACAAGGAGCCATCACATTAGATGAACTCTCACACTACCGCTGCTAGGATTCGAACTTGAGACCTTGCACTCAACTTTCTTTCTAATAACCACTTGAGCTATCCGTGCGGACGACACTGGTTCACTTCTATGTCAAGCGTTGGTTAGGCTTTGTAACCCTTTTCCCAAATATTGCTCCTTCACTTTAATCACCATTACTTTTCTCCTTGCATAAAAACCCACCATTAGATTATTGGGAGTTTACTTAGCCTTTTTTGCTCTACTCCTCATCAATGGTTCTCCAATGTTCGTCAATAAAACTCCAACAATTTTTGTCAACCTTCTGCAAGTTGTCCGAGCATTTCCTTATGCCTCCCTTATTTTGAAGCTTGGATAGATGCTTAATTCCGATTAACCTTTATACTTATAGCATTTTGTGCTAGTCAATGATCCCGTAAGTCGTTGCAAAGGATCATAAGAACATACTGATGCAAGCGGATCTTTTTCAAATTAGTTCGAGGGTGCGGCTTAAGCAATTGGGGCTTATCATTAGGGAGAATTTGTTATAGTCCAGTTAGGTTGGCTTGGGATCGAGACATGATAAGGTGGCATTAGAACTAACGGTAAGGCATGATCTTAAGATATAGTGAGATAAATAGGCGTAAAATGAATGAGTCATCATTCTTGTTTGACTTACTTAGTAGGATTCGATTTTAGATTGGCCTCTAATTATCGTATAGATTTTGAACACCTTCTGCAATTCAGAGTCGCAGAAACGTGAAAATCAGCATTTGGTCACCACCATAAACAGAATCATCACCGTATATATATTCTTCCAAAGCGATGCAGTGATGGCCTACTGGTACTACAATAAGTTGAGCTATTCTTATCATTGCCTCCAAATCCAGAATTACTCTTTAGTTCAAATGTTGATTCACCGAGGAGCTCGTTGGTCAAGAGACCGAGAAGATCACGACGATGCAACTTC
This sequence comes from Erythroxylum shatona, assembly GCA_027568895.1. Classification (NCBI taxonomy): domain Eukaryota; kingdom Viridiplantae; phylum Streptophyta; class Magnoliopsida; order Malpighiales; family Erythroxylaceae; genus Erythroxylum; species Erythroxylum shatona. The sequence goes on from JAOSBK010000002.1 coordinate 29,321,451, forward strand.
GTGGATAATCTTTCGGCCTGCTCTTCCTCATCCCGTGATTATCAACTTCTTATCAATTTATGATGTCAATTATTTACATAATATCATAAATAATTGACGTTCAATCAATTTCTTAGGAGAGGTGTTACGAAAGAAGAAGATAAAATTATGAAGCAAAATAATTAGTCAAAACACACATTTCATCGGATTAACTAATGACGCACACGCAAACTAGGGGAGTTTAACAGAAATATCAAAGGTCAAATAAAAGGCTTCCGAATTTTCATCTCTTGCCTCACACCCAAGACCAGCATTTATTAGAATTATAGCATCAGATTCAGGTACACACAACTAAAGCTCCATACTTATACTCTTTTACTATCTACAAACCAACAGTTCAGAAAAGATGATGCCAGGAACCAAAAGTACCAAGCTTGCAGCCCCTAAGACACTCGAGGCCGATTACTTGAGAATGATCCACAAAGAGATTTACCTGCAAAAGCAGAGCATCAACAGCCACGTACTAAAATATCAACGAATAGAAAATGAAGCTATACCTTGGGACCATAACGTTTAATGAACCACTCTGAAGTCCTTGAATTTGATGCTTCAAACATGGTCTTCTCAATACCTAGTCTTCCAATGATTTTTGCAATAATGTCAGCCCGCAGAGAATCAGCATCTTGGCAGACATCATCCGCTTCAATCATAATCATATCCGCTCCAGCCTCTAAGCATCTCTCAGCCCTTCTAATCAAGAAATCTACATCCTCAACAACTTCTGTGATACAAATGTTCATCTTCGTGTTAGAGGAGGAGCCATCGCCTTATTACTTTATTTGAATCTATATGTCACTCCTTTGGAGAAGGAGCCAAGGGTATAAATTTTCCAAAATTAGCTTCTTCTTTTTTTTCATTTTCACACTATCTGCATCTATTAGCTGCGAATCATATTGGCTCCTAGAAGCTCACGCTTAATGTCAGACTATCTTTGTTATTACACTGTTCGAAACACGAACACTAGCTATTATGGTCACATAGCAACTACCACATTAACATGTCATACATGGACTAAGAGTCGCTTACCCGAGGACTGAGGTGGTGGAGGTACATAAGAGCCAAATGCTCGACTACCACCCAAGGGTATGTCGGACTTTTTAACCTTGAGTGAAAATTGTGGTTTAGCTCTCAAACCACCACTCTTGATTAAGCGCACATATCTCAAAAGAGTGTCTTCAGGAACACCAAGAGACCCAACATTAAATTCAATAGTGTCAAATCCCACATCCTTGCATTCCTGAAGAACATACATCATTTAAGAAAAAGCTAAAATCACAGCCTGCAGAGAACGGATGATTATAATAAATATAGAAAATAAAAGTAGAAGGTAATAGATTGAGCCTTACCTGAACATACTGTGCAAAAGCTGATGGACCTTTACGAAGCAGATGCTCAGCCCAATCACCGGTACTGACATATATATGGTATTGGTGAGCCGTGTCAATAACTTGTTTGAGGAAAGATTTGGGCATCAAACTATGAGAACCTCCAGAGAACTTCAATCCATCTACAAACTGTCCCATGGACTCAAATATGTCCTGCAGAATTATTGCTCAATCAGCAATCAAACAACATCTAATTTCCCAACAAAGCATTATGAGTTTATAAGCTAATGAAAATGACGACAGCAAGAGAAAGGAGACTGACCTGAAGCAAGTTTTGGCTCAAGAGAGTGTACTGAGGACCTCGCATCTCTGTGACACCATACCGGCGAGGCTTCTCGGGACGATCGGCTTCGTTGTCTTGGTCGAACCGGTAATACACACTGGACGACATCTCTGCTCCGCGAGCTTGGATTTGGATCAAAACTAATTGCTGTAAGAATCATACAGAAGAGGATTAGTTTTCCGAAGTTAAGAGAGCTTCTTCTAGAAAATACTATTACGGGAAAGACATGTGTCCCATTATAGTGTGGGCTCCACATCATCTATTGGTTGATTATAATAATAATAATTTTGTAGTTATGATTATGAATTTGAGCCTAAAGACGAAGACAGCTATCTTTGATCAAATAGTGAACAGGTGGAGTAAATCTGCAGCCCAAAGGAAAACCAAGCCCAACCCATTCTGATACTATCTTTGATCAAATAGTGAACAGGTGGAGAAAATCTGCAGCCCAAAGGAAAACCAAGCCCAACCCATTCTGATACTATCTCTGCCATGTGATACGCTGCTTTCCTTGTATCCCATGAAAAGAATCAGAATTTTGTTTAAACTAAAAGCAAATTGTGTAGACAGAAAGAAGCTTTTTGTGTATCTGCTAATCTGTATTGTCATTCCCCTCCTGCTTTCTTGCTGCTTTATTCTTATTCTCCCCCATTTCTATTATTTACTCAATTGGCAAACCGCAACTATAATTGTTTCTTCTGCGTCTCTCTCTGGTTGGAGCTCAACATTAATCTGTTGGTAGGGATATGGCCAAAAACATAGGCTTCCTGATTTGCCTGTTGATCATGGCAATGGATGTTGTTGCTGGGATTCTTGGAATTGAAGCTGAACTAGCTCAGAATAAGGTGGTGGAAGTGGAACAGCTGTTATTACTAGGTCTATAGTAACCTAGTCTGATTTCTAATTTGATTATCTGTTCTGTTGCCCACAGGTGAAGCATTTAAGGATGTGGATTTTTGAGTGTAGAGACCCCAGCCAACAGGCTTTCAAGCTAGGATTGGCAGCAGCAGTGCTTTTAGCCCTTGCCCACGTTATTGGAAACTTGCTTGGTGGGTGTGTTTGCATAACCTCCACCAGAGATTTCCAGACTTCATCCGCCAACACCCAGTTGGCTGCAGCTTCCCTATTTTTCTCGTGGTATGTATGCCCCCTCTTCCTCTTTAGCCCTATACATACGAAATATTAACCACCTGATCAAACTTTTTTATGAAGGAACGCACATTTTCTTTTAATCCTTCTTCACATTCAAACTAAATGAAAGATATCAATCTGTGTCATAATGCTTGCTGGCCATGTTAGATTTGATATTAAGTAGACACGTTAAAACTCCTTCAAGTGTTTGGTTTGTTCCAGAAGTCTAAATTCAATCCTAGCAAAATCAAGCAATACCCATCAATAACAACATATGCCTGGATTATATGATGCAATATCTATTCTAATCTGCAAGAGCTGTAACATGTACCAGGATCATATTGGCAGTGGGATTCTCCATGCTGACCATAGGAACAATGGCAAACTCAAGATCGAGGAAAACTTGTGGGATAGCACACCATCGGGTGCTATCCATCGGTGGCATTCTATGTTTCATACATGGACTATTCATTGTTTCCTACTATGTATCCGCCACCGCAGCAGCTAAAGAAGTAAAAAGAGCATCGAACACTTCAACCCCTGCCTAAATAAGGACATTCCTTCCACTTTTTTTCTTCCACTTATTTGTGATGCCAGCCAGCCTGCAATTCTTCCATTTGTTTATTCCTTTTACAAATATTGGCACATCTGATTGCATTTTCCATATTCTAGTGTAAGCAGAATATATAAGGTTTCAATAATACATTATCAAATTAAGGCATATTGTTCAACGGCTCCAGCATTAAGGTATGACCATATTTCTGTGATCCAGAGAGAGAGAGTGAGAGAGAAAGAGAATGTGAATATGTTGCAGATCAGGAATTGCCTAACATGATAAACAAACAATGCATTCATTTCCATAAACCAGATAAGTGGATTTTCTCGAGTCATCATTCCAAGGCGCTTCAGTTGCTTCCTGGCAATCATATTACATCACCCAAAGATAAGAGAAATCAACATACGCAACAGTAACATACCAAGATACAAAAAAATTAGGATACAATTGAAAGACCAAGCAAGCAACAGATAAGAGAAATCAACATAAACAACAGTAACATACCAAGAAACAAAGAAATAAGGATACAGTTGAAAGACCAAGCAAGCAACAGCCACGTCATTTTTCTTTAAACAACTACCAATAAGTCAGAAATCAATAAACATGTCACTCGTTCATTATGCTCAACTTTGTCTAAAAGAACCACAAAACCTACTTCCATATTAATGTCCACTTCATGTCGCTACATCAAGACACAATTTTCCACAATATACCTTCTCCCCACCACAACAATACCATAACACTTGACGCCAAAATAATCTAGCTATAGCAAGAAACCAAATTGTGTCCATTTTCAATATTAGCCATCCTCACGATAAGCACAACTCAGAATATTCCATATTTTCACCAATGAGTATATATAAAACAAAATCAAAACCTACATCCAGTGATTATATGTGCGGTCACTTCATGAAGAACCCAAAGTCTATCCTTTGAACTGTCTTCTACACCTCCCCGCTGATAGCAAACCGCAAAGGCGGAGAACAACCAGAGAGGAATAACCTACTGCCAATCACATTAGTGTAACTACTTACAGAAAGAGGGGAAAAGTTTAACGGGGAAAAAAAAGTCCTAATCATGTCAACACCTTAGTGAAGGTAAGTCAAGTCTAATCCTTTAGTCCATGGTACGGGAGAATGGAACCATTTCCATCTAGTCCATTAAGATTTTTCAGATCATTTTCACTGAACTACAGGGAAATCAACCTGGCTAAAGGGATGTTGGATCTTGAAGGGAATGAATGCTGTTTTAGGTTCAGTGCAACAATACTTGTACACAACCCCATAATCATACTTCGGAATAAGATAAGCATAAGCTCTAAGCCACAAGTCCAAAAATCAAGGCCTTGAAAGACACATAATAAAGCATCCAAGATAGGCATTGAGAAGAACTCAAAATATTTTTTTTAAAAAAAGGAAAATGTCAAGCGGAGTATACATATGGCCAGGACATCCAAATCTCATAATGCAAAATAAAAGGAAATAAGAATTAAGCCCGATTCTTGTATGCATTGGAGACATGATGGTATTATTGCTAAGAAGTACAAAATCTAAAAACTTACGATAAGAGACGCACGAACTTGTTTCAAGAAAAAAGGTAATAAATAACAAATTCATTTACAAATTTAGCTAACTTCATGCATAGGAAAAAGTTGCAGCTGCCACCACCTCCATAACAGAGTGACAATACATTCAGGAAGGGGAATAAGCAAATGCATGTGTTAAAGTAAGCAGATGTAAATTAAAGCTTCTCCATGAGGTATATACAAATACCACACGAACATATACAAGCTGACTAATTTAGGGTACCAGAAACAAGATAGTGACATTATGGTACATAAAAATTTGCAGTCCTCAAAGAAAAAATATGAAAACAATGTGTTAGGGAACATAGAAGAAACTAACCACATGTCCAACAGTTTCTACTCCCCTTAAGTAGTCATGATCCCACATAGACACTCAAATTGATCGAATGAAACAATGTGAGCCCATGTAACAGAAAACCAGCTTCCAAAGGAAAAGATTGATAATATAACCTTTTATTAAGGTAAGTCTCGATAAAGAAAAATATACTAGCAAGTCAAGACTGCCATCAACGAAAGTAAGCTTTCAGCATTGCAATTGAAATATCTGCTCAAATGAACATAATGTTTTGGGAGGAAACAAACCTATTTAATTCAAAATTACTAAAACCTTAAAACCAAAAGGCTACAACTTCTTAATTTGAACAGCATAGAATACAACAACAAAATCACAACGTCACCTTCCCAACTGCATCAATCCTCCCGAGCTTTATAGGCCTCCAACATTAGTTTCGCCTGCTCTCTCATCAGCTCAATCCGTTTGAGAAACAGCTCCAACTCTTCCACATGCAACTTCCTCCACTTCTCTTCCATCCTAGCCTTCTTCTCTCCGTCAACCAAATCCAGCCCTCTCTTGACCACATAATCAGCCATTCCTCCAAAATCCACACTTTTATCAAACATTTTGCCCGATCTCAACTCCGAACAGCTCCTCCGCACATCAACTTCCATTTTCTCAACCCCCTCTCGCTCCTTTCGACTATCAATCCCAGGCTCCGCCTTTACTTCATCCAAACTCTTCCCGCTCTTGCTTGGCTTCCCATTCGGTTTAACAGAACTAGGCTCCAGTCCTCCCCCAGTTTTCCCACTACCCCAAATCTTTTTCCATAATTCAAAAGCTTTCCGATCATGGGGCTTGGAAAACGTCTTATCTTCACCCTTCTTCCCTTTCACCACGTGATTCCCAAATTTCTTCTTCAACCTCGAAACCTTATCCTTCAACTGGGTCAAAGTCACATCAAAGTGCAACGAGTTCTTAATGAATTCATAAAACAAGTTCATATCTTTGGCCGGATCAACCCCTTTCTTCTCAGTAAACTCAATAATACCTTCCAACACAGCGATCTCATCGTCCTCACTCCACAGTCGTTGAAACAACTGCTTTTTCACGTCCTCGGACTTCTCACCTCCAGCTTCGGAGTCCTTCTTCTTGGCCCTCTTCGAATCTCTGGGAGTTGAGTCATTCTCGCTAGCCCTCTTATCCCCAGCAACAGCTCTGGCAGGTTTAGATCTGGGTTTGGTGGTCTTGGGCGGTGATGTTCCCTCCATGGGCTTGGAAGCAATAGGCTTGACGGTGGCGTTAGGAGCATTCTTGACCGGTAGTTCGGGCTCCGATTCAGAATCTGATTCGGATCCAGACTCAGATTCGGATTCTGATTCTGGCTTATTGGAGGGTGGTGGTTTGGGGGCTTGGGATGGCTTAGACGAGAGTTTGCGGGAGTTGGGCGGAGGACGATCGTCTTTTTCTGGGTCAGATGAAGAGGCTTCGTCCTTTCCGCTGTGGGCGGTCTCTTCCTCTTCGTCGGAGGAAGATGACGCGGACGGTGGCTCCTCCATGGGAGTGAGTCGCTTGGGTGCCATATAAAATATAATTTGGGGAACTAGGGTTTGGAGTGAGAAGGAGGCGACTCTTCAGGGAGCGGAGAGACTTGATTCCAGTTTGGATGTTGGCAGTCAGTGGAGTGGAGTGAGTGAATGACGGGTGAGTTTAAGCCGTCCGACTCGAGGGAATAGTTTTGACTTTTGACGCTTATGTAAATATATTTCCAATTATGTTAATATAAATTATTTAATTAATTAAAAAAACAGTTCTACATTTCTTATTCTATTTTTAAGATCACTTACTAAATAAGGGATTTCTTCTGTAAAAAAAAACTCTAGGAATCCCATCCTTCACAAGCAATTCCTTGTCTCCATCTACTATTATTATACATGCCCTTTTTTTTGTTTTTGACGCGCTCACGAGATATTTTAAGAGGGTCTAATTATAAGAAAGTACCTTCAAGTCATCTACTTTCAGACTAATCCTTACTCGCATTGGGTTAACCCATTAAAAATAAAATATTGACCAAACATATTTTTCCATTTTCAGGACTCGAATTAACAGTATATTATACATTATTATTATACATTGTTAATAAGGATTTCGGATCCTCTATCTAAGTTTACCCTTTCTTATTCTGTCCAATATCCAAACGGCGTCGTGTTGTATAAAAATTTGGCAGGCGTTATTAAACTTGAACAGACATCGTTTTTAAGCTGCGGCCAAAAGCCAGCTTTTGTTTTGCAAAGTCACTTTTTCTTGTTTTCAAACGTTATTTCAAAGGTTCTCATTTAATATCATTAATAAATAAATAATTTAATAATAATAAGAATACGAATAAGTAGAAAATTAATAAATATCAAAACTTTAAACAATTAAATTAATAAGAATAATTAAAGAAAAATAATCAATTTTAACCATAATAAAATGTTTAATAATAATAAGTTATATAAAATTAGCACAACTTATAAAAATTTCAGCAATCATTTCTAAAATAACACATTATAAGGAAATTACACTTATCATATTTGAAAACAATTAAAATAATAAGAATAATTAAAGAAACATAACGTTTTTA
>JAOSBK010000002.1:29331668-29356926 GCA_027568895.1 Erythroxylum shatona
CAATAATTTAGTTATTAACTAAATTAATTTATATTTATACAATGATTTTATTTATTTATTTATAAAAATAAAAATAAATCATTATTCTTAATTAATATATATTATATTATATTAATATTATTTAACAAATATAATTAATATTATTGCAACAACAAATTAATAACAATACAAATATAATATTTTTATTCCACATTTAACATCTAATATTCTGAATTACCTTATCGTTCATATAAATGTTCAATCAATATATTACAAAATTTATAATGAGTTTTTTTATCTTTAATTTATTTATGTTTAGTAACAAATTCTTGAAATATAAATGTATCGTCTTTATTAATATTAATATTAATAAAATAAATTTAATATTATATTTAATATTAATGTCATTTTAAATGTCTCAATGAGATCTTTATAATAATATATTTTATATAAAGTAATATATTTTTTAAAATTTAATTACTTAGTAAATTATGTAAATAAATCAAATTGTGAGAAGGACATAAAAGGAATATATTAAAAAGAAAATAGATAAAGTTGCCTTTTTATAATTTTTAGTACATGAACAGTAATATACTAAATTTAATGCGTTATTATTTATTATATTATTTTAGTATTAAAATTTGAAGTCTTGATTTCTTTGTATCAAAAAATCAAATTTAGTATTTTAGTGTGGTGGTGGGAGATGACCAAAGTCCGTTTTTCTCATTTTCCTCCGTTTATACTCATTTTCTTCAAAACCTAGAAATTTCAGACGTCCGATCACTGAATCACAGCCCCTCTCGACCGGGTAACTTTTAAAGTTTTTCCCATTTCATTTCGTGTTTTCTTAATTCAGTTATTTGTTTATTGTTCCTTGAAAAAGATTGAACCTTTCTTTCTTTCTTTCATTCTTCTGATAAAAGATTGGCTATTTCTTTTAAGATTAGTTATAGAACAGTGACAAAGGCGCAAGCAACAGAAAAACATCAAATCCCATAATTGTTTTGGATTATTCTTTGCTCAACCTTTCGTTCTTACGTGTTCATGCTTTCACTGATACTGCTTTCTCAGGCTACGGTGGGAAGAGAAAGGAAAAGAAGACAACGTCAGTCGCTTTCCGAGAAACAAAGTTTGCAGGAAGAGAGAGAGAGAGAGAGAGAGGGTGCAAGGAAATGCTATGGAGATGTTGGCTGAATCTTCTCAAGTAATGGTTTTGCACGAGTCTTTGAGAACAAGCCAGGAAAAAGACAAAATGCCGTAAAAGGTAAATATCTATCAAGTAAAACATTTACAGGTGTCTGGCTACTTTAAGCTGTAGGTGATCCAAAAAAAACCGACGTCGTTTGGCCATTAGACAATTAGACAGAGGATCTGAATCAATCAACTTTTGGCCCTCGATTCTCTCTCCAATTCAAAAATTTTCATTCTCCGCCCAAAATCAACTAGTCTCTCTCTTTCTCATCTGTCTAAGTTGCTGCGGACGAGAGGCGACAGCCATGGCTTCTCGGAACCAGAATAGACCACCGCGAAGTCCTTCTGCTGTAAGAACCACCTGCCTCCCCCTTGTCTCTTGTTTTAACTCTTTCTTTGGTTGAGTTACTCTGAAATCTTTGTAGAAGAAGGAAGGTATCCCCTTGGACAAGCGTAGGAAGATCGGGGTCGCGATCGGAAGATTTGGTTTTGGTCCGGACCGCAAGCCATTAAGTTCACTTAGTGCTCGGAAACAAGATGATCCTACTTCTAGCGATATGGGTAGCACAGAAGGTGCCAACACAATTGACTTCACCAAAGAGTCAGTCGACGCCTTGCTCAGTGAGAAGCTCAAAATGAAAAAATTTGACCACAAGGTTCTCTTCTGTCTTCTCTAGTCTTATCTGCTTTATATTGCGTTCTTATCATGCTGACTTTATGTGTTATTTTGCAGGGAAACTTGGAACTAGTGAGTGACCTGAATAGTAGGCTCAAGCTTTGCATCAAGTGGTTTCAGAAAAGAGACGCGGAGCATTTGGATGAGGAGGCCAAGCTTCGATCTGCTTTGGAAAATTCTCAGAAAGCACTCGTTGATACTGGTGACAATAACTTCATCTCTAAAATTTAAAACATTACTTGAATGTTTTTGCATATCTAGGGTTATAAGTGAATGACTGAAACATCTGTATTTGGATGAATTCATTTGTTGATCACCAGAAATGCATCAATTGTGAGTAAACATTAAATTTGTAGATAGAATATGTACTAGATTTAGTAAAAACCAAACAGTTTAACGTGAATTCGTTTCTTATGTTTTTAGAGGCGGGAATGGAGATTAAGGACGAGAAATTAAGTGCTTCTATTGCACAGTTAAAGGAAGAGAATGTTTCTTTGCAGAACAGACTTGCCAAAGAAGAATCAGAAAAGCTGGTAACGTCACCATTAGAGCAGCATTTCGATTCTTTTCTTTTTCCTTCTCGCTTCCTTTAGTTCTAATTTATGTGGTACGATGAGTAGGACGCAATTGATTGTCATAAGAGAGAAAAAGAAGGGAGAATTTCCGCCGAGAGTTTAAACGCTTCCCTTTCCCAAGAACTAGAAAAAGCTCAACAAGAGATAGCCGCTGCCAATCATAGGGTACTATCCATTTTATTCTTCTTACTTTTGATTATATTAATATCTAATAGACTAATACAGCAGCTCTTATCGTTATTATTCACTGATTTTGACTCTCATTTAATGATCGTTTTATCCCTTGCCCAGTATTTTCAGTTTTCTAGTAGAGTATCCTGTAACAATCTTTGAACTTTCGCTTAAATCTATAGGCTGCTTCTCTTGATGATATGTACAAACGATTACAAGAGTACAATTTGAGCCTTCAACAATACAATAGCAAACTGCATTCTGAACTTGAAGCAGCTCGTGACTCACTCAAGCGAGTAGAAAAGGAAAAGTCAACTATAGTGGAAAACCTCAGCACTTTAAGAGGCCATTATAATACTTTACAGAAGGAATTAACTCTCTCTAGGGTGAGTCTCGTGTGGGGTTATGACAATTCGATTGTTATTTCCTGTTGTGTGCGGACTAGCATGTTCTTATTGCTAAACACACATCAACGAAATGGTTGGGTGTTAAACTTAATGTCTCCATCTTTACCAATTTAGAATTCTCAAGACGAGGCTGTGAACCAGAAAGAATCATTGGTTAATGAAGTTAAATGTTTACGAGGGGAGCTGCAACAAGTCAGAGATGATCGCGATCGTCAGGTCTCAGAGGTGCAGGTCTTAACAGCCGAAATCGTGAAGTACAAAGAGAGTACAGGCAAATCTGTTGCAGAGTTGGATCAATTGATGACCAAAACAAAATCCTTGGAGGTTTGTTTACACACACACACACACTCATACACACAATGCTATTGCATGAGTCATCTGTTATTGCTTTCAAAGGTGTTTAACTGGCTCTATATATGTAGGAGACGTGTTCTTCTCAAAGGGAGCAGATACATTTACTAGAACATCAACTCACGGCTGCAAATGAGAAGTTGAAGGTCTAGTATAGTGAACATTGTTTTATTTCCTCTCGATCCCTTGCATCTTCTCAGGTTCTTTCTCACTTGACATTTACAATGTCATTCTTCAGATGGCCAATTTGTCTTCTTCAGAGATAAAGACAGAATTTGAAGAACAAAAAAAAGCTTTAAGTGAACTACAGGAGCGTCTTGTAGATAAAGAGCACCAACTAATTGAAGGAGAGAAATTGAGGAAAAAGTTGCACAACACTATATTGGTAATTCATTTTCGGTTGCTCTTTGCGCTTCATAAAAGGCTTTAGTTATACTGAAAATCTCTTGTATTGCAGGAATTAAAGGGGAATATACGTGTCTTCTGCAGAGTGCGTCCCTTGTTACCTGATGATGGTGCTGTAACAGAAGCACCAATTATCTCTTATCCTACCTCCACAGAAGCTCTTGGTCGTGGCATTGACTTAGTGCAAAGTGGTACATACATATATATATATATATCTTTGTGTCACCTTTCACATTTGGTTCAAACTTCAAAGCCCATAGGACATATTTGCTTTCATGTCAGCTGTAGTTTTACTGCTCATGTGAGTATGGTGATCAAAAATTACGTGCACAAGCCTTCGAGGATATTGTTTAGAAAATATACCCATCACAAAATTGCCTATTTGCTAATCCATTGGTATTTGTTACCAGGCCAAAAATATGCTTTCACATTTGACAAGGTGTTTAGTCATGACGCTTCTCAGCAGGCTGTTTTTGTGGAAATATCACAGCTAGTACAGAGTGCCCTTGATGGCTATAAGGTAGTCAATTTAGCTGATTTGCTTCTATCAGATTATGGCCAGAGCTCCATTTTTTATCAAGATATTATTTAGGTACCCAGGCTTAAAAGAAAATTAGATGGTTTATGTTTGCAGCTTGAAATAATGTGTTAGTGGTCAATTACTTAGAGACATGCATACCTCACTTGGTTAATGAAATGGATAATTAATATGTCATCTTGGGTAAGTTGGTTCTGTTGGCATAGGAGCATATAGTCACTAGGCCACCCTGCTGAGATATTCCAGAGGACGATACACTGAGTTAAACTCTGCAGCTAATTGGTTTGCGATTTTTTTCACTATTATTTAATTTGTCTTAGGCCATTAAAGTATGAAATAACCTTTCCAGCGTGATATTTTCAGGTCTGCATATTTGCTTATGGTCAGACAGGTTCGGGAAAAACCTATACCATGATGGGTAGGCCAGAGGCTCAAGAGCAAAAAGGTCTAATACCTCGTTCTCTAGAACAGATATTTCAATCTAGCCAGGCCCTCATGGCACAGGGTTGGAAATACAAAATGCAGGTAACATCTATTTATATTTTCACTCGTCAAATGTTGCCCTAGTAATGATTGCTTCGCAAACTTCATAGGCCTCAATGTTGGAGATATATAATGAAACCATCCGTGATTTGCTGTCAGCAAATAAATCAAGTGGTACAACAGATAGTGGTGTTCCAGGAAAGCAATATACTATAAAACGATGCAAATGGAAATACACACGTCACGGATCTTACCATTATCGATGTTTCTACAATAGATGAGATATCCTCCCTTTTACGACAAGCGGCACAAAGCAGGTAAACTGTAGGCTGATTGTATCAGTTATTCATTTTTTAAAAATGTTTCTACAGTTTTGAAGTTGGTAGTTGGTTATGATAATTTGCTGTTTGACATGGGAAACCATCACGCGCAGAGTATTAATTTCAATCTCTAAATAGGAATTTCGTTATGGCAAAATTTCTTTTCCAGGTCAGTAGGCAGGACGCAGATGAATGAACAGTCATCAAGAAGTCATTTTGTCTTCACATTGCGAATTTCTGGAGTAAACGAGGTAGGAATACCTGTAATTTCATGATGTTTGTATGCCAATATTTTCTGCTTCATCTAAAAATTTCCTTTAATGGGTTGTTAGGGTACTGAACAACAAGTACAGGGAGTATTAAACCTCATCGACCTTGCTGGGAGCGAACGACTCTCAAAGAGTTTGTCAACAGGCGACAGGCTAAAGGAAACTCAGGTATCTTCAATTTGACTGGTATGCTATTATATGTATTCATCTCAATATGATTACCTAGTTTTCTCGTGTCCGAACAGGCTATAAATAAAAGTCTATCGTCATTGGCTGACGTCATATTCGCCTTAGCAAAGAAGGAGGATCATGTTCCCTTTAGGAATTCAAAGTTAACGTATCTTCTCCAGGTAGAGTAGTTCCTTTAGCATTTTCAACCTCCGCATAATAAGTGCTGTTTTGGATGGTCTTCTTCTAACGCTTTCAAGTTCTATAATCAGCCTTGTCTAGGTGGGGATTCCAAGACGTTGATGTTTGTCAATATTTCTCCTGATCCCTCTTCGTTAGGTGAATCACTCTGCTCGCTACGATTTGCTGCCAGAGTCAATGCTTGCGAAATTGGGATTCCTCGACGACAATTAACACTAAAGCCAGCTGATTCCCGTTTGAGTTATGGCTAATTCTGATATGCTCATTGACAAGTCCTGGCCACAACTCTCCAGCTTGCTAGCAGAGTAACTATTATTATTCGTAAGAAGGGTCATGAATCATGATTCTGTATTGGGGTTGTACAATATATAATGTTGTGAGTTGTTCTTTCTGCATGGGATGTGTGATCTACTAATTTTACCATAATTATGGTGATATAAGTATGCTGATTTGGATTTCTATTCCAGGAGAAACCTAAATTTCTTGAAATGGCCCTGGAATGTTAAGAATGTTCATCAATTGGTGAACGTAAACTAATAGGAACTACGCTTTCTATTGTTCTATTAGTCTGGACTCGTAAAACTAATGCTCTGTCTTTACATAGATATTTTTTTGAAAAATGAACTAAAACACTAGCAAAGGCTATTATATCACTGTAATGTAAGTAAGGCCATTTACAAACAAGTTAAAGTTCAATACAAAAAATCACGAGAACAAAGTTATAAATTATCAAAGATTTCATTTAATCTTTATGCCTGGTGTGAGCTTGTTTTGTGCATTCCTTGTTATTATGATCTCTCTAATTTAGTTTGGAGTGTTGTTAGCTAATTGATGTTTTCCATTGGTTTCCATTTGATATATGTCGTTTCTTTCTCTCCATATTGAATAGATTGTTGAAATGAAAGCAGTTTTGAGTAGCTATTCATGTTGCTTGAGTTCCTTATCCTTTTTGGTAACCATGCCATGGCTTTATTCCATTCATATGCTTGACAGTGCTTTATTAAAAAGATGCAACACTTTATTCCAAATAATTTTAGAAAACTTGCATTGGAAAAAGAGATGATTCCTATCTTCTTTGTATAAGACAAATATGATCATATGAGTCAAACTACCTATTTTTAGCTCTGGTCCTTTTTTTTTTTAAGTAGCCGACTGATTAAGGAAGTTTTGGGGTTTAAATTTTGTTTCTATGGTGTTTCATATCATGGTGCATTCTCCGTCTCGGTTTTGTAAATTTTGTAGCAAGAGTTATTAGTGAAATACCCTTTGGTATTAGATACTCAAATGATTATGTCTTTATGCAAATGATGAAGTTGAGGTAGATAATTTGATAGTAAAAAGGATCCTCTAAAGTTACAATGCCAAACTCAATGTTGTATGAAGAAGAAACTTTAGAATCTTAAGGAATTTTATTTCTTAAATATAGGAGACATTTCTTATGAATAATAGACTGTGATCATTCCATTTGTCATGCCAGAACCAGATTTTTTCACCATTCCTCAACTTTTGCTTAATCCAATTGTGTAAGAGGTTTTTCAATTTTAGTATATATGGAAAGTACCAAGATTGTTCCCTGTTTAATTCCAGGTACCACAAATTCTAATTTTTTAGGTAAATTTCATTGATCTAATTAATCCATAGTGCTCCTTTATTAATGTGTAATCTCCAAATCCTTTTACTTCAAAAGACTTTTTGCATAAGAGAGATTTGAACAATTCCTAACCCCTTAACTTCTTTGGGATATATATCTCCTCCCATTTAGTCTTTTCTCCTTTTGTATTTTGTACCTTATTAGACCACAAGAAACCCTTGATACTCCTTTCAATCTTCTTGATGACACTTTTAGGAAGAATTAAATGAGCACTCCAATGCATATGTAGACTATTTAGGATAGAATTGATCAAAGTGAGCCTAACAATAAAGGATAAAGTTTGCTTCTTATGATTTAATCAGAAGAATGTAGTATCTAAATTGTGGCTCAGCGGTATTAATGGGAATGCTAAGGTATTCTAAAAGGGCGAGATTGAATTCTGTAGCCAGATCTCTTACTCAACTTAGATGGATTCCTCACATCAGAATAAATGAACATATTGCTTTTGATAGCATTGACATTCAATCTAGAACAAGTTAAGAATAACAAAAAAATATCTAATATTATTTCAGTGGATTGGAAGTCGGCACCACATAACAACATAGGCTCATCATCAAATATCAAATGTGTGACCCTCAACTCTCTACATCTATGTTGGTATTGGAACATGTTAAGCATCATGGTTAAAGCTTCCATAGGCAGCGTGAATAAGTAAGGAAAAAGAGGATTCCCTTGCTTTATTCCCCTGGTAATTCTAAAGATTTAGGTAGATATTTTATTAATAAGAATGTTAAAAGTAGTTTTGTGATGCCTTCATTATCCATTTAACAAACTACTATGGGAATATAAGAGCCACTAAGCAAGATCCAACTTCAATTTGACGGTGTCAAAAGCTTTTAAGAAATCAATTTGAAATGAACAACTTTTGATGGCTCTACTTAAGGTGTAGTCTTTCATTAACTCCTATATGGGAAATATGTTATCTTCTATTGATCTCCTAATAATGAATGCACCTTTTAAGTAGGATCAATGGCATTCTTCAAAGCCAACTGAATCTGTTCGCTAGAATCTTTGCAATTGTTTTATAAATATTATTACAAAAAGATATCGTCCTGTAATCCACCATGGAAGAGGGATTCTGCTTTGGAATAAGACATATAAATGTGTGGTTTATTTCCTTCAACGTATTAGATAAAGCAAAAAATTCCTTCACAGTTTCAGTGAATAGTTTACATGTGATATCCCAAGTCTCCTAGAAGAAACAAACCAAATATCCATCAGGTCCCGGAGGTTCAGATGGATGCAAACTGAATAGAACTTTTTAAATCTCATGATGCGTGATGGGTGATACCATGTATTCCTTCATCTTTTAACTGATAAATCTTTCAAAGAATCTACTAGAGTTGAATTCCTTGGGGATATTATTTCCTTAAATCCCATCAAAGTAGTAAAGATCTCCAAAGCAATTTCTTGCAACTTTTCCTGATTAGTGTGTAGAACCCTATTATCTTGAAGCTCAGTTGTCTTGTTTTAGTTTCTTTTGGCTAGGATAAAAGAGTGGAAGAATTTTGTGTTAGCATCTCCATACCTTAACCAATTGATCCCTGATTTATGTTTTAAAATGGAATTGTACAAGTATAAAGCCTCCTGTTACTTTTTCAATCTCTGACTCTAATATTCTCATAACATTGTTATGAGGATACTTATGGCAATTCTCTTGAGCAAGTATTATGTTGTTTTCAGCTTCTGATATTCCTTTAGTCTATTCTTTAGCCAACTTTTTGATTGCAACCTTAACATGTTTGAGTTTCTTCATAAGTTGAAAAACTTTATAACCTTTCACTTCTATACTTCATTTTGTAAGCACCAATTCCTGGAACTGGATCTTTAAGTTAAGCCATTGGAAAATCTGAAAGGGGCTCCTGATGTTTTAGAGGGATAAAAGCTCAAGATATTTATCCAAGAATGATCAGAACAAATGTTTTCGCTGAAATGAGCATAAGAATGTGGGAATTGTTTAAGCCAATATTGATTTACCAACACTCTGTCTAACTTCTTTTAATCATCAGATCTCCTTGTTTAGTCCAGGTGAAAAATCAAGTTGTATAACTTAGATTCACTAGACCAACTTTTTGCACCAATTCTGTGAGTCCCCTGCAGGTTCCTATATGATGATTTCTACCTCTTTCTGCTTCCAATGGAGATGAGATTTACTTAAAATCTCGAGTTATCACCTAAGGATTTGTAATTCCAGCATGCATGTCTTTAATATCTTCCCAGAGTTTAGCTCTTTGAAATAAGAAGTTTAAGGCATAAATCACAGTTAGGTTAAACTTACTCTGCACTCCATGAATTTGAAATTTCGAATGCAAAACTTGATTTGATTCGTATGTTACTTGAACTATGATTTTATTTGGTTGTAAATAGATAGAATTTTTCATTCAGCTCCCAAAATCTTGAGGAAATTCCATATAAGAGGCTGTTTTATTTTTGTTTCAAGAAGTCCTACAAAACAAGGCTTCTTTTCCTAAATGACCTCTCTCACAGTTTGCCTTTTAAGAGGGTTATTTAGCCTTTTAACATTCCAAATGAGTACTGTTATGTTTATTAGGGTGCTGATTCCCTTTCTATTTAATTTTCCTTTCTTTTTAGTAGATTTTCTTTCGGAGCTAGAGGTAAATTCCTTTTCCTCTTCCGTTTTCATGGTGTTCTCCTCTTGTTCAGTAAACGAGTTTTTTGATTCTTTATGAAGTTCCCTTATCACCTCTTGTGTCTCAGCCACAATATCCTTACTTCCTTTCTTTGAATTTTGTTCCCTGTTGGTATAGTTAGTATCATCTTGAGGATCCTGTCCTATGAGTTCATCATGTCCTCTAGTTTTGAATGTTCTTTTTGTGGATACACATTCTTTGCTGAAATTGTTAGGCTTCCAAAGGGTAAGCAATAGGTATATCTATTCTCACCAATTCCCTTACCTCTCCCAACTTCATAATAGGAATATTATCAAATAATTCAACAATTTTCTTAATACCCACACACATTTCAGCAAAGCATATTCTCTCCATGCTTGCAGTTTGTGTATCCATGCAAATTGGTCTGCCAAGGAGCTAACTAGGAAGCTAAGTCTTTCAATAGTCCAAACTTCCAAAGGAACATTATAAAAATTAACTAAATGGGGATGCTATCAATATTTCCTCTATCATATTTAGTACCTGGCCTCCATTTTTTAATGAACATAGGTTGAGCTCCCACATGCCTAGGATCAGCGACGAATCCAGGATTTTAGTCTTGAGGGGCAAGGAACTTAAACCACAGCTTTTGGTTTATAAATTTACTATATATATATATATATATATTCTGAAAAAAAATTTAGTTTTGTAGGGGCTATAGCCCTTGCTAGCCCCCCCTGGATCCATCCCTGCCTAGGATCCCGCTCTAATATCTCATTCAAACAAGTTTCAGAGCTGAATTTAAATAACAATGAACCATACTTTATGAGTATTGTCTTCTCTAGACCTTTCTTACTCCACCTAGCTACAATCCAGGCTTAAACAATCGAAAATGCAAATCTCTTACTCTAGAAGAACACTATTAGAGTTGAGGATCACACAAAAGCTCCAACTTTGAGTAACTACATAGGTGGTATAACAACAACATCCACCATGAGATCTTGGAAATAATTAAGTTTTCCTTTATGTTGTTGAATGTCTATTATGTTTTTCTAGGCTCCAGCAAGCTCCCCTATTTGACAAATCCAGCATTTGGATTCCCTGGAGTAGAAACTCCATCATTCTTGACACTTTGAACCACACAAGGGAACTCTTCTTGAGAGAGATTACTCCATTTGCTTAATCACCGACATCCCCAAGGGATAGCAAGGCCCCTATATGGCCTACCATATTGGGAAAGCAACAAAATAGCCGCAAAAGTTAACTTTTTAAAAACAGAAAGTTTCAAGGGAAAAAGGGAAAAGTAGGTGGAGAGGAGACGGAGAGAAAAGCGAATTGTGCATATAACATTGTTTGCTTATTTTTTCTTTACATTGATAGTTGATTACATGAGATTTGCAATTTCTTTATTTTCTAATGCAACAATCTATTTTTATTTGTATGTCGTGTTATATAATTCTATAATTTAATAGTATTTAAAATTAATATGTTGTTTGGTTATAAATTTATATTTGATTGTAATTTTAGGCTCTTTGAATTTATATTTATTTATAAGTGAAATAAAATTTATTTGATTGTTATTATTAATACAGTTATACATTTATTATTGAGACAATTATGTTGAGATAATATTATAAATAGTTAAATTTAATATTAATCTTTAATGCAAAATCTATTATTAAGTGTTAATAATAAACTATTTATATTTAATTAATTTAAAAAATTAAATTAGTTATAAAATAAAAATTAAATTGTATTTTTATTAGTAATTAATATTCGATAATTAAATACATACTTAAATTATGAATAAATTAAATAAAATTCGAAACAAAATTTTATAACTTTTATAAGTTATAAAAGTACGACAAAATTAAGATTAAAATTCCATGTGAATTTAACAATGAACGAGAACAAACATAGAAGTGGAACATGGCCCTAAATTATACAGAATGTAAAAACTAGTGGAATGGAATTTATTCACAGAAAGTGACCTTAATATCGGTTTGCAAATACTATCCTCCGCTTACCCGGTTCAGCTTGCTTCTATTTCTAGAATCTGCTGCGTCTTAGCGACATGTTCGTTTTGGAATTAGAAAAGCCAAGGACGATATAAGAGGTGCAATGGAATTATATTCATGATGTACCCAATAGTATAATCCTGTAATTGAATGAGCCCTTAAAATGAGGATTAAAGAATTGCTAACATAGGAAGGGCAAAGTAGAAGGCGTGCAAATCTCAAACAACGTCTTCAACAATTTGAGGTTAGCAATATAAATTGAAAATTGCGAAAGCAACTTTCAGTAATTACAAGAAGGAAGGCTTAAGACAAGTAGGAGTGGTTTGAGTGGTCAAAGCTCCTCACTTAAGGCTCTCTCTTTCAGGAGGTTTTGAATTTGAGTCACGCCAAAGGAGGAGAAATATGAATTGTTCCTATTGATGATCCTCTAGCCTCCTGGGCAAAGCTCCTTGATCGGATCAATTACGGATGTCTCGCTTCCAGCGGCAGTGTGAGAGTTGGAGCTACTAGGGAACCTGATGCTGAGCAGGGGGGAGCTAGCGATCAATCATCAGCTGAACAATCAAGTATGTAAAGACTCTTTGTGCGCAAAAGTGTACAAGCTACGTAAGAACCTGAGAAATTTTGATGTTCCAGGTTTACCTCCTCTAGGACTTTTGGGGTGGGATCTTAGGGGCTTAGGATTAGTCCGACTAAGCTAGGATACCTAATATAATCAAAAAAAAAAAAAGAAGAAGAAGGAAGGCTTAAGCTGCCTTTCTGATAAACTAAGTCTGATCAAACTGTGATTTATTTTCTTACTATTCTATCAAGTCGGGATATGGGAAAATTTAGAGTGGACGATTCTAATTTTTGAAAGCAACTTTCTGCACTTTTCAGAACGTGATTACCCACTAGGGTCACCCACTCTAACCTTATCCACAAAAACTAATTGATGGATTAAGGAAACCTGACAAAGCCAATGGGCTAAGTTGGGGAAACTTATCCCTTTTTTAATTTATGGGATTTGTATAGATTTCTGTACCTTATTGGACAGTAGATAAGCCTCCGCAGTTTTAAAAGATAAGATCTACTATAAACTAGGAAAGCGACAGTCTTTAATATAAACAAATAACAATTACAAGAGCTGTGCATCGTGAAAGGAAAGCAAGCGAGGAGCTAGCAGAGTCTAGACACCTATCAGAAGTCAAAAGCCACAGGAACAAGTTGGATTAGAAGAACCAGAAGAAGAGACAAAGAGATGGAGAACCAAGAGCAGCAAACTAAGTCAAGAGTTGTGAAGGTGGAATCAGTGGAGTCATGGGACTTCTATGTCAGCCAGGCCACCAATCAAGCATGCCCTGTACGTTTCCTCTGTATCTCATCATTTCCTATAACGATCTCAACTTGTAAAGGTTGGATTGAATTGTTTTCTTTTCTTCCTTCAGGTTCAAATTCCCTTCTTTTTTGGTTGTATTCATAAGCTGTAAGAGTGTAAAATAATCTTGCAATTAAGAGCAAAGGGTTTTTTTTTTTTTTGGGTGCATTTCTTTTGATTTTCTTTGGGGTTCTTTTGTAGATTGTTGTACACTTCACTGCTTCATGGTGTATTCCCTCTGTGGCCATGAATCCGTTTTTTGAAGAAGTAGCTTCAGCTTATCCTGATGTTCTGTTCCTAAACGTTGATGTCGATGATGTTAAGGTAATTATAACTAACATATTTATATTTTACCAGGTATAAACTTACAATTGCTTATGTGAGATGCTCATTATCATAAAGTTATAATACACATTAAGAAGACATTTGCTAGAGGCATCTTACCAAGACATTCTTCTTTTCAAAGATGTCGCACCTTAATTGAAACACAGGGTCCTGATCGGTTCAAGGAGTGGATGCTTTCTAAACCGCCAAAAAGAAAAAAAAAAAAAGGCGTCCTACCTTACTTATTCAGGTTGAAAACAAAGTAAACGTAATGCCTAAAAGATTTTATCTTGAGGATCCAATTCTGGGAGATGCTTTAATAATTTTACTGATCATATCGTTTTATTGCTGGACTTATCACAATGACTAAAGATTCTTAGTGACATGGACTTGTTGGAAAATTACAAGTAAAGTTATCCCAAGTGTGGGATAAGGACTTTGGTTTTGTTTCTTTCGGATATTCCAGAAAAAAATTGAGATTTTGAAAAAGATATGTATTGGCTTGGGTAGGTGGTAGCTTCTAAAATGGAAGTGAAGGCCATGCCCACATTCGTGATGATAAAGGATGGTGCTCAAGCTGACAAGTTAGTGGGTGCAAATCCAGACGAGATAAGGAAAAGGATTGATGGTTTTGTTCAGGCCATCCGAGCAGATGTAGCATAGTATCATGAAAGTGTAAAAATAAGTGATTCTGCTGGTCCAGCCTTTGTTGATGGACGTGCCTGCCCTTATTTTATATTTTGAGAAATCCCAGAATCATCTTCATCTGATTTTCTTTGCAACGTGTGTAATTAACTTCCTGGAATGTAAATTCAGATTGATATTTGGCAAAATACTTAAATGCTTGATTTCTGATGTTTTTTGACTTGAAAAAAAATCAGGCCTCTTGGTAATTCATAGATTGGGTATTTGGCATTCGTATCCTTTGGTTTGGCTGTACCGGATTTTCCATGTAGCAAGGGAAATTAACATCTGCTTGGACAAGTTTCCATTGAAATCCTACTAACCAAACGAAAGTTTTCTTAGTCTGGAAGTTGGTTTTAAATGGGCAACCTGAAGCCCATATTTCTTCCAGAGCTAAAATCTTTCCAAACGTCAACCGCTCCCAAGCTGGTTATAAGAACAGTACTCAATGCCATAACAATGCTGACTGAGAATACAATCAGGGAAGCTCTGCCATATTCTTGTATGGCTTTTTGGACAACCAGTAAACCAAGAATTGATGCAATGAAACAAATGAAGGCAAAAGAGAGGGCAGTGTCTGTGTGCTCCATGCCTACCAGCAAGTACTGAAATGCTGACATGGTAGATGAAAAGAAGACCATGAATGAACAGGTTGCTGCTGTTATCTGCACTATTAATCAAGAGACAGTTTATTTAAGAATACACTTGCCAACTTTAATAAAAAATGTTTCACGTATATTACCTCTGGTGCTATTCCCACTTGAAGAAGAAGTGGACTGATTAGCATTCCACCTCCAATACCAAATAGCCCTCCAAATGTCCCAGCTAATAGAGCCGTTGTTGGGAAAGTAAACTTATTTTGCTCCATGCAACTTCTTGATCCTTCTCTTTCCTTCAGATGGAACTTTAATGTTGATCAGAATCAAAATAAAAAAATAAAACCTGTTGCTAATCTATGGGGTAATCTTCTGAGAACCTGCTGTTTTAAAACTTCTTCTGGGCTGTCCTCTTTTCTCGATATGATCCATGATGTAAAGGCTATCGCCAGAGGAATTTGGAGTGCTGACAGAAGCCAATATTCCATTCCCCAAGGTTCCACTGATATAATGCCCTGTGCATGTTAAGCAGATGATTTTCTATTTGGATCTCATACAAACTATCCAATAACTGATAAACTAGCATTTCATCTCGCTAATTCCCAGTTGCTTTCATGAACAGTGCTTTACTTGAAGCACAAATAGTTAACTGACTGAATGATATCATCGTGAGTTTATATTATTGAAAAAAATTTCAAGTCAATACTCCATAGAGAAGTCCAAATTGGGGCACCTTGCTAGTGAAATAGCAACACTAGTTGCTGAGCCTGCAATATGTGAAGTTCACCACACTCCAGCCGTAAGAATCAAAGTTTAAAGACCGATAGACCTTAAAAGATTGGTGCTCTACATGAATAAACCCTACATGGTGTTTTAACTTTCCCTCTTAGTATGAAAATTTAACAAGTCCACATCAAAATTCGTACTGATTACTACTGAATAAAAGCAATCTTACAAGGGATGCA
Source organism: Erythroxylum shatona (assembly GCA_027568895.1). Lineage (NCBI taxonomy): Eukaryota > Viridiplantae > Streptophyta > Magnoliopsida > Malpighiales > Erythroxylaceae > Erythroxylum > Erythroxylum shatona. The sequence goes on from JAOSBK010000002.1 coordinate 29,347,607, forward strand.
ACTCTAGCCTATAAGGGATGCTGCTACCATGTGTTTGATCCTAAGGCAATCAGGAGAAGCTGAGATTAATTATATTCAAAGATGTTCAGATAGTTTGAATCATTACTTATCTCTATGCTCAAAGCGAGAAAAGATGATGCATCTTCATAGTAGGATTGAAAAAAGTTCAGAAGCTATACCTTTCCTGATCGATTGCCACGAAGAAGGTAAAGAGCAGAAAAGGAGAGCCAGATCAGGACCAACATCCCCAACTTCAGCCATGGAAAACCAGCTTTATCATTTAGTTGCCCACCCAAAAGAGGCTCTTTAGCACTCTTGATCACTTCACTTACATTATTGGTCCTGTCTCCAGCCAACCCGCTTTCCATATTACCACAGCCATTGCTCCTCACCTCTTCTGATTCCAAATTCCAGTGCGCAACTCCTTTCTTACAAGTCTTAAAGGTCGACCAAGCAAGAAAAATAGCAAACAGCATTGTAATTAGCCACTCTGGGGAAACAAGATTACATGCAACTCCGACACTAACTCCTAACAACATGCATGGTTCTGACAGAAGTGCAATATCATAGTCAATCACGGTCTTGCTGCCGAATTTGGCACATGGGGCGAGCATATGATACATAACATTAGCCAAGGATCCCCCAGTCACCATAAAAGCTGAGAAACATGAGGCCGTTTTGAGGTCCAGATCTCCAACTATGTTCAATATGGGAATGAACAACCCTCCACCACCGATGCCACCTGCACTTGATATACTAGCAGCAATGAAGCATAGGACTCCTGTCATCACCATTGCTGGTCCCATTTCTAGTTTTGCTTCCAGAAATTGTATCTGATAATCCTTCCACTTCGCTGTCTGGTTAAGAAACTGATCAATTTTGAGAATATTTGAAACGGATTGTGCTCCTAATGCATGGGATTGGCTAGCTCGGATCAGGACGAGGAGAGAGAGAGTTAGCGATATCAGAGGATAGTGATTCTTCATTTTCTTGGAAGTTCTTGAGTGGTATTCAGATATGTCAAAATGAGTCATAAGTGTCATTAAATAAAGAAGAACCATTCGATATTATGCGTGGTGTCATTATATAAGGAAGAATCAACCGATGTTATTAAGCACTAACCGAAAAGGACAAATGAAAACCAACACTTGCCATGGGATAAACGATGATGGGTGGCTGACTCACTATCCGCTATCCACTGTCCTCAGAACACAAAAAGTAGTTTGCATTTGAACCCCAAAGTCCAATCTCTCCTATAAATTTATTTTGAAAATTATACATTGCTCCACAGCTTAAAGTGAAAAGTCTTTCTAGTGCAACACGCTGGATTTTGATTCATATGGAAACCTGAAGGAAACTAGGGAAGTGAGGGTTCGTAAACGCTACATGCCAAATGTAGGCACTCTGATGCATTAATTAAGAAGATACTTATCTAAGGCAAAACCCACTTCGGTAGTGCCGGCTTTGCTTCATTTGTTGATCTTATTTATTACAACTAGTTAAAAAAAAAAAGGGCACAACTAGTTTATATTTGATGTAGTTGTACTAAAAGATTAGATTGGGGGTAGTCCAGATTCAACCAAAAAAACAGAAGGCAGATGATATGTACTCTTCGAAATCTTGAGTCATATCTAGTGTTTGTGATTTGCATATCACGCCAATGTTATGATACATAACATGGGTCTTAGTTACGCGTCCCAGATTGAACGTGAAAGAGAAATAACGAAAAAATGTGAAAAATACTTGATTTTAGTTCTATAACTTCAAACAAACTTTCTGAGGCCAAAACGAGCGTGAATCTACTGGTATCTTTACGGGATCTACTCATTGGGATGTGGTTAACGTCTTTTTATAGTTTTCTCAAAGCGTGAATCTCTAAATGAGTTAGAGTAATTTACGTTCACGAATGATATGAGCAACTGCAGGAGATCTTAATCTCTTTATATAGCTTTCATATCCAGTTTCCCCATCATAGGCCTGATATTGGTTTGATCCACACTAATCGAAGTTTATTTTCCTCCTGGGCTTCGACTCATTAATCTAGATCATTTATTTGGCTACTTTGTTATCTTTATCTAGATTAAATTTATGTAACTTAACTGATAAGTTATTTAAAAAACGCTAAAATACAAATAATTGTTGTCCACTAAATGCAAAAATTATTAACATTTTCTCACTTGGACAATAATTAATTGCAATATTAACTCAAGTTTAAAATAGTTCAAAAATACGGTTAAGTCACGTTACTGTATTGGTTGACTATTTTTAAAAATAAAAAACATTTGATCCAAAGGTAATAAAAGTCCATCATTTCTTCCTGCAAGGCTTTTGACACAAAAAAATATCAAATACATATGTCATATGTGACACAGGTCCAATATAATCACACATATCTAATACCTTATTAACATAAATTAGAAAATGGAGTGTGACAAATAAGGATGATACTTGTATGATCTAATATGTATCATCTTTCTATTTGTAGGTCTTGATTTTTTTAAACTTTATGCTAAACTGCATATGTGAAACTGCATCAGATAAATCTTATTTTCTCTCATTGAATACTAAACTGTATTAGAGAAAACCTTTATGTTCTCTCACTGAATACTAAACTACATTAGAGAACCTTTATGGGATAAAATGCTTATGTCCTCCTATGTGACATCAAATCCATGAATATACTAATTAAACTATATATGTCCTAATGACATAGGTCCAAGTTTAATCTGTTTATATGTCCAATGACCTTTAAAATGCTTAAGATTGGCATAAATCTTAAGACTTTCACATGTATTATGACTACATATAATAACATGTATGATTGAAGATAAACAATGATCATCTTTATTGATTAACCACCATACTGTCATGATACATTAAAATGTACAAACATATAACGAGAAAACATAATGATCCCTAACTAACAGCGTTTAAAGATTTCAATATACCTATACTATATACATGTCTTTCAAACATATGTAGGCAAAGTTTTTTAGTTAAAGGATTAGCTAACATTTCCTTAAACCTTGAATGCTCTATCATACTATCATCTTTCTGTATAAACTCTTTATGATCAAGTATTTGACCTCTAAATGCTTATTCCTTGTGATATTCTTATTGTTTTTACTAAACAACACAGCAGTAATATTATCACAATACAACCGAATGAGTCTAGCCATTGTCTCAACCACAGATAAATCAGAAATCAAGTTTTTGAGTCAAATCGCTTGCGAAGCAGCCCCATAGCATGCCACAAACATTGCACGCATAGTCAAGAAAGTTACTAGTGTTTGCTTGATACTCATCCACAATACTACACCATCCGCTAACATAAAGATGTAATATGAAGTGGACTTTCTATCATTCAGACATATAGTAAAATTTGAATATGTATACCCTACTAGGTCTAGATTATTGACCCTTTTGTAAGTCAAAATATAATCCTTGGTTCCTTTTAAGTATCCCAACACTCTCTTGACTTTATTCTAGTGGTTTATCCCTGGTTAGTTAAATATCAACCCACCAGTCCAATAATAAATGCAATGTCCAACCTAGTGCACACTTGGACACACATCAGGCTACCAACTGCACTAGAATATGGAGCATTGCTCATAACCTCTCTCTCTACTTCATTCTCTAGACAATGTACCAAAGATAATTTCTCACCATGAGAGATAGGTGCTACAATAGGCTTATAGCCAGTCATATTAAACTTTTGTAATACACACTTAATGTATGCACTCTGCGAGTGGCCTAATAAGTATTGAGATCTGTCCCAACGAATCTGTATACCTAGGATAAAAGATGCTTTGCCAAGATCCTTCAAGTCAAAATGCTTGGCCAAAAATTGCTTAATCTCATGCAACATGGTCAAGTGATGTAGCGCGTCGTAATGCTACCAAAATAACTAGACTACAACTATAGTAGTGGCGAGTCTAGGTCGGTCCCATAGAGATTAAATTCGATTACTTTCGTAAATTATACCTATAAATAAAATAGGTGGTGTTTGGTTCGATACTAATTGGAAAATAACGTTAAATTGAATATGCAAAAGTCACTTGAATTAAATAGTCACAAAAGTGATAAAATTGACGAATGAATTGAATTCCGATTATTTGGTTTAGTCTCAGCCTAAGCCCAATTTCACATATGTCATTGAATTATCGTCTTTACACCTCTTTTAAGACTATTGGTAGTGAATTAATAATAAGCTCTGTTAATTTCAATTTTTCCTTAGATTGTAATTAATTAAGAAGAGCTCGTTAATTAACCCTAACTATCAGGAAACCTAGAACAAGCTCTTTAAATTTATTCGGACAATTGCATTATAAGTGAGAAAAATGAACCAATATAAGCAAAACTCACATAAGCTCAGACTATTTAACTTATACTACATTATCCCTAACGATTTAACACAGTTAGTTGTCACTTACGACCTTCAACACAACTATTACATATCACATTCAAGTTCTAGCTATGGGTTTTCATGAAAAATGATTCAATATAGCATTAAAACCATTCTCATACAATACCCAATTAATTTATACAAGATAACGTAAACAATATGAAAAGAGGGAAAGAAAATGATAAACAACAACGATATGCTTAATATGCTCTTTGGCCTCGAATGCACCTTTAAACTGGTATCGGGAAAGTTAGCCTTCTATCTTTATCTTTAACTTCTCACCATTTGCCACCCTCTCCATCGCCACTATTGGTGTTGAAGAACAAAGAAAAACTGAAGAGAAATGAGAGAAATATGTTTTTGGTTGGGTCTGTTTCTGCCATCACACCATTTCCTTATGTAGTAAAAATTAGGTTTAAATCAAGGGAAGCCTGACTTTCTCACGACCGTGAGTTAATTCTCACGGGTGTGAGAACACCTCACTGGTGTGACTAAACATGTCACACCTATGAGTAGCTTCTCACGATCGTAGTCACTGGTGTGACTACAATACAAGATATGAAAACCTTAAGTATCCCCTTTATGTCAAGTTTGTAGCACGAAAGCTCACTCAAAATCTACTTTAGAATGCATTATTCCCTTTTTCTGGAGTGAAATTACCAATGTAATAAATCTAGAAAAATTAAAAACTCACATTATGAATTTCTCGAATATGAAAATTGACCTAAATAACCCGGTGTATCTTTACAGGAATTCTAAAATTTGAGTTTTTTTTTTCTTCTGTGTTTGGCGTCAGTCGTTCTGTAGTGCTAACATCACTATGATGTTGGAAGTGCATGTGGCCGCAAATGCCACACGCTCACTGATGTGCTCAGACCATTGTTGGAGCCTATGGGGCACTTGCCATATGCATAAATGCATCTATTAGTCTGGCATATGTATCACAAGCGCCAAACATATGTTGTCACCAACGTGTGCCACATGTCAGACAATGACTGGTGAGTGTGATGCACGTGCTTGTCACGTCGCTGCTGGCTAGTAACCAAGTCCGGTGTACAAGCTCTACGCGGTCCTTAATCCTACACTGTCACTTGTTGCCCATCTATTAGGTACGTGTCTCATACACGCTAGATGGATCTCCTCTTTTCGTGCGCTGTGCAAAGGCCTAATGGTCTCTGTCGCCTGCGATGGTTTGATTGATTTTTGTTGAGTTTTGGGTCAATTTTTCATGCTCCTAGGCTCGTTTTCAACTCATTTGTTAAGGCTAACCATTTTTAGCATACATTCAAGCATCAATATGTAAGAAAAAAACCAAAAAATGGAACTTTATTCTTCAAACCCCTTACAAAAAAAACAAAAAATCCTTTGTTTTTAACCACCTTATCACGTAACCGTTCTGATACCACTTGTGATATGCAATAGGAGCCTTAGTTATATGTCTTGGATTGAACGTGAAAGGGAAATAATGAAAAATACAGAAAATACCTAATTTTGGTTTTATATAGTAGAACCTCTTTAAATTGATACTCGGTAAATTAATAAACTCTCTAAGATAATATTTTTCTCCAGTACCGACTTGGGCCAGTTGAAAATATAACTTACATAAATATAACTAAGACAATTTAGTGAAATATGATTCTAGTGTTGTTTGTTTTTTCTTAAAATTTAAGTCTAGTTGGAGCTCATCTCTAATTTTTCTTATTGCATCTAAAATTTCTGGTGTTGTGTTCTCGAACTGCACCAAAAAATTGTGAAGAGTTCTAGACGCAATAAGTGCTTCCTTACGCGTAACTAGTTCTAAAGGTACTGTATCGTCTTCAACTTCATCATCAACATTATTTTCAAGGACAATAGCCACAATTTTTTCTAAGCTCTGGACCTTTTAACATGTATCATTTTCACCTGGATAATTCAATAGACTATTGACATCCATTTTATTGCGATAGCTAAGATCATTAATCATGAGCTCAAGTTCTTTAATTATCAGTTAATTAATATCTCTATAAAATAATAAATATCATGATCCCAACAATATTAATTTATAGAGGTTTTATTGTATATAAGAGATGGCATGTCGCAACAGTGTCTTGGAAGAGATTATAGCTGAAAACTGTAACATGTATGTATTCTTAATACTCTCTTGACAGAAGTTGTCTTCTATTTTGTTAGTGATACTCTTAGCAGGCGGATAGAGATTGTAGTCTTTCTCTTACAAGACTGCAAAATTTTTATTAAATTTTTTTATATACTCTTAGCAGGCGGATAGAGATTGTAGTCTCTCTTATAAGACTGCAAATTTTTTATTAAATTTTTCTATATAAAAAAATTTAATCGTATTTATAAAATGAATAAAATTTTATTCAAAAGTAAGAAATAATTGTTTTTAAAAAGTTTTAAGTAAATATCTATGCTTGAAAAGATAAAAACAAATAATAAAAGAAATTTTTATAAATGTTCAGTAAATTAATGAAATATTCACTATTTTTTCAAACATAATAATTTTGCAAAATTTGATATACAGAAAAACATGTAAATATAAATATATAAAATAAAAAGATAATTATTTAGCTTTATGAGTTCAATCTTATTAAAATATTAAAAAATTACGTAAATATACTCTTAAAATGACATTTAAAACTTAATAACATAATAGAATCCTAGATTTCTAATGATAAATAATATAAAAATTTTAAGTAAATATCTTCAAAATAAATAGGAATTGAAGTTTTTATGAATATTTGACAAATTAGAGAAACATTCAAAATATTCAAAATAATAATAATTTTATAAATTTTGATATACAATGTATGAACAATATTGGTTCTTTGAAGAACTTATTCACCAAATCAATATCATTTTGTTTGAACCCAAATGAAGCATTCTGGATGAAATGGATAAAGAAATGGACTTGCTCTTGAACCCCTTGACGTCTATAATTAGAACACTGTCTTTTTGCTTTCCTTTAGTCAGTGATTTGACTGTCTACTACAACGTTATTTTCTACAAAAGGGTTGCTTATAGCTTCAACCCGTTGCCATCTATAATGCAAGTTGGTTGGCCATCAAAAAGGATTTATACAAACAACACCATGGATGCAGATCAACCACATCTCCAGCATTCATTTAGGATTTACCTTACTCTGTCTTGTCTTATTCCAGATCGCCATTAGATCATTAGATGACGCATTGCTCACTTGCACTGGTTCTGTTTCTGGTGCATTTCGAATATAAAGGTTTAACCATTGTCAAAGAAGAATCATCATGTCATCCGAGTAAGCATAACTGCCATGAAACAAAGAATCAATTGACAAAAAGAGAGCAGCCACTGAAAAATGAACTTTATAATCGTGTTCAACTATTGATCTTGATTGATTTCAATTCCAAATTATGTTTGTTGTTTTGGAACATATAGTTTCTGAATTTAAAAGCTTGATCTCAGAGTAAGGCTGCCCCAGTTGGATAAATATTGGTTGATTGCCTATATGCCAGGGACCCTCCTTTAAGACCTTGTTCGATAGTGAAGTACAATGAAACGTGATGAACATCAACCAACCCTTGGTTTTTCCGTATGTTCTGTGCCCATTGTTGAATGAGAGAAAAAGTGGGGCGTTGGTCAAAGAAGAAGCCCACAAGTGTGGCTTCCCAGCTGCTAGCGCCTTCTTCCAATATATCAATTTCTGGGCAGACAACATATTACCATCAATTTCCTTTGGAGGTTTGAAAAGGCGTCTGTGGATGTCCCCGGAGTTGACCGAACCAAAGAGAAAGAAGATCCAAACACTCTTTCTTTGCTTTCCTTTATTCAGTCGGTTTTATACAAACATCTTGAACTGGGACAGACGGCAAAGCAGGTGACATTTTAACACTTATGCCAACAAATTTCTAATTTAAATTTTCCAAATTACTTTTGTCTAATTAAACAAAAGTTCATGCGGAATCATGATGGCAATATGAAACATCAATAGATATCATTAAGACTTGGTGAATTCTTCCCTTAACAAGAAATCATCACAAGAACCAACTCATTAGAATAGTTGAGTTCAAAAATAACTAATTATCATCCTAAGAAGTCCCCAAATGATAACATCCAAGCAAATGTTAATGTTTGAACTTTGAAAATGGAAGATTGTGTTAAACACGATGGAGCACATTCGCAGACATTTCCGTCAAAACTCCATGTGCATCACTTTTCCAACATTTCTGGATCTCGGAAGGGAGAACTTTATTAATAGAGGTGTCTGCAAAACAACCAAAAATATTAAGACAATTACACCATATCTACGTTACTAAATACAAACGCTGGTTTTGTTTTCTACTGTAATCAATCATTTCAGAAAAGAAAAAGAACATATTTTAAGGACTTCCTTTTTCAGCTACACCCTGAAGCAAAATTAGAGGTGTACTAGATAGATTTCAATTTACAAGTTCAACCCAAAAACAAAAAGTGCAACTTTTGGTTTCTACTTGAATTTATGATAAAAATACAGTTTGAGAAAGCTTCAAAAATATAAACAATATTATAAAGCAACTCACCTGAGTGGCTTTTCCTTGAAGAAATAAACCTTGGCGTAAGAATGATTATCATAAAAGGGATTATAATAAACTTGGGTTTTATACGTTTTCACAACTCCACAAGAATCTATGGCCTTAAATGTTACATAATACTTAACGCCACAGGAATATGCAGAATATGCTTTGACAATGCGTTCAAGTTTCAAGTTTATACCCTGCAAAACAGAATTGAAATGGAGGTATAACAATAGTTAAGGAAACAATTCGATTTTGGAAAATGACTTGAATAATTATCATCAAACCTTTGCTGCATTTTCTAAACCAATAGCATAATGAGTACATCCTGGCACCAATACTCTGTCGCAGCCTGTTAAGTTATCAACATCTAGATAACCTATACCACC
>JAOSBK010000002.1:29364445-29383140 GCA_027568895.1 Erythroxylum shatona
AAAATTAAATTAATTAGAATTAGAATTAGAATTTGATTTTAATTATAATTAAAGAGATTTAATTTTAATAAAAGACTGTTATAATTTTTCTATTTAAAGGGAAGAGCTTTTTAGAAGTTAGCACTTTTTGTTTTCTTCTTCTCAAAGCAGTTTTGGAATTGCTATGTGGATACCATCAGAGGCTGGATAATTGGATAGCTAGTGATTGATTAATTAGAAAAGTTTTAAAGATATTTCAACAGAAAGCGAGCAAGGTACGATTTATAAATCGATTTGTGTTTTGTTCAAGTTTAATCAATATCGAGATCCGCTCGAAGTCTGTAAAATTTTTTGTTTTCTGTTGCGCTCGTGATTTAATCACGATTGGATTCTAATAGTGGTATCAGAGATTCCTTTAATTGTTAATCTTGATTTAGAGGCTTGATTATTGTTGATTTGATTAATTAACCTTCGATTTTTGTTCTGAAGTTATTCTTCTCGATTGTTTTTGTTTAACAAATGTTGGAAATTGTTTCTCGAAGATATCCACGACTATTCTTGGTTTTGAATGTTCTAAAAAAACATATATGTTCATGCTGTGTTTTGAGCATGAGTAATCTAGAAATTGTTTTTGTGTTTTATGTTCTGCCCTTGAGAGCATATATAATGACTATACATGTTCTGAAAAGTCTAGGATTTCTGAAATCCCTAATTATTATGGGTTTGTGTGAGTTTAATTTCTGGAAATTTTTTCTACACATTCCACAAAAGTATTGTGATTTCTGAAAAGTTGTTTTCCGAAGCCTTATTGATTATCCATGATTACTTCCATTTACATCTCGATTTTTCTTCTCTAAGTTATGTGATGCATGCCTTGCAGGTTTATGTTTTGAAATCCCTAATTTCTTTCACCCCTTTTATACACCTAAGATTTACATGTGTTATGTGATGATTCTAGAAATTGTTTCCATAACATATTTTGCTTGTTATTCGGGTTTCTACCTTGCATTTGAATAAACATGATGGGCGATTATCACCCATTGGATTGACATATATGAGTTCCCTGTGAGTGATGCATTGCTTTTGGATTCTTGTATTTTTCCTTTTGATTGTGTTTACTACCTTACGTTTGTGGAAATCATTGTCGCTAGCAACGATGTTTATAATGATGCCACTGGTTGGCATCAACACTGGATGGCATTTGACGATGCCTATGGCATCATATGTGACGCCATAGATGGGCGTCGAACAACGCCACTGGATGGCATTTGCCAACGCCAGGCAACACACGTTGTTAGGGGTGACGCCATAGATGGCGCCGCTTAGGCAGTTCGAAGAAGTCGAGAAGTAAAAACTTAGGTTGATAGAGCGACGTGGGTGTTGGTTGTTGAGATGTGGAGCACTACCCAAAGGGTCGGAAGCATTTTGCAACATGGGAGCGGTTCGACGATCGTGGGAGCAGTTTCAAAAGCAGTCGGATGTTTCTAGAGAAGACAATGGGCGCGTGTCCCTCGAAGGTCAATGTCGTAGACGTGACTGGTGCATGCAATCAATGTCTTTTATCACCGTAGACCCTCCCACCTTTTTTATGTTTTTAAATATTGTTAAAAACCTTAAATTGTCTTCTAATTAATTCAATAAAGATTAAATTAATTTCAACTTTTAAAAAAATTAAAAAACTATTAAATTTTTGAAAATTGTTTTCAAAGAAATATTTATTAGGAAAGGTTTTGGAATTTAATTTAATTTTTCAAAAGTTGAATTATTAAATTAAATTTATTATCAAATCAATAATTAGAATCAAGCCATAGTTTTAAATAATTTCTTTCATAATTGGATTATGTTTGAAACTATAAATATAATGAGATTATTTTTTTATAGGATAGATTTTTTTAAATAATTTTAAATCCCTTAATAAAATATTAAGTATACATTATGAATGTGATAGTTGTCTTCCATTATTTGATAATGAAATCAGAATATTGATTGTTTGACTTGTTGAGTTAAGTCAAGGTCACTTTAACCCAGATATGTTTTATCTTAAATTAATGAGTTATACTTAACTAAAATTGTATGATTTGGATGAGTAAACTCAAGATCATATAAATTTAGAGACAGGGCTAGGAATAATATATGTGATATATTTTTGGCAAAAGTTATCACCTAACGGTACTAGGAGTCACATGAAATGTTATTGAAAAGTTGTTTTCTACCTAATTTATTTTTAGTTGGTTTGTTGAGCAAACTCAGGATCAATTAATTTTAAATAGAATTCTAGCCCATTAAGAAGTTATTTGATAATTTTTAATATAATACTGAGGGCTATTATTTTGAAGAAAATAGTGGGAGTAACCAAATATTTAAAAGTCCTTATTTTATTTGATTTTTTTATAAATTAATATATGCTCCTTTTATATTTCTTCGGTTATTGAATTTGAAGATGAGTACCAATGACATTGAGGAGCATCATGGATGCTAGCAAGTTGACTGAGCCTAACTATTCAAACTGTCTACGGAACTTAAAAATAGTTCTTAGACAAGAGAAGAAATTGTACGCTCTTGATAATCCTGCTCCATCAGAACCTTGTTTAGATGCTACTTTGATGACATTGAGCAAGCTACATATGTGATGTTACCTTGCATATCTCCTGAACTTCAGATGCAGCATGATAACATGGATGCACCTATTATGATAATGCATCCTAAGGAGTTATTTGGTGCACAAAGTAGGGTAGAGAGATATCAAATCTCCAAGGCACTATTTCAATGCAAGATGACAGAAGGATCTTCAGTCAACACTTATATACTAAAGATGATTAGGCATATTGAAAAATTGACCCAATTCAGTTTTGTCATGGACCATGAGTTAAGCGTTGACATAGTTCTATAGTTTCTAAGTTCGAGCTTTTCATAGTTCGTTATGAACTTCAACAAGAATCAAAAGGACATGGCACTGCCTAAATTGTTGAACGTGCTTAAGACTACGGAAGGTGTCGTAAGAAGGAACCCAGTTCTGTACTTATTGTTAGTTCTTCTAAAAGCAAGAAAAAGGTTTTATGAAGAATAATAGGAATAGAAGGCTTCTATTAATGTAGTAAAAGCCAAAGGAGGTGTCAAAAAGAAGAACAATGACAAGGGAATATGTTTTCATTGCGGAGTCAATAGACATTGGAAGAGGAACTGCCCATCTTATCTTGCTAGCCTGAATGATAAAAGGTTTAAGGAAGCTGTCTCTTCAGGTATGTTTATGATTGAGATCAATCTTTCTACTTCTATTCTACATTCTTGGGTATTAGATACTAGTTATGGTTCTCAGTTATGTAATAATAACAAGGAGTAGATCAGTAAAAAAAGGCGAGGTGAACCTGTAAGTTGGCAATGGAGCAAGAGTTACTGCATTAGTTGTAGGGACTTGTAGTTTAGCTTTGCCTTCTGGCCTTATATTAGAACTTGATAATTGTTATTATGTTCCTGTTATTACAAGAAACATCATTTCTATTTCTCATTTGGATTTGAATGGATTTGTCTTTATTATTAAGAATAACAGTTGTTCTTTTTATAAAGATGATGTTTATTATGGATCTGGATTGCTTACAAATGGTTTGTATGAGTTAGATCTAGAAAGGCCAATTCTCAACATAAATAGTAAGAAAAGTAAATTAAGTAACCAAACTCCATCTTACTTATGGCATTGTAGGTTAGGTCATATCAATGAAACTAGAATCACAAAATTGCATAAAGAAGGATACTTGGATCCTTTTGATTATGAATCATATGAAATTTGTGAATCTTGTTTATTAGGAAAGATGACCAAACTACCCTTTAAGGGAAAGGGACAACGTTCTAGTGAGTTACTAGAATTAGTACATTCTGATGTATGTAATACTAGAGGTAGATACTCATATTTCATTACATTCACAGATGACCATTCTAGATATGTTTATGTGTATTTGATGAAACAAAAGTCTAAATCATTTGAAAAGTTTAAAGAATTTAGACTAGAGGTAGAGAAACAAACTGGCAAAAGTATTAAGACACTTAGATTGATGGTATATTGATGGTACTGTAAATGTATAATTTTCTATAACTTACATACCATATATGTTTTATACTTCCATCAGCTATTCTAATTTGTAAAGGTTTTACTAATTCTTTTCCAATTGGTTACTAATGTTTTAGTAGCTATACATATTGTAGCTCCTGTATCTATATATGCATGTACTTTTTTATTCTGAATAATCACTTGAATAAAGGTTATATTCGAATTCGTTTGTTAATTTTGATTTTGAATTTTGACATTCATATTGATATAGAGAAGTAACTGTTGAATCATTTCATACTCAGATTCTGTTGGTTCTAATTTATGTTGTAAGGCTTAATGTAAAATATTAACTTTATCCATATATTTATTTTGGTTTCATTTTGGGCTAAATGACGATTTATATTTTTTTGTATTGATATTTATTTTTAGGATATTTTTTCTATTTATAATTCCTAAATTTTGGGTGATTCACATGAGATTTTCGATGTTTATTATAAGGAGTAAAATTACATCCATATTGTTGTGGTGCTTCTGAGTATTTGGAACACCATAATTGAGTTTTTGTATGTCTTAATTTATTATGTAGCTTTGCTTCTAGACATTTTTTGAGCTAATACCTCTTTAGTAACAGAAATAGCTCCTCCTAAGTTATAAACAACTAAATTTGTAGCTTGTTTTTTTGAAAAATATTTCATCTATAGTTTTATTTATTGGATATGGTAATTTTTGAATAAATATTTGAATATACATTTCTTATTCTGAGCGAGTTAATTTATAATAATATTTTTAAATTCTCAAATATATTCTTCTATATAACAATTTTCATGTAAATGTAATTGCCAATACCCAGATTTTGCATCTAATGTTGTAAACCAATTATGTCCTTTTAATTTATTTATAATATTGAAATTAAACAATATCTTATTATCTGTTCTCAAGCAATTTTTCTAACTTCATGATACAATACTTATTTGATAGATTTTGTTCTCAATATAAACTTCCACATCTTTATTTATTCTAGTTAGTTATTTGCAAATAATATGATTTCATTCACAGTTATTATTTCAAGTTTCATTATTTATGTTTATTTAATTATTACTCATGCTTATATGCCAATTGCTACTTTTTTATCTATTTGTTTTATTTATTTAGATCCCCAATCTATTTGATTTGTTTAAGTAGCACGGTGTCACCTCACCTTTAACTCGAGTTTTGGGTAACAAAATGGTATCAGAGCTATCAGGTAACATCCTGGACTCCCCCATGTCCCAAGATCAGCTTATAATTCTCACAATCAGCCTTCTGATGCCCCTTCTTCTTACAGAAGAAGCACATCATATCTTTAGGTCATATGGCTCCTTAGCAATACTGAACTGACCAGTCTGAATCCTTGGAGAGAGCTTGGGTTCTTACCCTTAGCCTTACGCTGTTAGGACTTAGCATTCCCCTTACCTTTGGCAACTGCAAACATAGTTGTATGAGGACAACTCTTAATCTTCTTCTCCACTACAGCACTCCAAGAAATCAAGGCATTGATGTCCCAATCCTAATCTTAAGAGATGTAGGAGGTAGCCAACATCTCAAATTCTCAAAAGAGAGTATTTAGTGCTTGATCCACTATAACGTTATCAGGAATTGGTATATCAAGCACCTTCAACCTATTCTAAAGGTGTACCATCTTGATAATGTACTCTCGAATGCCTCCTTCTTTAGTATACTTCATAGAGAATAGCTCTTTAATCAAAGTGCTCTGCTCCGCACGAGAACACACCTTGTATCTCTGGGAAATGTCATCCATAAACTCCTTTGCTATAATCGTATCTGGCAATCCACTCAGCAGATGATCTGGGATCGACCTCTTGATGGTCAAATAGCACATCCTATTTGACTACTCCCAGACCGTCATAGCTGCTTTATCAACTTCTGAGTTGATATCTGTAAGTGGAGAAGGTCTCTCAATGTGCATCGTCATACTAACATCAGCCATCTCCAGTGCAAACTCCTCATCCTTCTTCCACTTCTTAAAATTGAAACCATTTAAGGCCTTAATCGTGACAACATTGTTGTTTACACAAAATGTGACTGCAAAATAGAAAAGACAATGTAAAAAATCAGTTTAAATGTAGGACAACAACGATAACATTATCTATACAAAGAATCCGATTGCACATATTATGAAACACTTATGGGATGAATACATAATATATGCAATTAAACCTCCACATAAAAGCTATCAGAATACAAATCATCAACTCTTATGATACTACCACCTATGGATGAATAGATCATTTAAGCAATGACTTTTCTCCATCTAATCCCTTTATGTACATCTAAAAATCTCATATAAGATCAACACTTATGGGTAGATTAACTAAACGTGAGACCAAAGATATTCCCCAACATGCACGCGGTATAATCCAAATACTGGCTTGAAAGACGATTGTGGTGACTACAATCTTACCAGTATTCAAAAAGACACAAACACAAGGGATACATCTTTATGTCATCCTCATATTCTATATAGGCATGACGTATGTGAAAATTGATTATAACTGCAAAAACTAGATTCATAATCAAATAATCACATATCAGTACTGAAAATATTGTCTTTAAACTTTATTTGAGACTTTTATAATTAAAAAAATCTCAATGAAAGTGTCTATCATGCTTTCCCAAATATCGAATCTACTATACGAGATATAAAACTTTAAGTGCCTCCCTTAAGCGCAATTCGGGGTATAAAAATACACTCAAAATTAGCTTTAAAAGGCTTTAAAAACTATTCCGAAATCCAATTATCAACATAATAAATCCAGAAAATTGAAAAAATCACTTAAAAATTTTCTTGCCACCCAAAAACTGACCCCAAAGGATCTTGGACACCTTTAAGGGAATTTTGAAATTTTCTTCTTTTTTTGCGCTAATGTCATGCTAATGTTAGCAGTACTATAGAGCTAACGTCAGCGCACACACGTGCTTACTGTATGACACCGCCATGTGTCCTAATCCCTGCTGACCACATGTCGGGATCGATGCGGGCGTGTGCAACATAAGGGCCAGCTCTTCCGCACTCGTGGGAGAGTGCTTCACACGAGGCAATTACACTGCACGCGCCACACTTGTTCGACGAGGAGGGCAATTTTCGACATCCCGGGATCCATTTTTTGCTCTTTTTTGGCCCTTTTTAACTCATTTTTTATATTCAGCCTTATGTATACCACTTTTATGTAATTATATATACAAATAAAATCAAAAAAACGAATCAAAAACTAAAGAAAATTATAATGAATGGAAACCAAAAAACCTTCGTTTCTAGCACCCAATCACGTAACTGCTTTGATACCACGTGTAACAGGTATAATAGACCTTATTATGTGTCCTGAATTGTTAATAAAAGGGTTAAAAATGAAGGAAATGCAAAATTTCTGATATCGGTTCCATATGAAATTCCAAAGCAGTTTTCAAGGCCAAAACGAGATCCAATCTCCTGAGACCTTCACTTAAAGTAATCATCGGCACATGATTAATGCCTTTCTTTAGTTTTCTTAAGATGTAAGCACTCTTAACGGGTCAAAGGATCCGTATGCTTACAAATTACATAAGCAACTGAAAAAGACCTTAACCTTTATATATAGTTTCCATATCAAACTTTCCTATTATAAGCTCGATATGGCTCCGGTCAATATTAATCAGGATTAATTTTTCTTCCGAACTTTGACCCATTAATTTAGATTATTTATTGGATTACTTTATTACCTTTGTTAATATCGAATTATGCAACTTAACCGATAAGTTATTAAAAAACTGAAAATACAATTAATAGTTAACCAATTTATAGAGAAGAACAAAATTGTTATGAACATTTGCAATCCAATATTCTTGCATCGGGCTCTAATGCCCGAAAAGTCCTTTTTGCTTTGGCTAACAACCTTGAATAGATAGGTACAATAGATAGACTGTCATACCTAAATGTTGACTCAAGGTGTGTTCTATGCAACTCTGATATGAAAACAAGAGGTCATATCTTCTTTAAATGTGAATTCTCCAAATAAATATGGTGTGTTAAAGCTAAATGCCACTAGAATTTTAGTAGTGACTTCTTAACAGAAATCTTGCATTGGTTGGTAAATCAGAATACTATGGGTAAGGCAAACAGTATTATTTATCTAAGTTCATTTACTACATGAAGGAAATTTGGATGGAGAGAAACAGTTGAAAATTCAAGCACAAAGCACGGGTTAAACGGGAGGTGATGCATAGTCTGATGGGAGTAAACAGAGAGCAACTTCTCTCATCCTAATTTGTTAAAGAACGTTATCTAGAAATGGCAAAATCCTGTAGGACGAACTAAAGGGGTGCTTGGTTGATATGTTTGGGAAGGGGTTGATAGGTAAGGAATGAAAAGTGAGTGGTTGGTTGTTGATTATAGTTATAGGGGTAATTGTTTGATATCCCACTTTAGGGGAATCCTCCATAGCCCCCATTTAGTAGAGGAATGAAACTCATTCCTTAATAGAGACTCATTTTTTAAAAATATTAATTAATTAAATATAATTAAAAATAATTAATTAGTTACAATATAATTAATTGAAATATTATTATTCATTAATTAAAATACTTTAATTAATTAATTACAATATTTTAATTAATTAATATGTTGTATTTAATTAATTACATTATTTTTTACAAACAAACCACTCTCAATGATAATGGTAATCATTCATTCCTCTTAACTAACCATCATAATTATAATGATAATATTCATTCTCATATCTTACTATATTCATTACTATTCTTATTACCATTCCTCCATACAAACTAACCGTCTCTTAAATGTATGTTTGAAGAGGCAAATCCGGATTATCTTCTGCATGCACTTTTATAATAGTTAGATATGCTTAACAACTGGGAAAGAATGCACCTGATAAGAAGTGCTGAAGTAGAATGTACCTATGACTTGTATGTTGTCAATGGACAGACTGGTTCGCGATGGGTCGAATGCTCTCATCTGGCAAGCCACCAGATGGTCTTTGGTTTGGAAACATGCTGCTTTTCCTACATCTGATCTACCTGAGCAATTTCATCGATTGAGGGACACGTGCCCTCGCTTGGTTGTATAAATCTTTTGTCAATTAATATTTAGCTGTTATAAAATCAAAACTAAAACTTAAGAATATTTGGAAGAGGAGAATTCTTCTTATAAATTGGTATCACTTACATCAAGTTAACCCTTCTATTTATAGTACAAAATTTCTAATAAAATACTATTATGATAATAGGAGTGGTACACTAACTATTAAGTGGTGCATTTGGTGTACTAACAATTAAGTGGTGCATTAACAATTAGTGGCACACCATATTATTTATATCTTTTATAACAAAAATATAATTAATTGTTGTTTACTAAATGGGAAAATTTCCAACAAATGCAACTTGGAAGAGTTGTCTTGCCTGCTTATATATTGAATTAAACCAAGTAAAACAGAAGTCGTAAGACATAAAGGAGCAAACACATGATATTTGTTGGTTTGTTACATTTGTGAGCTATATAACAACATGAAAAGCTGACTCTTATGTTTGTTTGAAGAGCTACAGAGTAGCGCACTAAGAAAACTATATTTTGATTTTCCAAGAAGTTCAAGTAATAAAAGACGAATGAAGAAATCAGGACATGAGCAAACAGATTGGCAATTCTGAGCTTGTTGTATCCTACGTCACCGCCGGCTCCTTAATTAAACAAAACAAGATCACATCTTGCTGGCAATCTTACCTACATTTAACTTTTATCATCCATTAGTATCCTTCATTCAGTAGACCGACAGTTTCATTATGCCATGGAATAAAGTAATCTCCTTGGTGGGAGATAAAAATAGAAGAAAGTTGGCTCAACCAACTTGAGCAATTTGACTTGGGTGTCAATTAATAATTCGTTACCAGGTGGAACTAAATGGGATGGATCTATCAAAACCGTAACATCCATTAGCACTTGGAGAGTGAGGAATGATAAAGATAATGTAGTGCATAAATGCTTTATTGTCGTCATATCATATGGAAGGAGATTTTCACTCTCATCTTATGTGAACTAAATCTCACCACAGCTACCTTGTTAAGATAAAATTTCTGATTGAATGAGATTCTCTACTTCTTTTCTTTTGTAATTATTTAATTAGTCACGGGATGGAATGGATAAGCGTTGCGTTGGAAGTTTTGTTTTTATTGTTTTATGTTTCTTCTCTCTCTACTGTCTCTCTTTCTTCGGTCATTTCTTTAATGTCTTTTTTTTTTTTATTAACGTAAGTCTCCATCTACATCATTCCATCAATCAAACTCCTTTTTGATATAGTAATATAAATTCATTGTGAATGCAGATCAAGCAATTTAATGTTAAAAATTCAAATTTCATTAATGATTTCAATTTTGTACTTCTGTCTCATTCCTTTCAATTTACAAGTGTATTTTGAGTTCAACCACACCAAACTTTTCCTCCTAAATATTTGGTGTTTAATTTATTTTATGGGTGGTAATTAATTTAAAATATCTTTTAAATAGAGAATATTAAATTCTTGCAAAAGAGATATAATATCACTAGACAGAGTAGCATTAGCATCAACATTATGAGAAATAAATTTTTTTATAAACAAATAAAAATTATTTGGCAATGAACCAAGAATGCATCTCACTAACCCACTCTTATTATCACACTCACTCCTTTCTCCTTATATTATCTCTTATTTTCCCTTACCCAAAGTTTTTCAATTATCTCCAGGTATTTACTCTCATTTATTGCCTCTCAATCTCTTTTGCTCACTCTTTTATAACTTGAGTTGATATTCATATACTTGCTTTACTGATAATGGAGCAAGGATGATTGATTTTCTATTCACGGTAAAGGAATATATTACACCACATCACATGACACCACATCTTTGTACCTCCTAATTAAGAAAGGAACCAAACCTTCTCACTCTCATTTAACCATTATAAATTCTATGGCTTATAAAGCTTTGCAGCTGGTAGTCCTAACTTCTTTACTAACTCCACACTAGCTACATTCATACAATTTTCTGTGTTTATGATCATGCTGTAAACCCATTTATTAATGGAACACTTTGTATGGAAGAGATTATCCCTATGTTCATTCACATCATCATCTACTCATACATACTCAATCCCTCCTAGTGACCAACATTCTTCCAACTCTTTCTCCTATACCTCCCCTTAGATTTAAGTCCTTTAGGGAGTTGATAGCACTCATAACCTTATCACAAGTCTCAAAATAAGCCATTTTAGTAGGTAAAAATGAGTTTTATAAACTAGTTATAGCAACTTCATAATTCTTCAACTTATCCCTCATTTCATTGATATCGATTTCATGGTAAACTCCTAGTCTATACTCACTCTATCCTCTTCACTTTCTTCCTTTTCTTTGGAAGAATTTCTTTTTCTTAATCATAATGAAACTGTAGAAAATGTTAGTAGCAAAAGTATTGTCTTTAAAATTTATCTTACTGATAACTTAAATTCTTAATTAAAAGTTCTTTACAAACTCATTAATTTATTGAGAAGGCTACTTTTAACCTTTCCCTTTATCAAATAACTTTCAAAGTTAATAAAGAAAAAAACTGGAGGCTAAGAAAATGAAAAACTCAAAATTTAAAAAATTGAGCCCTTAGAGCCCACAACAAAAGTTGACTAGAAAAAAATTAAGAGACACACCTTCGAATGATTTGGTTAGAAAAATTTTTCACAAGGATGGGTTATCCCAAACATAATATATATGATCATTCTTTCTTAATCCTTTGGAGCTCTAGCAAAATCAACTAATAGTGTTTTAATAATCAAATAGTTAACTATATCAATATACCAAGGTTTAGTTTCTTGAATGGGAAAGAGACACTCATTTGGAAATTGTTATTCAATAGTGATAGTGACCAATATGCTATGGTGGTTTGCTACTAAATTTTTTGTACCTTTCTCTTATTATTGTATTGCCAACTCAAACTCTTATAATAAAAGTATCCATTAAACAAGTCTCGACTTTACTTTTTTGTTAGAGAGTAGATATTTGAGAGCAGCAAGATCAAAATAAACAATCACTTTAGTGGTAAGCAAATATGGATGAAACTTTTCTAAACAAAAAGAAGCTAGAAATACTTTCTTCATATTGTTGTAGTTGCTTTGTACACTATCAAATGTGCTTGAATTATAAGTGAAAACATGAGAATTATTTCTAACTTTTTCCTCTAAGAACAGCATTAACATTTTATGTACTAACATCATACATAATCTCGTAAGGAAGACTCCAATTTGGCAGTTGAATTATGGGTGTTGAATTTAACAAGTCCTTTATCTTGTTAAAAACTACATTACACGTATCATCAAACTCAAAAGCCACTTCTTTTTGCAACAATCTATATAAGGGTTGAGCAATTTTGGAAAAATCTTGGTTAAAGTGTAAAAAAATACTACATGATCAAGAAATGGATCAATTTTCTATATACATATGGGGTAAGGTCATAATTTAATCACATCTATCTTTGCTTCACTTACTACTATTCCTCTTAGAGGACATAATATAGCCTAAAATTAGGCCTTGATCCATTTGAAGTGATATTTTTCATAATTAAGAATGAGATTTTTGTCTATACATCTTTCAAGCACTTTAGTTAGACTATCCAAACATTCATCAAAAGAATTACTATTGACAGTAGAATAATCCAAGAATATTCATTGAATTATTTAATGTAATCAAAAGATACCTACTATAAATCTTTGGTAGGTTGTAGCTCCATTGCAAAGTCCAAATAGTATGCATCAATAGGCAAAACTACCAAAAAGGCATATGAAAGTGGTTTTTTCTTAGTCTTTGGAACAATTGAGATTTGATAAAAACTTGAATATCCCTCTTGACAGCAAAAGTGAGGACAATAAGCCAAATGTTGGGACAATAAGCCAAATGTTCCAGCATTTGATTTATAAACATAAGTGGAAAAATGATATTTTATAGTTCCAACATTCAAATTCATATAATCTAAACAAACCACCATCCATTTTGAACATGAGTGGGAGCTAACTTATGTTTAAATCCTTGATCATATTTATACTTGTTTTATTTGAAACAATATAAATAAGACTTACCCATTTGCTATCGGAGATTAGGTAGATTATACCTCAATAAGTATCTTTTTTTTTTCATCACTTCCATCATAGCAGGATTTAATATACGCTGAGCTACTCTTGAAGGCTTATAGCTTTCTTCCATTAATATTCTATTTATATAAGTGAATGGACTTAATTTTTTAATATCAGCTATAGTCCAACTGATGGCCTCCTTAAATTCTTTAAACACATGGGTCAATTTTTCCTCCTCCAAAGTTATGAATTTGTTAGAGATTATTAAATCAAAAGGTATTTGTTCTCCCCCAAAAACATACACTTCAAATGAATAGGGTTTCAATTTCAATTTTTGGTGCGTACAATATTGAAGGAAGAAGTTTTCATGAGATTGTGGTAATTCAACATTAGCAACATCATACCTTGTGGGTTCAAGTGATTTTAGCTTAAACACCACATCTTGAATATCAAAGAGGATGATAAAATCGTTCTTTGAATTCTACAAATCTTTTACCATGAGGTTGTTGCCAAGCGTGACCTTTAGATTGTCCTCATCATCTATCATAAATTATTCTTGCAATAAAAGATCAATAACGTCTACAACAAAGACAAATGGCATATCACCAGGGTATCTTACGGTATCATAAATATTAAAATCAATGATTTCTATGTCAAATTGCACTACTTTATACATCAATATTTGTTTTAGTATCTTGAGAAATGACCTCCCTAGCAAAAAAAAGTGTAGAGTTAGGGGAATTATCTTCTTTTATATCAAGCATATGAAAGATAATAGGGAAAACCAATTCATTGACTTGCACTAAAACATCCTCTAAACTCACATGGGGTACACAACAGATCTATTAGTAAGTTGGATGACCACACTTACCTATTTTCTAATAGACCAATATTTAAAGATTCATAAATAGAGAAAGGTATGGAGTTAATTACAGCACCCAAATCACATATAGCTTTCTTAATTCCAACATTGAGAATAATATATAAGATAGTGAATGCACCTATGTCTTTGTACTTAAGGAGCGATTTCCTCTAAAGAATAGTTGACATATTCTCTCCTATACTTACCTTTTTATTGCCTTTTAGTTTACCTTTATTAATGCATAATTATTTGAGAAATTTTTCATAAGTTTTATTGCATAAAGTAAAGGAATGTTACCTCTATCTTGTGAAAAGTCTTAATAATTTCCTCCTCCTTCTCTTCTTTCTTATATTTGACAAATATTTCAGGGAAGGGGTGTTTAGTCACCAATGCTCTTGGTTGTTCATTATTAACCACCTTGGAATTATCAGATCATTATTGAGGAATTATCACTTCTTTTTTATCTCCTCCTCTAAGGTGTGACTGTAGCTTATTCCTAGACTTCTTCTAGTTTCCTTTAACTCTTTCTTACTTTGCAGGGTGATTACATTTACATTTTATTTTAGATTGATAATTATTTATAAAGGCAACTTACCTTGATTCTCCAATATACTAATCGATGATGCTATTTGACTAATTTTATTTTTCAAAATTTTGATTCTTAATTTTTTCTCTTTTTAATATTATTATAAGTTAGAAATGAGTTCTTTAACTATGAGACACACTTGGATTTAATGTGCATGGTTATAGAGGACACACTGGTTAACTCTGAAAATTGTGGATTAAGGATCATATTTCCTTTGTGGTAGACTTGGAAATCCTCCAACCATATTAGCGTGCTATTGAGTATCATCCTAAAGCATTGGGCACATTTCAATAGCGTGGTTAGGAGTGGCTCAAATCCCATAAGTGTTGACTTCTTGCATCTTTCCTATGGCCATCTGTTGAATAAGAGAGATTAAATTAGAGATTTTTTTATTTGAGATTAGAAATATTTACCTCATTTACTCTTCTTAAAAATGAGTGTTGTTTAGGGCCAAATTGTTGGGAATTAGTAGCTATAGTGGAGATTAAATCTCTAATAGTTTGAGGAGTTTTATTTACTATGGCACCTCCACTAGCTACATCTATGAACCTTCTTTTCCTTGGTAAAAATTCTTGATAAAATTATTGAACGAGGAGTTGTTTAGAAATCCCATGTTGATGGTATCTTACATATAATTGCTTAAATCTTTTCCATTATTCATAAAAGGTCTCAACATGGTTTTGTTTTATTCCATATATTTCCTTTCCTATACTGGAAGCTCTTGAGCAAGGAAAGAATATATCAAGGAATAATTTCATCGTGTCTTTCCAAGTAGTAATGGATTTAGGAGGCAAATAAAACAACCATTCTTTAACTCTATTACCTAATGAGAATGGGAAAGCACTTAGCTTAATTCGCTCCTCAGACGCACCTTGCAGCTTTAAACTTAAGCATACTATATGAAATTCCTCCAAGTGCTTATGTGAATCTTCATACTTAAGGCCATGAAAGGTAGGTGATAAGTAGTGATTTAGTCATACTTTTAGTCTCATATTTTACAAATTTTTACTTTTTTATTTAAGTATTTTCATTGATTTTATTACTTAATTTATTCATATATTTCTAGTTTAATTCAATCACTTCGAGAAAAAGGACCAAATTCAAATAATTTTAGAGCAATTAGGATGTATTTCAATTGAGTTATAGAGTGCATGATTGTGTACATAATTGCATTAGAGAGTTTGGAGGTGTGTTGGGTATTTTCTGTAGAACATTCCCGTATTAGCTAGGAACGTGCTTATGTGTGTAGTAAGAAGGCCATGTTGATGATATACGCTTGTGATTATGCACGTGTTAACTTAAAAAGGTACTATTCATTTGTTTGAAGAATACAACCATTAAAAAACACATGTGGATGCTTGGGTATTTGCTAGAATCTGAATTTCAAATTTTAAAAGCTAAGATTGAGTGACAGAAGATAGAGGAGGCTCAGTAAACATAAAAAGAAACCTAGAATGAAATAAAGCATGAGAAACAACTAAGGCAACCATTTGGAGTGGATTTTCATCAATTTAGGATAATGTTTTTAGATATTTTAGGGAATTCAATCATATCATCTTTGATTTTTAGTTTCTTCTAAAGTTTTAATGTTATGTTCTCTATGAGTATGGGTTAAATTCTCTTTTGTATAAGTATTAGATAAACTTTAGGATAGACCTTGTAGTGGCTTTAATTTAATTTAATTTAATGTATTATTTAGTTTCATTAAGATTCAATTATGTGTTCATATTTATTCTTGAACTAATATTGTTGGCATATTCATTCATATATGATTTCATGCAATTGAGATCAATAACTCCTTTATATGAATAAATCTAGCATAATTGACAAGAGTTACATGCAAACTTAGAAATAAGTTGACATAAATCTTTGAACTAGGGTCAAAAATAATAGTAAAATTCATAAATTAATTAATGTGAATCTATGTGTTTTAATTAATAAGAGATTTTAATTAATTAACCCAGAATTATGTGTTCTTTTTTTGGAAATTACCTAGATTTCTAAGTTAATAGTATTAAAAAAGATAATAACATAATTGAGAAGTTTTCATTATCTAATTAATGCTAGATTAAACTAATTAGTAAAATCACAATTGCATGAGAAGTCTTATGAGGGATTTGAATTTAAGGTATTATTGATTTATTGGTTGATTTTTCATTCTTTTTTCCATTCTAGTTTATTCGATTATGTTAACTTGAACTTAATTTACTTTCTTTGATTATAATTCTGATTTATCAATATCACCTTGATTGGTAATTAGATAATAAGAAGTTACCAATAGTACTCAAAGTCTTTGTAGGATTAACCAATATTTTTTAGTATTGACGACAACTACACTGTGCACTTATAACTAAAACAATAAATTCACTATCAATTTTTTGCACTATTATTGAGAATTTAGATATTAGGAACCTTAATTATATCAATCTAACCATTATTTTATCTTTCATATTTTTTACATTTTATTTATTTATTTATTCTTAGAGCTCTCTATCTTGATCTAGTGTTTATGGCTTGTTTATAAGATTTGGGCATTCGTTGTATAGACACTCGCATAATGGAAGGATGGAGAGGACAATATTTTTAGGGGGATTATACTATGCTATCACTTATGACAATATTGGAAAATTGGCACAAGATGCATAGTGACATATATTTAGGTGCTCAGCTAATATCCATAATGTGTTATGACATTTGTCGGGGTAACTACCCTACTCATAAATGTCAGGCACCATACTATATGTAGGGGCATCTAATTTGTATACAGAATTAGCTTCAAGTTGCCCCATATAAGAGTATTTATAATCTAGCTTGGAGTAGTTATTACGACTTTGTATGGAATGATCATACTTCATCTGAATTTTTGCAACAATAGTAGCAAGAGAATGATGTCTTTATGAATTTTGTTGCTTTAATCGAGGTTGACTTCCATAAAACTAAATATCTAGGTGTTTTATTTGGATATACTGAGCCACATTTAAGGAAACATGTGAATATGATAACATTATGGAGTGAAGAGGAGCTAGAGGTTGAAGATATAGAGGAAGCTTCTAATCAAGAAGAAGGAAGAAGGGATAAAGGAAGATGAAGAGAAGTGGCCAAATAAAGAGGCTATCAAGGAATTATCAGCATTTGTTTAGTATAGAGGGCTCTCATTTCCCATATAACAATTTCAGGGTCAACTACTTTTTTAAAGACCCATTTATAACAAATGATCTTCTTTAATGGTACTTTAACTATCTTTTAAGTATCATTTTTAGAGGGACTCAATTTTCTTATGCATAGCTATCAACCATTTAGCATAATCATTATAAGAAATAGCTTTAAAGTATATATAAGGTTCATCAATATTATTTGTTTCTTTTGTCATTACTAAGGCATATGCCACCAAATAGATCTTAACAAATCATCGCTTTCTCCTATTTTCCTTCGTTTGTTTTTACTTAGCTATGATGTATGAATCACCTTCTGATGAATTTTATCTTCCTTTACTTCTTCATCTTCAAAGCTAGAAAATTAGATTGGATAAAGTTCAAGATGAGGTTACAATGAAAAATATGATTGACTGGTCTCTAGCACTACTTTCTTCGATGCATCCCTTTTGATATGTATTAAATGAAGAAACGAACAATTTTGGCTACAATATAGAAATTTCATCAAAGATAACCTTCTCGATGATTATGATCCTTTAAAAATTTGGATAAAAACAACATAACTTGCATTCCTTTATACCTAATAAAAGTACATTTTGTTTGGATTTTGAGTCCAATTTACTATTCTATACATGGATAACCAAATACATGTAAATTAGAATAATTAATAGGTTTATTGAACCATATTTCTTCTAAAGTTTTTGAATCAAGAGATGTGTCATGAGAATGATTTTCCAAATAACATGTTCTAGATAATGCCTCAGCCCATAAATCTTTGGTAAAATCGGAGTTTGATGACATGTAATGTAATCTCTTCAAAAGTGTTCTATTCATATTTTCAACAATATTATTATATTAAGGAGTTTGTTATAAAACCAGAATTACAATTTCAGAGTATTTGGGAGAGAAGACTTATTCTTATAAGTTCATTCATTTCTCTCT
>JAOSBK010000002.1:29428089-29440303 GCA_027568895.1 Erythroxylum shatona
CATAATATCTTATTAATAAGTCATAATGTTAGTACAAAAGTCACATATGTCCATTGGCCTAGGGCACACTACTAACAAAATCATTCCAAGAATGCAAGCCCTCCAATTCCTCTTAACTACTTTCCTGTTGGAGGCAGACTTTCTTACTTATGAAACTGATTATACATCAATAGTTAACTCTCTTTTTCTTTTCATTCAATTCTTTTTTTCATTCTTTGCAATCCTCTATTGGGAATTTAGAGCTCCTGAACCCACACCTAAGGATATTTTATAGACACAAATATTAGAAAATAAAGAAAGAATAATAACACAAGAGAATTTACGTGGAAACTCCTAAACAAGAGAAAAAATCACGGGCACCGAGAAGAAAATCTACTATGTGAAAAATCCTTACAATCACGCAATTTTTTCTCTCACCTAATCTCCTAATACACCAACATACCCATAAAGAAATACCTAAGATAAACTCTCCAACTCTCACCTCAATAGAAGAATTTAACTAGAGTCAAATTTGTCATATAAATCTTTGACTTTGTATTGGTGCATTAAATAAGGAGGTAGCAACCTTCTTATGTAGGCAAAAGCTTCGCCCCAATTGTTTTCCCCAACTAATATGGGACAAACAAAGGAGCCAAACTTAACAATCTCCACCTTGGTGACTTTAGTTGATCGCACAACCACACTCCACCTTAATATAGATCTCCTGAAAATAACATAACTCTCAATGTAGAGAATTATTATGCTTTATAACATCATGCTCCACCATAAAAGCATACCCACTCAAAATAAACCAATTCTAAGCTTTTTCTTTGGCATATGTTGAAAATAACCTTGCTGAAAAATTATGATGTAACTCCCATGTTTGGCTTTCCTGGAAGTTCATCATGCCATGAGGATGTACATGTCCCCCCTTTCTAGAGAGCAAGATCATCATCCATAGAGACAATGTTAGCGACATTGTCAGTTTCTCCATTAACTAGCCCAGAGCCTTTTGTTGAACCCGCTCCATCTCTCGAACAATTTTCTTCACGTGCCCAGATTGTCCACACGTCTAGCATACTACATTTTTCTTTATAGGGTTCTTCTTTCGATATCTAGCTACCACCAGAGCTAAGTTTTCAAGAGGAACATTTCTTACACCACCCATTCTTCTCTCTTCTGAAAAGAGTCTTCCGATAACTTAAAAAAAAACTAGCTTCTCCTTCCCATGAATCAAAATCGGTTTCATGTGTTCATATGAAGGTGGAAGAGACCAGATGATTCTCAAAGCTTGATCCTCATCATCTATACGAACTTCAATTGCCTCCAGTTCAGAGATGATCCTATTGAAAATACTTAAATGATCTGAAATTGTAGTATCTTCTCTCATCCGCAGTGTATGAAACTGCTCCTTTAGGTATACCCAATTTGAGATGCCCTTTGTTGATACAATTCCTCGAGCTTTTCCCAGAGCTCCTTTGCTGTAGATATTCCATGCATATTCGCAAGGACATTCTTAGATCACAATCATATCCCACTTGTTGCTCTCAAATCCAGATCCTCCCAATCTTCATTACTCATACTAGATCTGTCTGTACTAGCTGTTTTGCCAGTATCACTAGTAGTAGTGCTAATATCAGAGATTTGTCTGCCTTTCAATGCCTTGTGCAACCCCAACTGAATCAAAATGTCCTTGACTTGCACTTGTCACAAGCCAAAATTGATTTTCCCGTTGAATTTCTCCACCTCAAATCTAAGAGGATTCAAATCCCTATTTCTTGACATTTTTCCTGTGCTCTTCTGCCTTGATGAATTTTACCGTAAAAATGAATAGTACACCAGGTAAGTTCCCAGGAAAGAGAGGTGGGTCACAATGGACACACTTAACTACCAAGTTTTTCCTTAGCCAATATTTTCCTAGACATGCACTTTCACACTACCACACCAAAACTCCACCGTACCAAATAAATCTTTCTTAAGAAAATCTTTTTTGATGTGGAAGATAAGTCAAAACTACAGCCACAGAGCATGCTCAAAATTTTCAAAAAAAATACACCATGGCTCTGATACCAATTGTTGAGAATTTAGACCTCTCGAACCCACACCTAAGGATATTTTATAGACATAAATATCAGAAAATAGAGAAATAATAACAACACAAGAGAATTTACGTAGAAACTCCTAAATCGGAGAAAAATCACGGGCATGAAGACGAAAATTCATTATGTGAAAAATCCTTACAATCACACAATTTTTTCTCTCACTCAATCTCCTAATACACCAACATACCCACAAAGAAATATCCAAGACAAACTCTCTAATTCTCACCTCAAAAGAGGAATTTAACTAGAGTCAAATTTGTCATACAAATCTTCGACTTTGTATTGGTGTATTAAACAAGGAGGTAGCAACCTCCTTATATAGGCAAGAGCTTTGCCCCAATTGTTTTCCCCAACCAATATGGGACAAACAAAGGAGCCAAACTCAACATCCCCTTCCCTACAAATGGAATTTTAGAATGTCTTTTTTTTGGGTCAATGTTCCAGTACTAAAATAAACAACAAGTTCTTGATTGGTTTAATATACAGATGGAGTTTTATCTCTAGTCTCTTCTTCAATGCATCCTAATACCGTTAGATACTCCATTATTATAAATGTGATTTGTAACAGTGGAGCCAGTTAAGGACCGAGGATGAATCAAATTAAGTAGTGTTGAAGACCAGCATCAAGATGTAGCTCAATTTTATAGATGTTGGTCCTTCTCATAACTAAAGCATTTTTACTAATTGTTAATTGATATTATTATTGTTATTGTGTTGTTACTATTCTGAAACTGTTAGAAATTTTCAAGAGCAATAATGGCCTGGAATGTGACAGCCTGTTCTACTAGGCGATCCTTAATATTGAGAAAAAAATTATCCTCTTACTCTCCCAATTCCTTACTATAGACTGCTCTTTGATTACCAAATAAGAAGATGACATTCTTAACTAGATCTTGCAAAGAGCTCCTCAAGGGAACCCTATCTACATATTAATGGAGAGAGTTAATATGGGATTCAGTAGTAATCCTATCAAGTTCTTTCATCCTATGGCTAGCTACTTTAAGAAGTTTCACCACTAAAGACTCCCTTAAATTTTTTAATTTCTGACATAAATTGCCCTTTATGCCCACAGACTATAGAAGATTCGGATCATTTTTATTTTAATTTACATTGCAATGTCCCCATATGAGGTGGCTTAACATTCTCTCTAAATCCAACAGATGTTTGGAAAGAGATTATAAGCTATTTAAGATAGCTTTGGGAGTTATGGTGCATGACATATGCGTTGAGAGAAACAAAAGGTTATTTGACAACAATTTCTCCAGTTCTGAGGAATGCTCTAGTAAAAGGTTTTGATAACCACCGACGTCCAGAAGTCAATCTTGCATGATTCCTATAGCCTACCCCCTAAATTAGCTTTTGCAACATTTGTCTTCTCTCAATCCAGGATGTTATAACTTATGGCTTATGATTATTGCTTTGATTTTATTAACTTATAACCTGGGGTCCCTATTCTGGCGTATCCTAAGACATTTTTTTTAACATTTGGCCTCTGTAATATTATTATTCAACTTTCAAACACAATCTTTCTTGTTTGATTTTTAAGAAAACAAAAACAACAGGAATAGTTTCTTCCTCTTAATGTACTACATCCTTTTCTCTATTTTCTCTATTTTTTTGATAATTCTTATGTATCTAATCGAATAACATTTTTTAGCTGCTACAGTATGCATGAACAGGACAACGACGGTGATTTTGAGACAAATACTCGTAACAAACTTTGTGTAAACTCTTAATATGTTTATTCTAGTGACACTGAGATACAATGAATCACTGCAACATAACAGACTATTAGTTACATTTTCTTTGGCGACGAAATAAAAATTGTCGTTAAATGTGAACTTTTGACGATTATTTCAAAATTCATCTCACAAAGTCGTAGTTTTGGCGATGTTAAATGGTAATTGTTGGGAATTTAGACCTCCCAAATCCACACCCAAGGATATTTGATAGACAAAAATATCAGAAAATAACAACACAAGAGAATTTATGTGGAAACTCCCAAATCAAAGAAAAACTATGGGCACCGAGAAGAAAATCCACTATGTAAAAAATTCTTACAATCACACAATTTTTCCTCTCACCCAATTCCTTAATACACCAACACACCCATAAAGAAATACCCAAGACAAACTCTCCAATTCTCACCTCAAAAGAAGAATTTAACTAGAGTCAAATTTGTCATACAAATCTTTGACTTTGTTTGGTGCATTAAACAAGGAGGTAGCAACCTCCTTATATAGGTAAGAGCCTTGCCCTACTTGTTGTTTCTAACCAATATGGGACAACAAAGGAGCCAAGCTCAACAATCTCCACCTTAACGACTTTGGTTGATCCCATAACCATACTCCACCTCAATGAAGATCTCCTGAAAATAACATAACTCTCAGTGTAGAGAATTATCATACTTCATAGCATCATGCTCCACCATAAAAGCAAACCCACTCATAATAAACCAATTCTAAGCCTTTTACTTCGGCACATGTCGAAAATAACCTTGCTGAAAAATTATGGTACAAATCCCATGTTTGGCTTTCTTGAAAGTTCATCAACCATCGACATAAATTCCACCACACACCTTGCACTAATGCCAAACTAATGCCCATGTGCAAACTTGTGGACTCGCTAATAGTAACACATCCTCTATCATGGCAACTTTGAGATTAACAGCATGCCATGAGGATGTACATGCCCCATCTTTTTAGAGAGCAAGATCATCATCTATGGAGACAATGTTAGCGAAATTGTCAATCTCTCCATTAACTGACCTAGAGCCTCTTGTCGAACCCGCTCCGTCTATCGAACAATTTTTCTTCACGTGCCCAGATTGTCCACATGTCCAGCATATTACTTTTTTCTTCATGGAGTTCTTTTTTCGATATCCAGTTACCACCAAAGCTAAGTTTTCAGGAGGAACATTCCTTCCATCACTCAGACTTCTCTCTTCTGAAAAGAGTTTTTCGGTAACTTCAAAAAAAACTATGTTCTCCTTCCCATGAATCCAAATCGGTTTCATGTGTTCATATAAAGGTGGAAGAGACTAGATGAGTCTCAAAGCTTGATCCTCATCATCTGTACGAACTCCTATTACCTCCAGTTTAGAGACGATCCCATTAAGAACACTTAAATGATCTGAAATTGTAATACCTTCCCTTATCTGCAGTGTATGAAACTGCTCCTTTAGGTACACCCGATTTGAGACGTCTTTTGTTTGATACAACTCCTCAAGCTTTTCCCAGAGTTCCTTTGCTGTAGATATTCCATGCACATTCGCAAGGACATTCTTAGCCAAACACAATCGTATACTACTTGCTGCTCTCAAATCCAGATCCTCCCAATCTTTATCGCTCATACTAGATTTGCCTATACTGATATCAGGGATTTGTCTGCCTTTTAATGCCTTGTGTAACCCCGACTGAATCAAAATATCCCTGACTTGCACTTGGCACAAACCAAAATTGATTCTCCCGTCGAATTTCTCTACCTCAAATTTAAGAGAATTCCAAGCCCTATTTCCTGACATTTTTTCTTATGCTCTTCTGCTTTGAGGAATTTTATCGTAGAAATGAATAGTACACTAGGAAAGTTCCCAAGAAAGGGAGGTGGGTCACAACAGATACACTTAAATACCAAGTCTTTCTTTAGCCAAAACTTTCCTAGACATGTACTACTACACTACCATACCAAAACTCCACTGCACCAAATGAACCTTTCTCAAGAAAATCTTTTCTGATGTGGAAGATTAGTTAAAACTGCGATCACAAAGCATACTTAGAATTTTCAAGAAAAACACACCTTGACTCTGATACCAATTGTTGAGAATTTAGACCTCCCAAATTCACACCTAAGGATATTTGATAGATAAAAATATCAGAAAATAACAACACAAGAGAATTTACGTGGAAACTCCCAAATCGGAGAAAAACCACGGGCACCGAGAAGAAAATCCACTATATGAAAAATTCTTACAATCACAATTTTTCCTCTCACCCAATCCCTTAATACACCAACACATCCACAAAGAAATACTCAAGACAAACTCTGCAACTCTCACCTCAAAAGAGGAATTTAACTAGAGTCAAATTTGTCATATAAATCATTGACTTTGTTTGGTGCATTAAACAAGGAGGTAACAACCTCCTTATATAGGTAAGAGCCTTACCCCAATTGTTGTTCCCAACCAATATGAGAGAACAAAGGAGCCAAACTCAACAGTAACATCGTTGAGCGAGTTTATTTAGCAATGAGATTTTTGAGTCATCGCAAGAAATGCCTAATTTTGCGACGAATTAACTTATGATTAATTATATTAATTTGATATTTTTAATGACAAGTGTGCTTAATAATCGTAAGGTTAATTATAATTGACATTCATATATGATTTTTCATTTTTTTATTTGCCCTCTTTATAAATTTGTTTATATATATAGTTAATGCATTGTTTATTCTTTTAAAACTCTTATAATAGTAAAAATGCTTGGCCAGAATTGAAAATTATTATATCCTTAAAGTAGAGCACCATCTCAATAAAACCATCATATGATTCTAAAACTGAAGTAAGAACTAAAATACCTCATCTTCGACACCAACTTTTTAAAGATTTATGAGAACGATGAACTGATATAGGTGTTCCACGAGATTTTCTCCTTTTTACATATTTAACAAATACAGTAATTGTTTTAACTGATGTATTATACCAAATAGAGCCAGATTATGCTAACACAATGAACTTTTAACTCTTCTTAATTATCTTTTTCTGTCTTTAACCTTTGAAGCTTTTGCCACACCTTATTCGATAAGGATATCCTAGACCATTGTTGCTGAAGAATGGAACTTTTACTTTCGTTATTAAAATATCTATTTATTAAAAAATTGAGTGCATAAATATGATTAGAAGTATCCAAACAAAATTATCACAAATATTAAACCAAAAGAGAAAGGATTATGAGAATTTTATATGCTTTGACAAAAACCACTTAATTTTTTAAGTGATAAATAACACTTTTTCTAATCAAAAATCAAAATTTTTGTAAGCGCACTCTTAAACCTCTTAAAATAAAATGTCAATAAGTAATTAAATTAATGGTAAAATAATTTTAAAATTTAAACTATCAGATAAAACATTTATTAAAAATATAAGAAAAAGTAATTGTTTCATGTATATGAGACTTAGGCTGAAAGTTTCGCCTAAAATGGGGATGTTAAGAGTTTTGAGAAATAAATTTGCACAATAATCTTTTCAAGTATTAACAATTTTTGAATGTTGGAAATTAAGTAATCTCTAGGATATTTCCTAATTCAGTCATTTAAGTAGTTCATTAGGGGGAAAACAAATCCAATGTTTGTTACTGGAAGTTTAGAATTTCTGCAAGAGGTTAAGCAAAAATGATGAAATATACCTGTTGCTTGTTGAGATTGAGTTTGAGTTTGAAAACTTGGTGTAATTTTCACTTTTTTTTATTGTTATTTTTTAAAAAATATGTAATTTCATTAATTAATAGATAATAGGTACATCTACTATCCATTACAAGAAGACAAAACACAAAATTCCTTGACCCATCAAATACAACAACCAACAGTAATTCCATAGTTTGAATTAGGATAAAACCATTATGGAAGTTATTACAAGCACCCCCTCTCCTTCATCCTCGTAGTGATTTTGTGCCACAGGTATCTATCTAGTCTTATGCGGAATAAAACCTATGATAAATGTCATTATAGCTCATTGCATCAACTCCAAACTCTCATCTATTACTTTCTTTCTAAGTCTAATATACGATTGCACCAAAGCACATCCTGAAAAGCTTAGTGTCACTCTCTTTCCACATCTTTAGCGTGGAGGTCCAATTAATTATCCCTAAACATTCCTTTGCCATACGTTAAAATCTTAAGTACAAAGAGATTATACTCCATATATGTCAAGGAAATTCACAGTTGAAAAATAAATGGTTGATGTCTTCTGCATGTAATAAGCATAGTTCACATTGCTCTTTATCTATAACTCATGTTAATCTAATTACTAGTGTTGGTTTCAAAAAGAGTAAGAAGACATATATTTGATGGATTGAGATTATCTCTTTATCTATAACTCAGATTATTGGTATATTCCCTACAGTCGATAAGCTAGTTGTAGATTTTGTGAAATAATTAATCAAAGAAAATATTTATCTTTATATGTTTTTTGTTAATTATATTTGATATTTTAATGCTAAAGGTAAAATCTTTAGCATAATATTATGAAATTAAAATTATGATGAGATCATAATTATAATATTCATTTTGCACTTATATATTATTTCTTGTTATAATTTTATCAAGATAGGATATTGATGGAATGGTAAAATTAGAACACGCTATATTTTTTTTATACGAAGGAAGTAATTAACATAATAAATTAAGGTATGAAGATACTTAAACATATTTATGGATACTTATTAAAGAATAAGTTTACTGAACTAACCTAATTATAAGGATCTTAAATGGAATATTACTTATGTGTTTGTAGATTTTCTCATTATGATGGTTTTATAATTGATCCTTAGACTTGAGATTTACATGAAAATTACCATATTTCAATACCATTTATGACTCATTCTATTTAGGGTAGCTTAGTTAGTAATATTTAGATATAGTATAAATCATATAAAGATAGTTAAGTAAGTCAAAAAAGGATTTAACTGTTCAAATATTCTTAATTAGAAGTGATTTAAGGAAATCGCTAACCAAAGTGAATTGAGATTTTTTTAGAAAAGGTTTTCAAATATAAATTATAAATGAAATTATTAATTAACAAGAACATACATGATTGAGTTTAAAAGAGTATATACTAATTGCATACTTTATATCCAATTGGAATATTACACTACAAGAAAATTACAAATTACCGACGAAAAATTCCCGACAGAAAAAAATTCTGTTTTAAATTAGCAATTGAATTTGATTTCCATTGGTAAATATATAAGAAAAATGGTATTTTGTGACAAAAAAAATTAGTTAGTAAAGGAAGAGGGAATTTATCTATGAAACTTTATCGACATAATTTAGCGATGGAATAGTGAAAGTCGCTGTAAAAATAAGCACCAATGGTTCGAGGTAAAAATTAATGATGAAATTTACCAATGAAAAGGTTTTCCTTAGGAAAATTCCCTATGGAAACTCCATTATGTTAGTAATTTACCTGCATAACTATCATTCCATAGGTAAATTCAAACGATATCAGTGTTGTTGTTTAAATTTAAAGGAAAATGATGTTGTTTTATTGTTAATTAAATCAAAAATCTAAAGACCCACTTGTCATTCTTCTTCATTTCCTTCTTCTTTTCTGTTGCTCCTTTGCTGTGTTCTTCCATCTACAGTCGTCGTTGCTCATCTTCTTTTGTTCTTCCATTAACTACTTCCTTTGTCTTGGTTTACCATCTCGAGGTTGGTTGTCCGCTTACTACTCTTATGTTTTTTTTGCTTCAATTTTTGTTGGTAAACCTTTGTATGTTTGTTGGTTTTGTTATTGTGGATTGAGTTGTGAAGGTTTATTTAGGCTCTTAATGGGTTATTGTTTATTGTTTTGTGGTTATGTTGGTGAATAATGAAAAAAGACAATAGTTTTGAAACAAACTAGGGATGAATTTATGAAGCGTACCAAGTGTTCGATGAAAGTTCTATAAGAGGTCTCTAACATCATTATACGTTGCCTTCATCTTCTTTAGGTGTTAAACCATCTTTAGAAGGCATAATAATTCCAGGATGGTTTGAACTCTAAAAAGCTTATAACTGTACCATCATTATGATTTAGATATAAGAGGTTTTAGATAATATAGAAGAGTTGTTAGATAATTAACATTTTTTATCTAGATTTGGTCACTTTTTGTTTATTATTGGATCCTTTTCAACCCTAGCTTTATCTATTGAATTTTTTTAACATACTTAAAGCTCTTAACAACTTACATAGGGACCTTAATTCCTTTAAGAATAGCTATATTAAATCCTTCTAGTCCTCTAAGGTAATTGTTAAATGCTAAAGGTATCAATTTCTTACAACTAATGAAGATATTTTGCACCATACTTGGTGAATTATTTAAGAACCTTGACTCTATAAATTGTACTATACTTTCAAGGAACTTCGACATCTAATGATCATTAACCAAAGTCTTATCTAGTTTATTGGGCCCTATTCCTGAGGCCCAACATTCAGAAGTCAAAACAGCATGGAGGGCTCATTTCTCATAAATTACAGAGCATATTTGGGGGACTTCCAATCGGAATTGTTCGGCTTTTTCATAACATTTGTTCCCCTTTGTCTTAAGTTTCTAAAGACACCAAAACACTCAATTTTCGTCTGATCTCCGATTGACCTTATTTTTGAAGCGTTAGATTTCTAAGACATTCCTCTACCTCTCCATAAAAATTTGTAGGTTTTGATATTAATTTGAAAAAGATGGATTGAATCAAAAGGAAAGGATCGGTTAAAAGAGTATGATTTGGATATTTTCTGAACATGCTTCAATATTTTGGGGATATCTCGATCTGTAGAGATCCAATTGAGTTGATTTTTGTTTCAAAATAAACTAGAGACATGGATCTACAAATGATATGAAGGAATTGAATTTCAATTCAGCCTCTAAGATTTTCAATTCCTGAAGTGAAGTTGGGTATAGTGTTCAGTCTAGGATTAGTAAGAGCCGAAAGTGTTTTGGCCATAACTTCTTTATTTCCAAACCAAATTGAGTGTTTTTGGTGTCTTTAGAAACTTAATTCAATGGGGAATAAATTCTCTAAAGAAACTTCACTAAAATTCTAATTGTAAGTTCCCCAAATATGCTCTGTAATTTATGAGAAGTGAGTGTTCCATGCTATTTATGACTTCCGAATCTTGGGCTTCGAAAACGGGACCCAACATTGTTTGGTATCAGAGCTTAGGCTTTCTCCTAGGCTTAGAATGCATAGTAGGGTGAATTGTTTTGCTCTGTGATTAATTGTTGCATTGTGAATTGATTGTTTTCATTAAGTAACATGCATATCGTGCATACATATAAGAACTAAGATTAAAATGAATTGTAAGCTAATCATTAGTGTTTTCATTGAAGGAGTAAGATGCTACCTTGTAGAAGGACACGAGGAGTTCTGCAAGGATCAATTGCACCTGACTCTCATTCAAGGGGAGAGAGCGCCGATGAGTCAGTAGCCCCAGGAAATGCTGAGGCCACCTTAGGGCAAAGTAGTGAGCTCATCCGATCTCAGACGCAAGAGTCGCCTATTTCATCAGAGCAAGTGCCTACTCTAGATCCAAGATTGTTCCAGGCATTTACTCAAGCCTTTGTCCAGGTTATGGGTCAGATGCCGCAGGCTTCTGCGTCGGCCCCGATTAAGAAAGGGAAACAGTTTGACAAGCTGAGGAAGTATGGAGCAGTGGACTTTTACAAGACTACTAATCCTGAAGAAGCCAAGACCTGGTTGAGGAAGACAGAGAGGGTATTGGAGTAGATGGATTGTGAAGATGATGAGAAGGTTGTTTATGTTGCAAGTCTGCTTCAGGGGGACGCTTTGCATTGGTGGGAGTGTGTACCGGGAAGGCAGTTGAAACCGACAGGGTTGACATGGAAGGCCTTTCTCGCTGCTTATAAGAAGAAATATCTGTCTGAGGTGTACATTCAGCAGAAGCAGAGAGAATTCTTGAGTCTCACCCAGAACGAGATGACAGTTAGTGAGTATGAGCGCCGGTTTACACAGTTGTCAAGATATGCTGCTGAGATGATGCTGAGTGAGGCTACTAAGTGTCGCCGGTTTGAGTCAGGACTGCACCTAGCCATTAGAGAGAAAGTGGTAGTGCAAAACTTCTGTGACTTTCAACAGCTGGTTGAAGCAGCGTTGAGGGTCGAAAACATCGAGAACATCAAGAGTGTTGTTAGCAAGAAAAGAAAGGGAAGAGAGCAGTCCAAGAGGGGAGGTGGTACTTCTATACCTGAAAGGAGTGCCAGAACTTTTCCTGTGCAGTCTGAGGAGAGGAGCAGTGGTGCAAGCAAACCTAGACCTACAAAGACTTCTACTGTTTCTCATCAAGCCTCAACGGTGGGAGGCAGTAGAAGGGGAGATGGGGATAGGCCACCCATTCCCAAATGTGAGCATTGTGGAAGGTTCCA
>JAOSBK010000002.1:29478991-29492881 GCA_027568895.1 Erythroxylum shatona
CAGTGATATAGTAGACATTTTGAGAAATCTAATTTAAATGAAAAAAATGTAACAACGTTGTATGTAAACGTTGTAATGGTTACAAATTGGTGTGTTGGTTTTATAATTAACCAAAACAATAACCATTGTAATGGTTACAAATAGACATGTCTTTTTGATATGTTCACGGTTGGTGTTTCTAGATATGCACAGTAATGCATTCAATAGGTGTTATTAAGTCAAAATTACTTTACATAAATGATTTTGATGAAGTACAAATAATAATAAAAAATAGACGGATGAAAAACAGACGGAAGCTAAAAGCAGACGGAAGAAAAGCAGACGAAGAAATATAGACGAAAGAAAAACAGACGAAGAAAAGAAGACGAAGAAATACAGACGGAAGAAAAGCAGACGAAGAAATACAGATGGAAGAAAAGCAGACGGAAGAAAAGAAGACGAAGAAATACAGACGAAAGAAAAGCAGACAAAGAAATACAGATGGAA
The DNA here is from genome assembly GCA_027568895.1 of Erythroxylum shatona. Taxonomy (NCBI): domain Eukaryota; kingdom Viridiplantae; phylum Streptophyta; class Magnoliopsida; order Malpighiales; family Erythroxylaceae; genus Erythroxylum; species Erythroxylum shatona. Next base: position 29,479,478 of record JAOSBK010000002.1, read on the forward strand.
GAAAAGCAGACGGAAGAAAACCAAGTCAATTCAAGAATCAGTTTGAGTTAGTTACAGAACTCAACTGAATAATCATTTCTTAAAAGAAGCAAGAATCAAGAATCAAGAAGCAGTTGAAGACGAAGACTATAAATACGAGTCGGAGTCGAAGATTGGAAAAGTTACATCAACGAGTTACAAAAGCTTAGCAATACTTTAGAGAAACTATTGTGCAAAAAATCTAGAGCTATTTTTTTCTGTAACAAAGCTCAAAAATCTTTCAATTGAAAGTAGTACAGATAGCCTGTAGCGGCTAAGTGTGAAAGAATACTGATTGTAAGAGACCTGAAGAGGCTCGGAAACAAAGAATACTTGTAACGTTTTGAGAGATAGTTAAATCTCAGAAAGATATCTGAGGACTGGACGTAACTAACGGTTTGGGGTGAACCAGTATAAAAACCGCTGTGTCAACATCTCTCTTATCTTTCAATTTTCGATCTTACTATTTTTTATACAAGTTTTCGAAAAATACTTTATAACTTTGATTTTCAGTAGTTCTTGTAAAAAGAACAAGTTTCTTTTAACAAAACGTTTTCGAAGGGGCTTAAAAAAATACACAATTCAACCCCCCCTTCTTGTGCATTTGTATATTGTATAATAAGTCTTGTATTAACGTGTGATTCACTTCAAATGTAATATGAGATATTGTATGATGCAATATTATTTCTTTTATAGCTCTTCTTAGTGCAATGAATAACCTTCAATAGTTCCAATTGAATAATTTAGCAAGATTTCATATTATATATGAAATGTTAAGTCTTTGAAAAAATCAAAGATAATGATTCAAGGATGTGATGTTTTGTTGAAGCATACATATCCATTAAGTTTATAATTAAAATGGATAATAAAAGGTTATGAGATATGTAATCTTAAATACCTATTGAACAAATTGTTTGTTTCAATATATACTTATAAAATAATGGTTCTCAAAATAAACAGTGAGTTTAAGATGAAATTTGAAAGGTTCAAATCTCATGACAATACATCTAACTGGAACTGTTGCCTTTGATGATACATTTGATGTATAGTTGAAAGGTTATGAGATATTAAAAGATTCACTTTCTTGATAAGTTCAAAGAGTTTGTTTTGGATATGATTGTGAATTTAGCATATCTACTATAAGGGTAGTGGGAGTATAGTTATCCTCCTTAGTAGGAATATATAGAGACATATTGTCATAAAGAACAATAATTTTAATTTTCAATTGTAATAACTTAATTATTGGAATTAGATTTATAGAGATAGATTGGAAGTTGTTAACCTATTTTAAGTCCAAATACATAAATAATATACTAAAGATGTTTAGTATCTGAGTTGTAAACTATTAAAGGTATCCATTATTCTATGTATGAATCGATATTTTTCAAGATGATAAGGATACTACTTTAAAAGTAAATCCTAATTAAGGTCTATTTTACTTAAGAACAATATCGTTCAAGATTAGTAAGGTTCTGATGTAGCAATGGCTACTAATTTAGCCATAACACATTTTCTATTTAGTGGAAATGATTAATTTGATCAATAAGTTCTTTAATAAACTTGATATAATTCCTTAAATTGTTCAAGAATTTAATGCACTATAGATTATTAGAGCAATTGGGCGTATAAAAGGAGCTAAGATCTCATCAAAGATCCAAGAATATAAGCAATTTTCTTAATTATGATGATAATTAAGATGGAAGTTGTAAGATTTAAGCAAGCGCTCACTAAAGAAATTTTGTAATATTCCCTTATTAAGCCATTGTCCCAACAGTAGCAAGATTGTTATATGGTAATATGGTATATGATACTTAAACGATTGGCTTAATGCATGTGAGAGATTTCTAGTTTATGCCCTACAACTTATCGATTGGATGTAATTTAGTGATATTAATTTAAAGGCATTCTTAATCTTATACATGTTAGATGTATATGATAAAGTCCATAGGATAATTATAATTACAAATGAAATTGTGATAAGATTATAATTATGAAATTCATATTGCATTTATGTATTATCCCTAAATTGTTCCTAGTTATTGTTCTATTAAAACTGGGTATTAATAGAAGGTAAAAAGACTAGTACATCTTATTTTTTTCTTATGAAAGAAGTAGTCGATCTTATAAACTAAAGTATGAAGATACTTAAACAAACGTGTAGGTGTTTGTTAAAGAACAAGTTCACTGAATTGTCTCGATATAAGAAATCCATTTGGAATATTCCTTGTATGTTTATGAAAATTCTCATTATGATGATTGTATAAGTGATTCTTTGACTTAGGTCTCCAAAGCTATCTTATATAGGAATTGATACGTTTTAATACTATTTATGACTTCTTCTCATTATGGATAGTTCAGTTAGTAGTCATTGGATATAGAATGAATTATATGGAGGTAGTTAGGTGATAAATATTGGATTCATTACCCTAAAATAATTAGGGAGAATGTTCTGTTTTTCTCAATTAGTATTAATTCAAGAAATCTTTAGCCAAGGTAGAATACGTTTTGTAAATAGCTTACAAATATTATTAATTGAATCAATAGCTAATGGCGAAGATCTAATATAATTAGATTCAAAATAGATTAGACATTAATTTAATGTTCTATATCTAATTGGAACATTGTATGATGAAGGGATTAAATTAAACAAAAAAGGTCATACGCGAAAAGGTTAGTCAAAACTACTTTCACATTCTTAAATATTTGGGCGGTCAAGATGTATTGCTAGATATCAATCTTAGTCTATGATTATAAATTATTTATTTGGAGAATTAAAGATAAACTAAAAGGAGTTTTAATTTATCTAATTATAATTATGAATTAAAATTAAAATTTATAATCATTGTTAACATATTTAGGAACTTAATGGGTCTCATATAAAAAACAAGTTGAAGAGAACAAAAATATTTTAATTAAATTGGACTTTATTTTCAAGTTTGAGAATTATAATTAAATATGAGATATTTAGTAAATAAGGATCAATATGAGATATTGGATCTTATTTTTAGGCATAATTGATATTTAATTAAAATTATTTATAATTTTGATTAAAGTTTAATTGAAAATTGAATTGAATTTCAATTAAATTACTTTAATGAAGCTAGCACTTTTTGCTTAACCTTATAGAGTTATAAAATTCTCTCAAACTTTTATGTAAACATCATTAAAGGCTGAGTACTTGTTTGACAATGGTAGTTGAAATAAATTAGTTTCAAAAATAATTTGAGGAATAGAAGAAGAATATAATCAAGTTTCAGAATAAGGTATAAATTAATATTCATGCTTTATTATGATTTAATTATTAATTATTTTATATAATTAAAGTGATCTTAATTTTTGAGAAATCAAAACACAACGATTAGGATCAGATACTGTCCCGATTTCTCGACAAAAACAACGTTCATCATAGAAACAAAATCTGAACAAATGTTTGGGAGATAATCCTTGCGGTACGTTCTAATTAAATTAAAAGATGAGACACAGACACAACAATAAACTCAACACTCGACGAGGAGCAAATCGGACAATGATGTTGTAGTAGACTGTCCTCCTGGCAGCACTACCTGATGATGAACCTTCCGGTACAGGTGGTGAGGAGGGCGGAGGCAGTGGTGGAGATGGTGATGTCTCGAAGAAAAGATAGGCTTCGTACCTTAATTGGCAACTGAATGACACAACTCTCCCACCAATTTTCCCGTTACAACAACTTGGTATAAAACCAGACGCCAAAGTTAAGCAGTCGTTACATTGATCAAAAGTCAAATCTGGAGTGCATTGTACCATGGCATAGACCGTGATCAAATTTTCCCAAAGCATACTCCCTGTCGCATACTTTCGGTTTGAGTCGCCAGCGGAAGCCTCGTTTGTTAACCGATTTATTAAGATGTTAAGCGACTGATGGAATTGATTTACGCCAGTGATTACTTTAACTTTGGAACTCATTACATAAAAGAACCCAAAATCCATTAGTCTGAATATGGGCCGGGAAGTGTATCTCAAGAAACATTCGTCGAATGCTCCAAATGCCTCAATGTTGTAGGGGCATGATTGCGGAAGAACTTGGCTCATGTTCTTGATGCAATTATGGCACATTCCAGGCTTCATATCTCCTCGGCAAAGTCCAATTGCGTTGATCGTGTCCGTTTCGCCGATGGATATGTTGTAAAATCCATTACTATAGGATGTAAGAGTGGTGCTGGACGAGAGAGTTTTAATGAGGGAATCGAGATTTGATTTGTACCCACTATGCTGGCTGAAATTTCCAGCGATGTCTAGGCAATTGGTGATGGGTTGCTGAGGTTGTGATAGTGTGAGGATAGATTGAATGAAAATGGGATAGATAAAGAAGAGAGCCCCTGAAGAAATCATCACCATATTTCTCCCAACACCAGCACTTGCAGTGAGTCTCGTAAAGAATGGTCCCTTGTATTCACATTTCTTGTTAGTTTCAACATGTTGGTTTGCCTTGTTTAAGAACCGTCGTTATCCGGCTACAACAAATTGTTTCACCCCAAAACAACAATTGTTTATTGGTGTTTTCGTCCGACTTTAATCTGTGCTTACTATTATGTGAACTTGCATCGACTTCGATCGGGAACGTCTAGAAGTGCATGGCTGTACGTTTACTGGTCTTAAGTTGCACAAGATGTTCATTGTCATGGTCAATTCATTTTATAACCAGTCAATTTATACTTCTTTCTTATTTTTCTCTGACTATTTTATTTGCTATAAAAATTGCAGTTGTTATTAACTCCGTGAAACCCTTTTTGCATGAAGAATACTAATGGAATATGGAACTAAGATGCGTTGAAGGGGATAGAATCTGGTTGCAGTTGCACGCTTTCATGTCCCAGTTCCTTATGGAACTTATAAACAGCTAGTAAATCGTCATTAGAAAATTCTACGTTTTTCATTTTGGATGATAATCAAGTTGTAAATAGACTCTGTTCATTCACTGCTAGAATTCACTATTTTAAATCGGGGCTTCATAAAAGTGGTCGATCCTAATTTGGATGCCATTTATGAAGTACTTCGCTGCGAGGCAAGTAAATATTCATAAACAATGAACGCATTGAACATTTTCAATTAGCATATGAGAGGTGAACCGGGATTCGCGTACATATTATATCTATGGATGCACCTTGATATCATTCGAAATTCACAAATATAGAATCTTAAAACTTGTCCAAAGAAAGTTTAGTGGAGGAAAAGGGGTACAATAAACTTGTGATGTCTCTAATTTTAATGAATAAATTTATAAATAAATTACTCATAAATAAAAGTATATGTTAAAATTTAACAAAAATTTATTTAAAAGTTAGTATCTTTTGTTATTCATCAAATTTATTATTTGTAAATTTTTTTGGAAGGTAAATAAATTACATTAATAACTCGCTAAGTTTACATGAAATTTACAAAGTAATACATCAAGTAGAATTTAAAATTATTACAGCTCATTAAGGTCCCTTATGTACAACATGTTAGGACAATGACAACTCATTAATTTAATTTCAAAAATGGAGACAGTGACGAACCTTTTCCTTTTGTTATAACCAGCTATCTAATACATCTAATGTGCATTCACTTGCATGTTTTGGAGAGTTAAACTTGCCTTTGAGGATACTTTGGTTCCTTTCCCACCAAATACCATAAAGTTGTGCTACCTATAACTAAGTTTTACAATAACCTTTCATCTTTATGATCCTCGGAAAGAGAACATAGCCATTGGATTAATCCTAATAAGCTTTTGATCCGTGGATCATAAAGGACAATACCATCCCTCAAAACTATATACGAATAAGGGCAGTTAAACAGAAGGTGTGCATTAGTTTCTTGGTCCATCAAACACAACATACAATTCAAATTATCGGTACTTCTTGTTCTGTCTAAGGTAGTGAGCCTTTCCTTAATTGTAAGCCACAAAGTAAATGCAAATCTTGTGATAAGAAGCTTGTTCCAGATAAGAGAATACGAACTCACAGTCATTGCCTGGCTCATAATCACATCAATACAAGATTTTTTTGTAAATAAGCTAGAGGTATTCTTAAGATAGATTATTTTATCCTCCATTTGCAGGTTCGGGGAGTTTGGGGGAAACAATCTTGAAAGAATTGCTAATCTCTATTGTCACAATGCCATCATCCATTTCTAATTAAACTGCTAAGCTTTGCGCGCATGTGCTGGGAAGAATACTCTATTGCATTGGCCCACCTTAGGGAAAACATAAGGTGGGCCAAATGTACTACAATTGTCATACCATAGCCATATATCTCTTCCATTCCTACCTTATATTTGAAAAGTGGGTGGACTTAGTCCCTTAGGTTCAACATTTGAAGCCAGTACCAAGATGCATCATTTCTTGTTTTAATTGTCCACAAGCTAGATCCTCCTATATAATGCTCATAAAGCCATTTCACTAGAAGGATTTCCTTGGCATTTACTACTTCCCATAGTGCCTTAATCAAGTTAATCGTGTTTACCAACTTTGCACATTTGACCCATAAATCTCCTTTTCCCTTTTGGACGTTCAAAATTCGTTCCAACTTACCTTTGCAAAAAGCTTAAAGGATTCATTTCTAGTCCAAAGAAAATACCTAAGAATTTTTTGAATTTCCTTATAAAGCTTCATAGGAAATCAATGTGAAAGGACTAATAGACGGATAAGTTACTAACCACTGAAGAAAGTAATTTTAACTTGCCCATAGAAGATAAACACGTAGATGTCCAGGCGCCCTATTGATCGTATCCAATTACCCTTGACAATCAGAATAAGGAAGCTTGCTTAAGGATATAGGAATACCTAGGTAGGTAAATGGTGGGGATGATAAACCTGATGTGGAAGATAACAACTAGGCCAAGTTTAAGGAATCCACAAAAGTGATTATGTAGCTCTTGTCCATGTTAATATAAAGCCCGAAACAAGCACTAAATTACTTTAAAGTTCTCAATAAGCAAGTCATTAAGGCTTCATCAACCTTACAAAATAATAATAGATCATCAACAAAAGCAAGATGGTGATGTCCAGCCTGTTACACTTCCTATGATACTTAAAGCCATAATCAACAAGCACATTTTACTAAATAATGCAATTAAGTTCCTCAATGCATATGGCGAAGAGATAAGATGAAATTGAATAAACTTACAATAGTCCTCTAGAACCCTTAAAAAGTTTAATAGCTTCCCTATTGATTAAAACACTGAATAAAATAATGGTTATGCATTAAGATATCCAAGTAATTAACTTGTCAAAAAACTTGAACACTTACAGAGAAATTAGTATAAAATCCCAGTTCTACCTTTTAAATTAGTATAAAAAACTTGAACACTTGCAGAGAAATTAGTATAAAAGCAACATATTGTCTTTAATACTTCTACCTTTTAAAATTAGCTTAAGATTAGCTAACAAATAAAGGAAGCACATGTTTGATCCTGTTAGCCAATAACTTAAATATAATTATATAAAATATCTTGTAATAAGAAATTGGTCTAAAGTCCCTCAAAGAGTTTGGATTATGGGTTTTTGGGTCGAAATATAAATGAGTGTGATACCATACCTTCAACCTATTGGCATTATTAAAGAACTAATGAATAACTTTTCATAAATAGAACTTGATGGAGCTCCAAGTTTGTTGATAAAATAAGTTGGGGACTAAGGCTTTATTATTATATTTCATTTAGATTAGAATTTTTACATTATTGTATATTAATACTACTTATTAATTTATGAACTTTAATTGTTAATAACTTATTTAAATTTATTGAAAATTTGTTTTAAATCAAATTTAATAAATGAAAGTGAAATGTTAGATGTTAGGAAGTTGAGTTTACTATAGTCTGGCTTCTTATATGTACTTCAAATTATTTCAAATTTAATATAATTACTTTTAAATAGAATTTTTTATAAAAATTGTTGAGGTTTAAGGATCATAACATTAGACAAAAATTTTCTTTGTGCTATCATGACAGATTTATATACATCCAGATACCTCTTAGGCCTCTTTATTAATAAAAGGAAAAGCTAGTTGTATGCTTTTATGAGTTCTCAACATTTAATCCTTGGTTCTCCACATAAAATTGGTTATAATGTAAGACTTTTCATCTTACTTACTTAGGTATTGTAGCGTCCCCTTACCCTAGGGTACATACTGGGATGTCCAGAGGACATTCCAGCACATAACCTATGATAATGGTGCACTACATTCATTCATAACATTTACTTAGCATGACATCATTCATCTTTGTTCTCTTATAAACATCATTAAGAAATTCACAATTATTTTAGAACCCAAAATTTCCTCATTTCATTGCATAAAACTGAAAGTCTACATTGTGTTTTTCTAACACTCCTTATATATACATCATCAAAACCTAATACAAAAGTACTACATCATAGAGAAAAATATTTATAATCTATCTAGTCTGTCCAAAAATACCAGTTGACCGACCTTTGAGCCATTACTTTTCTTGTCAAAATACAATCTACACGGCTGGTGGAGTCTCTCGGTCCTAAAAAGATAACGTTGCAATTTTGGTGAGTTTTGCAAACTCAATGAAGTAACCATCATCGATGGTCCACTCAATTCATGCAACATAACAATTTACATAACATACAATCACATTTTTGCATAATTGATCATGTATCACATTTTCACTTAAGCATACGCAATTTTGCATTTCAATAAATCAAACGTACGTAACAAAAATGCATATGAAACATTCATGGACTCTTTTCCAATTATTACATTATTGTGACTGAGTGCCTAAACTGACCCGTATCTGTTTTGGATATCGGGCTCATTAATAACTATCCCTTACCCGATAAGATATAGGGCTCATTTTACATAGTGAGCCTTATGCTCTTAATCACTTTCTGAGCTCAAGGCTCTTTTTCGCACTTTGAACTTTAAGCTCTGATTGGTGGCTAATCTAGTTACAACTGTCATTATCTTATGTGCATTCATGTACGGAATGCATCTATCACAATCAAACATATTATGAAGCACATAGTTCATCACATTTAAATACAAACAGCACTTCAATATCACATACACATCTCACAATCATCAAACCTCCTATCCGAAAATCAACATAATCATTCGCATTTATATTCTTATTCGCAACATAATTTAAAGAAAATAATTAATTGAGAGAAACCGTCTAGGTTACTCACTAGTTGCTCCCGAAGCTAATGCCTGGAAGTTCTGGTAATGTCTAGAGGTTGACATTCCAGTTGCTTCTCTATATCAAATAACATACACATATATCACAATTTGCACAATTATAAGTATTTAATAATGCACATGTATGAAATGAATTATGTATAATGCATGCTCATGGCAATCATGGGTATCTTTCCATCAATTTCATCACAAAATCATTCTCATATCAAAACTCATGTAAGTATAATTTATACTTAGGTTTATGCCTCACTAAAACCATTCAAATCATAATTCATTTCTCATTGGCTTACTTTCAGATTTTTCCAAGACACACTTTCGATTCTACTGTTCACGTTAAATTAGAGAGTGAAATTGATGTAATTTGGTCATACCCTCTTCTAGAAAAGTGTTCCTCTACGTCTTATGTTTCTATTGACACCAAAATCATTCAATTTGGTTCAGTAATTTAGAAGATATGTCTCAAACATTTTCAGACTGCTCTTATCCAAAACAGTATACTATACACAACTTTCTTCCAGAAATTAAACATCTTAGAAACTGAATCACAATTCAACGTCTTTAGATAATTTTTAAGCCTATATCTCTAGTTTACTCTAAAATAAAAATAATCTCATTTGGAATCCTATATGTCCAGATATAACTAAAATAGCCAAACATGTTCAGTGAAATCACCCCAGTTCATACTATTCCAACAGATTCCCTCACTTTCTTTCAATCAAACTTTTCAAAATAAATTTATAATGCCACAATTTTTCATGGAGAGATATAAAAATGTGTTAGGAATCTATTGGTTCAAGAATCACTTCATTTGTAGCTCAGATGGTGAAGTTATGGCCAAATTAATCAAACATGATTGTATCCTCAATCCTATTGTACCTGTTTTGGTACAATTGGTATAACTTTCTCTAGAGATGTCGGATTAAGGTCATCTTTAGATGGTCTCGAAGAATACTTCTAAATATACAACTTTTGTGAAGACTCTAAAAGGATATTCTGTCATTTTGAGACACACGGCTGTGTGAAATCACACGGTCAGACCATGTTTCTTTCGGGTCAGATTGTGTTTTTTTATCAGAAACATACAGGTAGTGTGAATCTACATGACCTGACCATATAACCTTCGGGTTTACTAAATTTTCCTTCTCCAAAACCCCTACAATGGATCCTACACTCATTCTAACCTCACTCCCACTCCTAATCTTCCCAAATTCACCTCTTCTAATGCAATTATCACTCCATAACCATTCAAACACCAATTATATTTCATTCACTCCCAATTCTCAACTCATTTAATTCATAATCTCAATGGATAAGTTCTTCAAATATACCTAATTTCAACTTAAAATCCTCCATGCACATTTCATATTCCCCACTTAATCATAAATACCCAAAATATAGCACATTCCCATACACTCAAAACATACACAACATAAACATTCATCCACAACTTGTGCTACACCCAGTTCCTAATTTCATGTCAAAATTTGGGACTCTTAAAGATAGAATTTAAATCCAATGTCTTCATAATAAATGTTTCCATATGTCTCTAATTTAATAAAAACCAAAAATCATCTCAATTGAACAACTATAGAAGAAGATATGGTTAAAAGACTGAAGCATACTCAACTACCAAATTTTGTTTCCAAATCTTACCCTAACACAACTCATACCAAGATCACATTTTCTGCCCCAACGCTTCTCATTCTCAACCCTATTTCAAATCCAAAACATTCAAAAATCAATTCATAATCTATATTTGATCATTAACCAAAAACAGGACACATACATTTTTCCATTCATAATTGATTTTCTACACTTATCCTAACACTATTATATGGATCATCCTACTCCCCAAAACATCTCTATAATAAATCATAGGTCATTAAGGAGCATTCACAATTGAAAAAACATGACATTTACATAGATTTTTCACCATCCATGGCACACACACACAACTCATATAATCAAGTCATCAATTCCACATTTCTCATCATTCTAGTTTCAATTTAACAATACCCATAACATTTAAAGCATAACTTACTTGGTTTCACTTCAAATTCTTCAAGAACAACAATAGCCCTAGCTCCCAAGCATCACACTTTCATCATCTTCTTGAAGGAGGTAAGGATAAGTTTTCTTATGGTAATGAGGAAGAAGATAGAAAATATGCTAGTGGCAAATGAAGGAAAGTGTGATCTTCAAAGTTGAGGTGGTAGAGATTGATGAAAACAAAAATGGTGAAGAAGGAGAAGAGAACCACGAAGAGGAAGATGGGGAGAGAAAAAAAAAAAGAACACCTAATGGACTTTTAATGAAAAGCAACGTGGAAGATCAAAACAAAAGGGTTTAAAAACCTAGTGAACTTAAGGCATTGTTCTTATAACCTAAATTCACTTTCTATTCTAATTGTCTCCCAATATTCAATGGCACTTGTCAATAAATTCTAAAGTCATTTATCAAAATTTCCATTGTCATTTGATAGTAAATTCTACTACCATTTATCATTTGTTTTGCCACATGGCATTTTTCTTAGTCCAAAAATTACCCAATTTTTCAGAAAATTTTCTTAAAATTCTCCAAAATTTCTAAATCAACAATTACACTCTCTAAATAAATTTTCAATACAAACAAACCACAATTCTCAATAGTAATCTCATTTATGAACAATTATACCTGGAATGTCAATAAATGCATATACAGTCATTTTCATATGCAAAAATTCTATATTCATGTGCATGAGCATATCACATAATGCATGAGCATGAAACACATTTCTAATCGCTCACATTTACTATTTTAGCCTTAATATGGGTAGCGGGATGTTATAAAGATGCTTTTAGGAAAGTTGATTTGGAAACTCTTTATTGACTGAAAATCAATTTGTGTTATATGGATATATATGTATATATTAAAGGACCAAAACTTTTGGAATATCAAATGCAAGAAAACTTATTCTTGAACTCTTAACAAAATTCTAAAATTAGGGATCCAAATGTATTAAAAAATTAAGAGCATTAAAGGAATATTGAATGGAATATTTTAGGACCCTTACACACCATTTTAAAACTAGAGAACCTAAAACTTTAAGTCCTTGTGAATGATAAAGTTAACTTGATCATCATTAATGGAATTTGGCATTACTGATTCAAGGGATTCCCTTTATTCAATCAGCATATACCTACTTATGGTCCTAATATGGTGACAAAAGATAATTTCATCTTGGGAGCTTTTGTCTCTAGTAGGTTCTCTAATAGATGAGACTTCCTTCTTTTTGTAGCAAAAAAATCAAGCAAGGTTTGAGAAATATGGATATATTGAGAGAATCTCTCTCACTAATAGCCTGGAAAAACTGTTGGGCACTGTTGCCAGAACCCAACTCTTAATCGGAATCATGAAGCCTGAGCGTATTATCCTATAAGGTTATTTCCATGAACTCTTATTAGGCATCATCCTACAATGGTGGCGTACCATGACGATCAAACATCAAAACAAACTTATTACTTCTACTCAACCATATTACAAGGAAGTCAATATGGACATACACAACCGAAACTACTTCAATCTATCATTTCATTTCTAAAGTAACAGAGTTTGAAAAACTTTATTTACATATCAAAAGCCACACCATTGGCTTATTAGAAAATACAAATAACAATTTTTTGGAAGTTCCCTTAGGCTCTTGATCACTTGATCTCTTAACTATCACCTGAAGAGGGGATAGAAATAGGGTCGTGGGTGACAGTTTATAAAGGAAAAATAAGCAAAAACATTTGAAAACATTCACTTGTCATAGAAAATTTTCATATGGTTCATAAAATATATGTTTTTTAGGCTTTGAGTCAAAATTTACGAGTTACAAAACATGAATGCATCAAACTTGTTAACATAACATGAGCACATAAACATATCATAATGGTTTGAGTGAGTCCAAAAGCATGACGCACTACATATTTCCACATAGTGGTCCTGTGTAGCCGTAAACTTGAGGGAGCCCTTGAGGGAGGTCCATGCCACTAGCGGGCAGACGGGAGAATCCTTTAACTTGAGTCAACATACACGTGACAGTTCTTGAGGGACTACCACAAACCCACATAATACATAGATTTCAAAATCTTGTAAGCTTGATGCCTAAAATGGCACATTCTCTTGAAAACTTGCTTTTCACATGCTTGTTATACCTTAAAAACCATTTCCAAAAGTATGGTTT
>JAOSBK010000002.1:29492981-29505463 GCA_027568895.1 Erythroxylum shatona
CTGATCATTGGCTACTCTAGTCACAACTTCCATTATCTGATTATGCATTCATGAATGGAATGCATGTAACACAATCATTCATAGTATAAAGCCCATAGTCTTCAAATTCACATTCAAGCCGCACTTCAACATCTCAATCACATTACACAATCATCAGACCTTTTTTTTGGAATCTATAATGAAATCTCATTCATTCAGTATTCAAAACATAATTATAAGCAAATAATAATTGAGAGAAATCATCTAGGTTGCTCACCAATTGCTCCTAAATCTAGTGCCTGGAAGTTCCAACAACGTCTGTGGGTTGACGTTCTAGTTGCTCCTCTATAACAAATAACACACACATATATCATAATTTGTACAAATCATAGGTGTTTAATAATGCACATTGATGAAATGGAATATGTATAATGCATGTTCATGACAATCCTGGGTATTTATCCTTCAATTTTATTGCAAAATCATTCTCATAACAAAACTCATTCTTTTTCCAAGTCACACTTTTGGGTTTACTATTCACATTAAATCAGAAAGTAAATCTGAAGTAATTTGGTTATAGTCTCTTTAAGAAAAGTGTTCTTCTATGTCTTATGATTCCATTGACACCAAAATCACTTAATTTGGTTTAGTAAATAGGAAGATATACCTCAAACATTTTCAGACTGTTCTTATTCCAAAAACAATGTACTATAGCCAATTTCCATCTAGAAATTGAACATCTTAAAGATGAATCAAAATTCATCTTCTTCAGATGATTCATATCCCTATTTCTCTACTTTACTCCAAATCAAAAACCATCTCATTTGGATGACAAAAATAAAGATATAACCTAATTACCTAAACATGTTCAGTGAAAACACCCCGGTTCATACTCTTCCAACAGATTCCTTCACTTTCATTTAATCCATCCTTTTAAATTCAACACCAATTACTGCAGCTTTTCATGGAGAGGTATAAAAATGTTTTGGGAATCTAATTCTTTAAGAATCAAGTCATTTGGAGGTCTAAAGAAGAAGTTATGTTCAAAAGAAGCAACCAAGTTTATGTCCTCACTCCTAATGAACCTATGTTCGAAAAATTAGAATAACTTTCTCTAGAGATGTCAGATTGATATTTAGATGGTTTCGAATAGGGAATCTAGATATACAACTTTACTGAAGACTCAAAGTGAAATTTTGTCTTTATGAGACACAGGTTGTGTGAAATCACATGATCAGACCATGTGATCAGACCATGTGACTTTCGGGGTTAGATTGTGTGTTCTGCATCAAAAATACACGGGCTCTGTGAATTTACACGACTTGACCGTGTAACCTTCGGATTAACTAAAATTTTCATCTCCAAAATCTCTCCAAAGTATCCTACACCTATACTAACATCACGTATACACTTAATTTTCCCAAATTCCCCACTTCTTTTGCAATTATCACTCCATAACCATTCAAACACCAATTATAATTCATTCACTCTAAATTCTCCAGTCATTCAACTCATCATCTCAATGTATAACTTCTTCAAATATGCCCAATTTCAATTCAACATCCTCCATGCACGTCTCATATTCTCCACTTGATCATAAACATCCAAAATATAATACATTCTCACACACCCAAAACATAACACAACATAACACTCATCCACAACTTTTGTTGTACTCAACTCCTAATTCATCTCAAGATTTGAGACTCTTAAAGGAAAAATTTAAATTCAAAGTCTTCATAAGAAATGTATCCAAATGCCTCTAGTTTACTTTAAGTTAGAAATCATCTCAATTGAACAACAATAGAAGAATTTATGGGTAATAAATTGAAGCATACTCAGAAATCATGTTGCTGCAAAAATTTTCCAAATTTTCAAACTTTCAATATTTTACATCTAACTCATCTTTTACCTAAATTATTTCTTCCATTACATTTCCTCATCATTATCTCCCCAATTCATTCAATATATCAATCACAAATAATTCATGACCTATACTTGATCATCAACCCAAAACAAAGCATCAAACATGTACCCATTCATCAAAATTTTCTGCACTCACCCTCACTCCATTTTGTGCAACATCTAACTTCCAAAATATCTCTATAACACATTATACATCATTAATAATCCTTCAAAATTACAAAAAATGACATTTACATAGATATTTCATCATCCACGTCACACACACTCACACACAAAATCAAATCATCAATCCTATATTAGTTTCAATTTAACAATACCCATAACATTTAAAGCATAACTTACTTGGTTTCACTTCAAATTCTTCAAAAACAACACTAGCCATAGCTCCTAAGCATCACACATTCATCATCTTCTTGAAGGAGGTAAGGATATATTTTCTTGTGGAAATGAGGAAGAAGATAGCAAATATGATAGTGGCAAATGAAGGAAAGTGTGATCTTCAAAGCTGAGGTGGTAGAGATTGAAGAAAACAAAAAAATGAAGAAGAGGAGGAGAAGAGAACCATGAAGAGGAAGATGGGGAGAGTAAAAAATAACACCAAATGGACTTTTAAATGAAAAGCAATGTGGAAGACCAAAACAAAAGAGTTTAAAAACCTAGTGGACTTAAGGCATTGTTTAGCAAGTGACTTTTGTCACTTGCCACATATCCAATTCTTATAACCTAAATCTAATTTCTATTCTAATTATCTCCCAATTTTCAATGACACTTGTCAATAAATCTTAAAGTCATTTATCAAAATTTCCATTGCCATTTGATAGTAAATTCTACTACCATTTATTATTTGTCTTGTCACTTAGCATTTTTCCTAGTTCAAAAATTACCCCAATTTCTTTAGAAATTTTCTTAAAATTCTCCAAAAATTCTAAATCAACAATTACACTCTCCAAATTAATTTTCAACACACAAAACCACATTTCTCAATATAACTCACATTTATGAACAATTATACCCGGAATGTCAATGAATGCATGTACAGTCATTTTTATATGCAAAGATTCAATATTCATGTGTATGAACATATCACATAATGCATGAGCATGAAACGTATTTCTAATCTTTCAGTAAATCCCTCATATTTACCATTTTAGCCTTAACATAGGTAACGGGATGTTACAGGTGTTCCCATTAGCAATAAAAAAAACTTTCTAGTCATTTAATAGAGAAGATTCAAAAGAGGGTCTTTAGGTAATGTAATAAGAACTTATCATTTAAAAGGAGGATATGGATCATTAATTCAATCCTTATATCTTATGCTACCCACAAGCATTGTTAAAACAATTGAAGCATGATAAAGAGATTTGTATATTGAGGGAATCATGATAAAAGTGTAATGGCTAAAGTCAAATGCATTGGTTTGTTTCAGCCCAAAAAGGAGTGGGATTAGGAATTATTTCAATTAGAATTATCAACAAGGCTTTGATAATTAAAATACTATGAAGTATCCTAGTTAATAGGCAAGCTATGTGGGTCAAATAGATCCACACCTACTTAGGGAGCTTTAATATCTAGTGTATACTCCTCAAATACAATAGCTTTTTGATTTTGGCTTCTATGTCATTCTTCTTAACCTTTTATAGTTAAGAATTCCAATATTCCTAAAAATAAATATTTTCATTTTGTCATTGCAAAGTTTGTTATTGCCTATAAAAGGAAAATTATTAATGAAAATTTGAAATGGAAATTGAGAAGAAATGACAATATGGAATGCAAATTGAGAAGAAATGCAACACCGTTTGATATCAATTTTCTTAGTATAGTATATAAGAAGGAAATTGTTTAGGAGCATGTTTCATTCTATTTTACCATCTAAATTTATTATGATTATCATAACCTATAGTTATAGAGATATTTATGACTTCTATGATGTTTATAATTAACATATGTATGCAAAGATGAAGACTATAGTTTTTTATAATTAATATATGCATGATAAGATGTGGAAGATGATGATCTTAATAATGCTAGTAAACGAGGGAAGATGTTTTACAAATAACTAACTCATATATATTTAAAAGGAAAGATAATGAGTGAGTATAAGGTACACTATGCGTCAAACGTATTGTACAAAGCATCAATAGATCAGATAACACATCTATGTTTATAAACTACTATGATTCATTTCAAAAATGTATGCAACAAAATTTAATGATAAATTTTAAAAGCAATTCTGATGACAAATTATTTCAGGCAAGATTGTATGATGAATTGGAAAAAAATTGGCGTAACAAAAGTTTTTGATCAAAACAATGAAATAGAATAAGCAATAGAAATAGTACAAGTTACACAAAAGAGGAAGAAGAAGTTTCAATGTTAAATGAACCAATAACTTATCTTAGTATACCCATCAATACAAGGAGACCATCTTATACAAATTTTAAGCCCTTTAAGGGAAGAATTTTCCTAAGAATTACTATATAAAGCAATCAGACCTTATCAGTGGCAAGTAGACTTTAACTCACTATATTAGAAAACCTATATATATATATTAGAGTTTCCCAAGAGTATTTATAAGTAGATAGAATCAATGTTGACGAGATTCTTATGGAAAGGAGGTGTGGAAGGAATATTCAATGCTAAAGTGAAGTGGAATGAAGTGTGAATGATCTAAGAAGCAAGTGGACTAGGAATACTTCCCATTGAGGTGATGAATCAAGTTCTCATACTGAAGATAATATAGAAGCTCCTAATTAATAAGAAGGCACCTTGGTACAATGGGTACATACTACATAAAGAAGCAAGAATTTTGAACTTTGGATTCTAAACTTGAATCTTCATAAACCATGAAATAGTTATTCAAGATAAATCATAAGCACAAAAAATAATTAATATATCATGTGAGAAATGGAAAAACAACCCTATTATAGTATGACAGTTGGTCCAGGCTAAGTCTAGCATATAAGTTACAAGAGATGATGAATTTAGAATGTGTAATTCCACAAAAATGCATCAGTGTTGAGGCTATAATATCTTATAAGAATGAATTAAGCTATTCAAACACTGTATAATATACAATAACTTAACTGGATCTAGATAAAAAGGATCAAATTGAATGGAAAGGAATAAGGGATAGAGTATTCATAAATGCATCACTGAGAAACATGATAATAGGATCTTCTCCTAAGTTTCTGTGACATAGCGTAATATGGTTTAAGCAAGATAACCCAAAAGTATCAATCACTATATGATTGGTTCTAAAAGGAAAGCTAAACAACCTGATCCAAATTAAAAATATATATAAGACTACAAGCGGTTTGCAAGCTGTGCAGGAATTAGGATGATGCAATTGATCATCTCTTCTTTACATGCTAGTACTTTGATCAAATCTGGGTTGTTAACTTAATACCTATGCTACCCCAAACCTCTATGTTAAGAATGGGGAGCTATCATTTAGTGGTATCCATCATACAAAACAGTGAGGCAAAGTTTTGCAGATAATAATTGAAACATGTATGGAGAATAGAAGACTAATAGGAAACTTAATATACACCTCCAAAGAACTAACTTGTTAGATCCCCCTGTGGTGAGCTATTCCTTGACAAATTGTAGAATATAGAAGAAATAATTGTCAAGAAGAAATTGATGCAGTAATATGAATAATTTGAGAAAAAAGAAATGTAAGCAAAGATATCCTCAACGTATAGATGATTGAAGACAAGAGAAAGGAAGAAGGAATATTCTTTTCCCAAATATTAACCAAATATAAAAAAATAGGAGCCTTAGTACCAAGCTTTGTTTCTCAATAATTATCTCTACGTAAGTTTTGAAGGGCTTTAAGCGTTTGAAGATAGTGTTACCACTTTGAAAGGGATTATGCCTATTAATATAAGATTTTTAATTTTTAAAAAAGAATATTTTCCAATTGTTTCCACCATTCATTTAACTTCCAACATACACATGATTAAGGGAACTTAACATATAACAATTAAAAATATATTAGAAAATATGTCAATTATCTTGATGCACCTAACAACCTTAAAAATACACATTGATTTTCAATTAGAAATATATTGGTGTAAAATGTTAGAATTATCATTGCATTAATTATCATACAACTAGGAAAAAACATAATCCTTATATTATATATACTTATTGAATGGTGTTTCATATATTTGTTTTTATTCAAAGTTTAGTTATAGAAAGCAGGTGTTGATGGCAGAAGGAGTTAAAGTCACTTGACATCACTCAATCCTATAGGTGTTTCTGAATATCAGTAGATTGCTTCTAGTATAAGTCATATATTTAAGCAACATATATATATATATAGGTGTCCAGTCACCATACCAAAAATATAATACACAACAAAGTAAATTACACAATCCTCACTTTGATTAATGATAAATATATAACTCAATATGTTAGTTAATCTCTATAAGTCAACTCAATAAATTTTTATAATTATAAAACTTAATTCCACTTTTAAATAGTCATAAACATAATATTTTTCTTACTTTATGTATTTTTACAGGAATTTTCTTGCATAAGAGATAGAAAATATGGATCAAAAAACTTTATCATCGCATTGTAGATCGATCGACACCATTACTTGCCATAAAACATATACATATAACTCTAAACCAATATTTCATCATATTATGCATAATGCAATGAGATCTTTTTTTTAAAATGAATAATTATTTAACTATAGATAAAACTAAAGGAATATTATAATGAGTTCTAGGCTATCAGCCTATTATCATATAGAGAGTTACTTATATTTTACAAAAATAAGGAAATAACTAATATAAAACAAAACATATATCTTTTTGGAGTTATTAAGATGAACTATACGTACCAAGTTTGCTTCATGTTCATAGAAAGGGAATGTTGTGCATTATTAGCACATATGCAAGCTCTCATGAGATTAACAATTATATGTGCAATCTGGTATTTCTCTTCCTTCTTATCAGTAAATCTTCGGTTATTCCTTTCCTTCCATATGGTGTATATGGTGATTGTGAAAGTTGCTTTGAATAACGTAGCATTATTTTTCCTATGCTCCGAATTGCAAATGACCCAATTCAATGTGTGCTCCCAATTGTAACAACAATTGTTATCCGGTAACAAATGCAAAATTCTGCTCCAAATAAATTTGAAATACTAATATTGAAAGAAAAGGTGATCTCTGTCCTTTACAACAATGTTACAAAGTAAGCATGTAGCATCTTCATTTCTATACCATTGACTCTTAGTTTGAAGTCAATTCTTGATTGCAAGCCATATGCTTCTTCTTATATAACACCAATGTTCTACTTCCATTCTTAACGCCGTCCTCCATATGATTGGAGTTAAATATTGTAATTTCTCTTACTTCTATTATAATTTGGCAACAACACCAATGACTATTATAAAATATAAGGATGAAAAATTTTAAATAGAAAAATATTCAACTCCAAATTATTATCTCTACTATTATCTCGCACATTAGTGCTAATACAAAGAGAAAGATACACTTACATAGTTAGCTGTGGGCATGTCAATGACATATCCAAATCTTTGCTGATATTTATTGCATACTTGAAAATTTTATGCAAGAAATCTTTATAATATAAGGATTTGACCATTTTTCCCTCTAGCACTTGGTTTACGTCCACCTAATAACATTATAACATCAAATTCATTTCCAACATATAAATTTTTTATCCTTCTTTTCACAACTAAAGACACTAAGATTACTCACCTCAAAAACTGTTCACAATAAGTACCTAGGTAACATTAGGAACCACACTCCTAAGTAACAAAAATTGATGAAAACCCAGTAACAACCTGCCAGATATTCATACTATAGGATATATGTAAAGAATTATAGTATTTGTAAAGAAAATTGGAAATTGTTATATTTCATTAAAGAATCATAATATTGTAAGGGAATTAGAAATTAGAAATTATTGAGTTCCTTTACTAAATCAAATATTAACCAAATATAACATTCATAAAAATTAAAGCATATATGCTTATAAATCTATAAGAGACTAGTTTATATTCTACAAATTCTTATTAAATAAACGAAAAGTACAAATTTATAACACCTCATTGTCCCCTGCTCTATACCTCCACAAGTAGGTTATTTTCATACTCAACACTCCATAACTTTGTGCAAATATATGTACTAAAGATAAAATATAAACATAAAAACTACAACTATTCTAACTAATTTTACATCCATTAAAATATGGTGAGCTGGCTTGGCAAGTGATGGTCAGTAATAAACTAAATTTCACCTGTAAATAAAGATGAACATTTGATCATGCAAGTTCTCTCTCTCTCTTTTTGTCTCTTTCTTTTATACATTATCCCATTAAAATTTCAAAATTAAAATAAACAAAGAGTTAAATCAATTGGACCATATGTTGAGGTGGAAACAATTTGCTTTTACAAAAATAGAGAATCCATCACCTAAACAAAATATGATATATATATATATATATGGTGACCATGTAGTGATTGCTGCAAAAAAATTACATGACGGGATACAGACACAGTAATATACTCAACACTTGAGCAGTTAATTTTGTAACGAAGTTTATTAAGGCCATCCTTCTCCCATCACTTACCGGGGATGGACCTTCTAGTACCGGTGCCGGTGGCGGAGGCAATGATGGATTATTGAAATCAGAGTCGAAGAACATATAGGGCTCGAATCTTAAATTGCAGCTGGGTGAGACTACTCTCCCTCCCGCTCTTCCATCGCAACAAGATGGAATAAAAGCAGAGGCTAAGGATAAGCAGCTGTAACATTCGGCGAAAGACAAATCGGGAGTGCATTGTGCCAACGCATATATGGCTATTGAATTTGACCAAAGCACACTACCTGATGCATACTTTAGATTAGAATCGCCAGAAGAAGCCATGCTTTTCAACTCACTTATTAAGGAATCAAGCACCTGATGGTACTGTTCTGCATTGGGGACATGAACCGATGAATTCATTGCAAAATAGTATGTGAAATCCATGTGTCTGAATATGGGACGGGTGGTGTATCTTAACATACAATCGTCGTACATTCCAAAAACTTCAATCTTGTTGGGACACAATTGTGGAAGCAGTCGGCTAATGTTCTTGATGCAGTTGTGACAAGCATCGGGCTTCTTATCTCCTCTACAAAGTCCTATTGCGTTGATTGTGTCCGTTTTGCCGATGGATATATTGTAAAACCCGTTGCTATAGGGAGTTAGAGAATACTTGGAGTCGAGGGTTTTGATGAGCTGATCGAGATTTGACTCGTAGGCACTACCCCCACTGAAATTTGCCACGTAGTCTACGCATGACGTGAAGATAGGCCTGGGTTGCGCAAGGATGAAAACAGATTTAATAAAAATGGGATAGAGAAAGAAGAAAGCGGCTAACGCTAAACAAACCACCGTCATTACCCTTTTGCTAGTCCTGTAAACAATGGTCAGTTTTAAGGATGGCAGTTTGGAATCATTGTTTCACTGGACACTAATTCCTAGATACATTTGGGATCACCGCTTGAATTTTGTTTTAGATTCACAAAATCCATTCGCAGTTACGGTATGAATTGACATGGAGTTCGTCAATCTCTAAGGACATATCTTGGTTTTAAATTAAAAACTGATGTCGACTGCCCTGGTTATAATTTACTAAGTAAAAGCAAAAAGTAATTGGATCATATTTTGTTAGTTTATGTAAAAGTTGGAATTATTCTCAACACCATTATGGAAAAAAGGATGTTTCAGAATCACGATGGACACAAATTGATTCGGCGCTTAATTTTACCTAATGTTAAGCATAGCAAATCGGCTCAGGTTTGGTTCAATTAGTCTAATGTGAACAGGAAGAATTTTGATTTACTTAAGGTGCGATCCAAATCAAATCTAGAACAGAGTGACCCGTCCCAAAGACGACATAGTTTAACATATATATATATTTTCCCTTTTTAGATATCTAATTCCTATAGTCGGAGTCTTCTTCGGCCCCTTATTCTTTTATTGAGGTCTACTGCCAACTGTCAATTCGCCCACTGTCTTGCCGCTCTGTCAGCGCAATTGTTGATAGTTGGTGCCCTGTCTCCGCCTGGAAAGGTGATGAACGGAGATCACTGTTTTGATATCACTGCTTGGTTTTGTCACTCGTTTTGGGATCGGACCATAAACAGAATTGCGAACAAACATAAATCACTGTCGCGTTGAATTTGCTGCCAGGCTTAGAGTCCAATCACAGAAAATTCACCACTCCCAATTTCTTCTTGCTTTCTTTTTCCTTTACGTTGTTGTCTTAACTTTTAAGCCCAAAAAGGAGAAAAGAAATAAATAGTACCCAATTGGTTTTCTCAATTTCATTTTCGATGGATCAACGAGTCCCCAAGCTCATTCTGCAAATTTAACCATATTCTGCAGATTTGATACACCAAATTATTTTATGGGCTTTGTCGTTTTGTGGTTAGTGGCTTTATATGCCTTGCTAGTAATATATTAGTGAAATGACAACTCTTCGTTGTTGGCATTTTTGCCATGCCTTAAGAACTTCTGTGTTTTACGTATGATAATGTTGATCGCTTTGCGCCATGTGAGAAACTCTTCAGTTGGACTGGATCGGTCTAGAGCTTGTCATTTCTAAGCTTTTGGTTGGATTTTAAGCCGATCTTGAGCTTATCCATTTGAATTTGGACCTTATTATTGTAATAATAGTAATATTATTATTATTTCTTCTTCTTCTTCTTCTTCTTCTTCTTATTATTATTATTATTATTATTATTATTATTATTATTACTACCACTACTACTATACTAATTAATTAATTACATTTTAATTAATTACATTTAATTAATAAAAATATAATTCATTCATTAATTAAAACATTGCAATTAATTAATTAATTATAATATAATTAATTGAATTATTATTTATTAATTAATTACGTTAAAATTAATTAAAATATAATTATTCATTAATTAAATATTATAATTAATTAATTACAATATAATTAATTAATTAATTTAAATATTATTGTTTATTAATTATTTACATTATAATTAACTAAAAATAATTAATTAATTAGTTAAAATATAATTAATTAAAACATAATTCATTCATTAATTACAATATTGTAATTAATTACAATATTTTAATATATTGTAATTAATTCTTTATTTTTTTTCAAATCAACCATTATTAATAGTAATAGTAATCATTCCTTCCTCTTAACCAACTATCATAATTGTAATGATAATATCATTATCATTCTTCACTATATTCATTCTTATTCTTATTATCATACCTCCATACGAATTAACCTGTCTTCTAAAGTTTTATGATCCTCTATTTTTGATCCACATATGAAATAAATGGAACAATGAGTCTTGTTTTACCCTCTTAATTGTTATTGACTTCCTTTTTCTCCCATATTATTCTTTTTATATATTTTAAATTGAGTGAAGATCACTCAACAATAATTTTCCCTTTTTTGTATTTGTGTCTTTTATCTAATTAAAAATCTCTAAATGGCACAATGCTGATTGAAGATTGCCATATGACAAAACTCATGCTTAACTTCACAAATTAAAGACTTATTCAATTGTAAATGAATAATATTGTCGAATTGTTTAGGAGAAAAGGATCAGGATAGGAACGTTCCATAATTATATTACAGCCCATTTCGTTCTTCCATATTAAGACCACTTGAAAACATCAACAAAATTCAAGACACCTCAAAGTTTTGCCAATATCAACACTCTTAAGTCCTGATTTTACAATAAACATAGTGACGCTCACAAGAGATCAAGATCAAGAGGGAACAATTAGGGTCTTAAAAGGGGTCAGATTTACTTTTTAATATAAACACATGTAGAAAATGAGAATTCAAATTAGTTTTGACAAGACAATTGGACTAATCACAGTCCATTAATCTCTGGAGAAGAACTGAACCACTTAAAATGAGAATTACTTTTAAATCCAAAGTTAATATTGGCAGACAAATACACAAAACTCTAAAAGATCAACAAAATATTAGTAACAAGAAAGAACTCTTCAAGTTGCAGCAGTAGAAAAATATGATAATAACAAATTAAACAATTAAATAATCACCAATATTTATCATGGAAAACCCTCAAATGTAGAGGGAAAAACCACAGGAGAACTGACAATTAAATCTACTAAACTCAATAAGGATTTACAAAAAAATTTGATCTCTCACTCTCAAAACAACAAGTTGCCTTACAAAGTTTCAGGATTAAAATCAAAATTGATATCACAACCAACAATCAGTCAAACAAATCCTCAAAACAATCAAACAACGATAAGAATACAACATTCTTTGTCCTCTTTCTGTTTTTTTTCTCACTTTTAAACTTTGTGGTTGCGCTCTCTACAAAAACCTATATCTTTTTTTCTTTTATATCATGAAATAAAAATGTTCTATTGTAACATCTCATTCCCGATGGGAAGGGTAGAATAGTCATTTGGAACGGGTTCTGAGTGTTTCAGATTGTCTTGGCGTGTTCATGCATACACATACACGTAAATAGTGACTTTTGCACATGTAAATGACTGTACATGCAT
>JAOSBK010000002.1:29513322-29528399 GCA_027568895.1 Erythroxylum shatona
AAGGAAAAAGGAAGAAGAGGAAGAGAGCTCTCATTCAAGCCATCAAACTCTTCATTTGGAGAAGATTCAAGGTAAGGATGGATTTTGATCTTTGGATTTTTGAGATGGTTTTGGTTCATATAGCTTAAGAAATATATGGGTTTAAGGATTCTAGGATCAATTTTAGTGAATATGTCTTATGAGTTTGTCAATTGGAATGCCTATTGATTTGGAGATGCTTGTCAATGTTGAAGGAAATCAAAAGAGGCAAGAGGAGCAAGAGTAAAGGCTTTTTGAGCAAGGTTTTCAAGCAAGGAAATTAAGGTGGGTGACATTTTTATAATTGAGTTAATAAGCTATTAAATGCTCTTCAATAAATGTAATTAATTGATTTTCCAACTACCCTATTAAAGTGCATTTATTGATCTTTAAATGCTTGAGAATGGGCTACATGTTTTTTATACATGAGTTTTGTGAATAAATTTTGAGTGATATGGGAATGATTTCAAATTGCTCTACAATTGTTGTATTTGTGGTTTTTGAATGAGTTGGGAAATGGTTATATGTTTGGTATAGAATTTTTGGTTGTGAAATTGTTAAATGATTTTGAAAGAATAGCAAGTATATGAAATAGTTCATGCTTATGAAAGCCTTTATCCTAGTGCGATATCACTCCATATACTCTAATTATTCGGAATACACATCCTTTACAACATCCTAACTTATAATGATCATATTTCTCAACTCCGATATCCAAAAATCGCATACTCTATACCATTGGAAAGCTAAGAAGACAAACTACAAATTTTATGTAGACAAATTGTTGAAAGTCTTCTGTTATTGATACTTCGGTGTCTCCTATTACTGACAGTCTGGTGTCTCCTGTTATTGAGACATAAGTCTCTCCTATTTTGTTATACAGATCATGATATCTCCTATATTAGTCATGTTACCCACTTCTATAGAATGGATTAGCAGTCTAACTTGTTTTGTATTCTAATACATGTTTAGTTTTGATATAAACAAAGTCTATTATAGTTCAAATCATGTTTTGATCTGAAGGGTTTATACCCTATTTTGATATTTAGTTCTGGCAATTGTACATTCTGAAATAAGACTTAAATCATTTGTTTCAACATGAGAAATATTCTATATTGATAAATTATATTCAATTCTAAAATACATTGTGTTTGAATTATGATATTGGTGAGTTTTGCTCTGGAACAAATATATATTATATTCTATTATGTTCTATTATGTTCTAGGATTCATGATATTTGGATTGTTTTTGAATATGTGAATGTTTAGAGACAGTTTTCATCATGTATCCTATTTAGTTATTCCACACTAAGCTTTATGCTTAACACGATGGATTTGCCCCATGTAGGTTTAGATAGAATGGTATAAAGATTAGGATAAAGACAACCGTAGTGGCCAATGAAGAGCGTGTTTTGTGTTGAATAATGTTCAGTTTGTTGATGGTACTTACTTGTACTCAATATGATGAGACAGTTTGTATTTCGCACATATAGTTTGTAATATTTATATACAGGAAGAAATTTGGATTTTAAGGCATGTAATATGTTTTGTGTTATGTCACTACATTCTGTATAGTATGTTTAAAACATAATGTAATGTAATGTAGTGTATGGTGCTTGAGTTTCTGAGAATGCTTGGAATTGTTGGTATGATATGTTTTGGGTGCTGTTATGTGTGGCATCTGCATATCCTCCTAGGGGGTATGTGGGTGTTATAACCCTCGCAGTGTTTCACTCTCACTCCGTTATAAGAAACTACAAAAGAGCTAAATATTTATGGAAACAAAAGAACACAAGAAATAGATATAGCTAAAAAGCTAACCTTTATTACTTCTCTCAAAGTATATAAAGGGATACTCTCTCAATCTCTAAGTGTCTCCCACATACTCCCTCAATCTCAAGGTCTCTCCTACACTCATTATATGAAGAGCAAGGCTCAAATGAGCTATTTATAGGCATCTCTAGATGACTAAATTAGAATCCTAATAGAACTCTACTAGCTAAGATCACAATCTTATCCTATCTTATGCTTATCAGATTACATCAAACTAGCCAATAGATGACATCCCTATCCAATTAGGACTATATCTAATAAGATTAAGCTAGATCACAATAACAAGGTAAAATATTACATCTATCTAAGAATGATCAATCCATACCCATGAAGATCTCCTCTATCTTTAGATGATCCTTCCATATGATCTTTATCTTTTAATGCTAATGTTCATTCACTATGATCTTATCCATCACATCATTTAAGATCTCATCTCTATTCGTTGATGATGAGCCATCTGAACCAATAGCACACTAGTCTGTCCAATGCTTTCCTATATCAACTCCATTAGCCATGGTTTGTCCATTTAAGCACACTTTAAGTCCATTAAAAACCTAGCCTTAGCCAAGTTAGCTCGTACAAGGTCTAAAACTCTCCCAAAACTCTTGCCATACTCGATGTAGTTGCTAAGTCACCTTGGAACTCTCACATATTCCTGTCATGTGTGTGATCTAGCTAACCTTCCAACTGATGTCTATTTCATGCCTACTTTTGGTCTTACATTTGAATCTTACATCTCGTCAAAGATTTCCACCAATGTGCACCAATAGTTGCCAATGATTGACATTGTCCCATTTCTTCCTTGCCTCCTAGCAAGTCTTTGCCTTGTTCCATTATTTCACGTGTCAAACACTGGTCAAGGCTCGCCAATGCCCTCATAATTTTGTTATTATGACTTAAGGGTCTAACACTAACCCTCTCATACATTTGAATTGCTCAAACCTTTGTACATTCAATCTCATTGTATCTTGCTTAAGCTCATGAAAGCCCCCATGTTTGGCCAAAAAACTAAAAGGGGTAATATTAACAAGGGAATTAACCAAATTATGGATTTCAATTAGGGAGTGATATGAGATTTCAACGTTTTTATGCTTAATTTATACAAGCTTAATATCTATTAGCAAAGCAAATGTAGTCTCAACTTATATAGGCTCAACATATATAGTCTTAGTATATATATGAGTGATAGGTTATTAATTTACATATCAATTTGAGGTTTTTTTGAGCATATTGGATGAATATTATTTTGATTATGGTATTTTTACATTATTTTGGAGGTTAGGAAATGTGGAGTTGTTTTGAAAAAATAAGCTAAAATTAGCTAAACTGGAGAAAAAAAAATAGTAGCAGAAATAAGTTAGGTGAAAAATGAAGCAAAACAGTAGTGTGCAGAAAGAATGAAATAGCAATATGATAAGTGTGAATTGCATCATGTTTTAGGGCTTAGTTTGATATATAGTTAATTGTTAATTCAATCGTTTAGTATGTGTTTAGGTTAGAATTGTGTTAGTTTGCTAATTATTTATGTTTAAGTGTTTTATGGGTTAGTACAAGTCTTTGAGCTTAATTATTATATTTTTGAGGTACCTTAATGTGTTTGTTAGTATTTCAAAGTCAACATCAAAGAACGAAGAAGTTTTAGATACACTAGGGCTAAAACAACGGCCCACCATCTTGGCAAAACAAGCTATGATTGTGACAGAAACATTGGAGTCAACATCGTGGCCCATATGATATGATCATCATAGAAGCCCAGGACATGTCCCACCATCGTGGAAAGGCTCAGATGTGGCCCACAGTTGTAGCATACAGAGCCATGATTATGGCCTGCGTTGAGTAGACGCAGAGACACTAAAAAACATCAAGTTTTGAGAGATTTTTTAGACCTTTTGGACACCGAAAAGATCCTAGGGCTGCTCAAAACACAAAAGCTATTTAAAGAATAAGACAAAGAAGAGGAAAGGAGCTTTTGCATTAGCCACTTTCAAAGAAACCTTAGAGAGAATTGTCGAGAGATAGAGAAAGAGAAGAAAGAAGAGAGAAGAAGCTGACTCGACGTACTTCTTAGATCAGGAGTTTCCTAACATTGCTGCCTCGCATCTCTGTTTAGATCGTATTTCTTATTTGTTTTCCATTTTTATTATTGTGTAGAATTGGGAATAACAGTATGATTATAGGATTTTTGAATGTTGAGATGTTCTAAACTCACCTTCTGGGGTCTTATCTTTGATTAATGAAATTTGATTGTTTGTGTTTTTACTAGATTTAGTGTGATTTAATTTATGCAATTACATAATTTGGTGATAAAATAAGAGGGTGAAACGAGTGAAAAATAATTAAATTAGGTTAATAAGAGTTAGGTGATTTAATGGAACAAGAATTAAATTAAATCGGTAAATTGTGTGAAAAGAGATATTGCATAGGTTCACGATAGTTTTGGCCAACTTCAGATCTAATTAGGGTTTTGGATAGATTGTTAATCGAGAGATTGCAATTCCCATAAATAGACTAGGTTTTATAAATTAGCGTTAATGGTTATTACTCGAGAGAGAGTAATAAACCCTAGAATTGTCTAGAACCAATAATCCAGTAATTTATAATCGATTAGGTTATCATTAAAGATAGGTAAAATTCCTCTTTCTCTCAATTGATAGTTCCTTATGTTGATTCTTGAGTGTGCATTGTGATTGCCAAATTGATAATATTTCATGATTGATTTTTGAATTGAATTGTTTGATTGGATTGCATTCTTGTTTTAGTTTTGTTCCATTTGCATTTTTCCGATTTGTTTTGGCCTTAGATTTTAGGATTCGATTATCCCTCCTCATACCTTAGGTACTATACAAACAACCTATACACTTGCAGATTATCGAGGTTATTCAATTAAAACTTACACACATAAAAAAACCATGATGAAGTTTTTGGAACTGTTGCTAGAGACGCGATTAGTTTTGTTCTTTAGTTTAAGACTTTTTCTCTATCTTTTATGTTTTTTTTTTAAATTAGGGCATAAAGTAGAAATACAACAAGACATCTAGAGTGAGAATGAGACTTTTGAAGAGCTAGATGCGAAAAAGATGTAGAAAGAACAATGATGGAAGATAGAATTAAAGGTAGTAAAGACCTTTTGTGACCTACAATGAGGTATAGTATGGTTAGAGAAGTAATGATCCTTATTGGAATATGCACACTCCGGGGTGGTAGAACTACCCCAATTTCTATTGGTCCAACAATGTAGGGACTCATTTAGGACTTCAAGATGTATTAGGAATTAAGCAAGATGACTCCAGTTCATGGGAATCTAAAATTGGACAAGATCCTAGATAAACTTATGGACATGAAAGAGGGCTAGAAGAGACTAAAAGAACAAATTGAGCAAGTAATGGAAAATCATGCCTTGTCTATTCACAACTTAGAGATTCGAGTGAGACAGGTTTCCTGTGAATTTTATAAGAGAATTATGGAAAACTCTCTAAGTAATATGGAAATATGTCAAAGAATGCGATATGAGACTATCATACTTATGAATGAGGGAGAGCTAAAAGGATCATTAGAAAACCAATCTGAACCCCACCTTATTGAAGACCAAGAGAAGAAGAAAGAGGATGAAGAAAAGAAAGCCATCCATCCTTTTTATTCACTAGTTCTTATTATATTATGTGTGAACATTGAAAAATCTTAAGTAGATTTTCACTAAAAGAACCTTATCCTTCAGATTAATAATGACCATGTGACATTCAACATGAATGATGTATTAAAGAATTCGAAGGAGAGTAGCTCATTTAGGCTAGTTGATGTATTGAATCTTCTAAAAAACAAAAGGAAAAAGAACAAATGACAACAAACATTAAGTTTCAAGAAGCTATGAGCAGATGACAACAAACATCAAGTTTGAAGAAGCTATGAAAGTCTTTGTTCATAAAGTAGAAGAAACAGAGGAGATGAAGGTGATTAAGGAAGAAAAAGAGCAACTCAACTTCTTACAGGACAAACTGTTATATTTGATGGAAGATTTAGGGAGTTTTGTTATTTCCTGTTTTGTTGACAGCTCATTCAAATAAAAGACATTATTGAGCTTAATAGGTTTTCATAATGTTATCAATATTGTCCTTTTGATTATTTTGCAATTTGTAGCTTACTTACAGTTTACAAAACTAATGTTGAATGAAAAAAGTGGAAGAAAGCCGCTTATAATTGATCCTAGTTAAGTTTCCAAGGATAGATCATTGAGCTACTGACATTAAAGAAAGCACTATATAAAAGGCAACCAATAGCTTGTTAATTTCATATTATTTGCTTTGACTTTTATATAGTTTAAATTTTGCAGTTAGGATTTCGTTTCTAAATAAGGTCAGGAAGGTATGGGACTTCAACATGAGTTATAGGATTGAGGAAGTAAACAAAAGAGAGGTGAAAGAGCTATAAAGAGTTAAGAAATGATCCAGGGAAAGTATAGAAGGACAAAAGAAGAAAAAAGAAATTGATGGATGGCCTACGGCAGGGTAAGATAGTCCACACAAATTTAAGCTAATTTTTATCATTTTACCCTTCCTTCACTTATATATTCATGTCACATTTCATTTTTTCATTCACTTTCATTTTAACTTTATCTCTCCAAGTTAGAATCTTCAAATGCTCTCACTGCTCTCTAACCAAATTCCAAACTTCCAGTCTCTTCCAATTTCTACCTACTTGAAAACTAGTATGTCATGCATTAATCAGTGAACAAAATGCAATTAGTCATTAGGAAGAAACCAAGTCTTGGGACGAGGGTGAAGGAACAGGGCAGCTGATTATAGAGCACCTTTCCGGTCTTCTCAAATGAGGAAGGTAACAAATTTCATTCTATTCATAATTAGCAAATTATGGTTCCTATGTCTTTTATTTTGAAACTTTAGATAGACTAGAATTGAGAGACAAGGTCAAAAATTTAGCGAAGAGAATTCAATGGGGACAGTTTATTCAATTTCAATACCTAGTTTATGAAGAACTTACCTTAGAATTCTTCACATCCCTTCAATTCGAATCCAATAAACCTAAGAAATTATGGTTTAGGTTGCAGGGATGAACTTATAAACTGAACATCTAAATCATGTGCGATATGTGTGGGTTTCCCAAATCTTCCATTATCGATCAGGACAATGATTTTCGTGCTTCTTGCTATTAGAATGAACTCACTAGGTTAGAGCAATTTGATGTCAAAAATCCCACAACAACATCATAAGGACCCATAAGCACTTGTTATTGCTCAAATTCATGTGTCAACTGGTTTTTGATAAATCAGAAACCAACAAGTGTTCAACAAAGGAACTCTTCATATTGTGGTGCATAGATCACAACATTATAGTGTGCACCTCCATACATGTGCTGAACGCAAGATGAGCAACAATTTAGGTATGGGGAACTTAGTTCTTGCCATTGCTAAGTATTATGGCATGGACTGTTTTGGTTTAACTATCCATCTCCCAAACTTCCTAAATCATCATCATCATCTATGACGTGCTGAAATCCTTAAGTCCTATAACGTGAAACTCTAGGATATCAGCCAAAAGATGCATATGAAGACCAGCATTAGTCAGGTGAGTTCAAGTACATCGCCACCTCAGTAGGCAAAAGAGGACTCAACTAGTGAAGAGTCTGAGGAGAAAAAAGAAATACAAGAACCAGGGTGGAATAAAGTACTTGATACAATCTCCATAAACACCAAGACAATCACATATATACTTGTGGAGAACTCTAGAAGAATGAAGGAGATGGCCCAAACTCAATGACGTTAAAGCTAGGACATACTTCGCATCCATCATTATTTCAAGGCTCAAGGTGTCCAATTTCCACCTCCAATACCATCCCCACCTCCATCACCATGAGGCCTTATTCTAACCCTTTTCTTTTTACCTTTAATCTTTGCTTACTTTTTATTTTACTTTAATTTTATGTTTCTTCTTTCCATATGTGTTTGTTTGTCCCCTTATCACATTGAGGACAATGTTGTTCAAGTGTGGGGAAGGTTATATGTTTTGATTTGAATGTGAGTTTTTCATATTATATGATAGTGGTTAGATTACATTTTGTGAATTATGTGAATGTGTCAATGGCTTAGATGGATTGAGATTTATTTAATTTTGAACATAATCTATTAGGTTGTGGAGAATCATTAGCTCACAAAAATTAGTGAATTGGGGTTCTTTGGATAAATATGCAGCTTAATTAGGATTTAGTGTTAAGTTGTAACCCTCTAAATTGTCACATTCATTCATAATTTGAGGTCTTTTGACTTAAGTATCATTGCTAGTTTCTTTTCATGGAAATGAGTAGCCAAAGTAATAAGGTAGGCATTAAATAAAAAAACGTGTTTTTTAATGTTAGATAAATTACAATTATGTTGGCCTTCATGTTATGAATAGAGCTACTATCCAGTTGAGAACATGATGTAGTGGAGTAACTAGATCGACATGTATTACAAATGTGTCCCTTTGCTTCAAAAGGCTATAATGACGTTTTAACCAAATAGTTTAATAAAAAATGACTTAGTCGAGTAATTGGATCAATATTAATCACCAATGTTTGCCTTTAAGTAAAATACTAGGTCCTTGTTCAAATAATAATAATAAAAAGTGTTTTCTAATAAAAACCTATTGAACTTGTAATAGCTTGACTTTTCATGAAAACATACTTAGGAGTAGTTACAAAGTTTAAATTAACAAAGAATTATTAATGTGTGTGTGCAATTGAAAAGGGTCAATACATTAACACTTGGATATGAATTAATAGGTATATTTAGTTCAAAGCCCTTAGTTGCAGATTTTGTTTTTCAATAATTTGATATGACTTGAATGATTATGTTTTAAATTAAATTTATTTCACAAAGTTGAAGCCATTGTCTCATTATTGGATTGTGTGTTGTGTGTTTGTTGTTTGTTTTCTTGAGGACAAGCAAACATTTAAGTGTGGGGATGTTGATAAATGTGACTTACATTATGTTTTAGGGCTTAGTTGGATACGTATATAATTGTTAATTCAATCGTTTAGTATGTGTTTAGGTTAGAATTGTGTTAGTTTGTTAGTTAATTATGTTTTAAGTGTTTTATAGGTTAGTACAAGTCTTTGAGCTTAATTATTATGTTTTGAGGTATCTTGATGTGTTTGTTAGTATTTAAGGGTTAACATCAAAGAACAGAAAAGTTTTGGAGACACTAGGGCTGAAACAACAGTCCACGATTATGGCATAACAGGCCACAATCGTGATAGAAGCACTGAAGTCAGTCCACGATCGTGATAGAAGCACTGAAGTCAGTCCACGATCGTGATAGAAGCCCAAGACATGGCCTATGATCATGGCCTACTTGCCACGATTGTGATAGTGGCCCGCATCAACAGACACATAGAAACTAAAATACGTTAAGTTTTGAGGATTTTTTAGACCCCGAAAAAACCTTAGGGCAATTCAAAACATAAAAGGTATTTAAAGAATAAAACAAAGAAGAGGAAAGAAGCTTTTGCATCAGCCACTTTCAATGAAACCTTAGAGAATTGTCAAGAGATAAAGAAAGAGAAGAAGGAAAAGAAAAGTGGAGAAGAAGTTGACTTGATGTATTTCCCAGATCAGGAGTTTCCCGACATGACTGCTTCCCGACTTTGTTTAAATCATATTTCCTATTTATTTTCCATTTTTATTGTTTTATAGAATTGGGAATAACAGTATGATGATAGGATTTTTGAATGTTGAGATGTTCTAAACTCACCTTCGGGGGTTTCATCTTTGATTTAATGAAATTTGATTATTTGTGTTTTTATAGATTTGTTGTGATTTAATTTCTACAATGGCATAATTTGGTGATAAACTTAGAGGGTGAATAAAGTGAAAATAAATAAATTGGGCTAATGAGAGTTAGGTGATTAAATAGAACGAGAATTAAATCAAATCGGTAAATTGTGTGAAGAGAGATCTTGTATAGGTTCCTGATAGTTTTTGACAACTTCAGATCTAATTAGGGTTTTAAATAGATTGTTAATCGAGAGATTGCAATTCCTATAATCTTATTAGGGTTTATAAATTAGGGTTAATGGTTATCACTTGAGAGAGAGTAATCAACCCTAGGACTGTCCAGTAATTCATAATCGATTAGGTTAGCATTAAAAACAGGTAAAATTCCCCTTTCTCTTAATTGGTAGTTCCTTAGGTTGGTTCTTGAGTGTGCGTTGTGATTGCTAAATTGTTAATATTTTGTGATTGACTTTTGAATTGAATTGCTTGATTGAATTGCATTCTTGTTTGAGTTTTATTACATTTAAACTTCTACGATTTATTTTGGCCTTAGATTTTACAATTAGGTTATCCCTCTTAGGAACTACATAAATGACCCATGTGCTGATGTGCTATCGAGGTTAATCAATTAAAACTTACACACTTTGAAAAACCATGATCACAATGAACAGAAGAAATAAGAGCATTATTAAGTATATATATACTAAGGAAGAAGGGGATGGACGACCACACAATCCATCCCCTTCGTCCATTTAATCTAACGATTACTTTAACGTCTTTACCTCCGCACCCCCTCGTCTATATGTCATATGTCATGGTTAAATTTCTCTCTTATTTCTTTAAGTATGTATATACTAAGGACGAAGGGCTTATTTCTCTCTCGTTGTTTAGCTCTCCAGCCTCGACTTCCTCTTCTGCTTCTTCATCGCCTTGCGTCTACCGATCGGCAACACAGAACCTTCCTTACTTTTCTTTTTCTTTTTTTCTTTTTTTCTTCTTCATCTTGTAAAACTATATAAACATTGCATCTCTGACAACTGTGGTAAGTTCTCCTTCTTTGCCAGCGGTTTTATTTCAGTCATTTTGTTTTGTTCTTTTTGCAGTTTTATTTCATTATCTGTACAGATGGGTAACGGTACTATGGTAAGCTCTTCTTTTTTCTCTTTGTGTTTTTTGCTTCGACTTTCATCGAGTTTTTTCTTTTTTCATCTTATAAAAATCTATAAACATTGCATCTTTGACAGCAGTGGTAGGCTCTCCTTTAAGCTCTTCTTTTTTCTCTTTGTTTTTTTTTCTTCTTTCATCTTATAAAACTCTATAAACATTGCATCTTTGACAGCTATGGTAAGCTCTCCTACTTCGTCGGCAGCTTTATTTCAGTCATTTTGTTCTACGGTTTTATTTCACTATCTGTACAGATGGGTAACGATACTGTGGTAATCTCTTCTTTTTTCTCTTTGTGTTTTTTGCTTTGAATTTCATCGAGTTTTTATTATGTCTACAGCTAGGTAATGGTTGGGGTTTACAACTATGGTAAGTTTTCCTTTTTCTTCAGTCATGGTTTTGTATTTCCTTTTTTCTTCGACGGTTTTATTTCTGTGGTAAGTTTTTCTTTTTCTGTTTGCGTTTTTTGCTTCGACTTTCATTGAGTTTTTATTATTATGTGTACATCCAGGTAACAGTTGGAGTTTACAACTGTGGTAAGCTTTCCTTTTTTTCCTTTTTCTTCAATCATGGTTTTGTATTTCCTATTTTTTTTCAGTGATTTTTCTGTTTGCGTTTTTTGCTTCGACTTTGATCGAGTTTTTATTATGTGTACAGCTGGGTAACAGTTGAGGTTTACAATTGTGGTAAGCTTTCCTTTTACTTTTTCTTCAGTCATGGTTTTATATTTAGCGGCTTACAGATGGGTAACGGTACTATGGTAACCTCTTATTTTTTCTTCTTCTTCTGTGGTTATATTTCAGGAGTTGGGTCAATTGGGTTAAAGGAGAGAGAGGATCGATTTTCTTTTCTGCTGCTTCATCAAGATTTTTTTCGTTGTTTTGTTTAATTTCTTCTTTTTCTTGTTTGTTCCAGCAGAGATAATAAAAGGTTGCTTCATCAAGAATTCTTTTTTTTGCTGTTTTGTGTAATTTTTCTTTTGTTTTTTTGTTCCAGCAGAGATAAATAAAAGGTTGCTTACAGTGGTATGTGAAATGCTCCAAATCTTGTAAGCATTACAAATGAGAAATTTAATGCCTCTGTTGTTTCTTATTTAAAGTATTTAACATTATTTAAAAAAAATGATTTGAGTAATCTTTGTTGGAGCAAACGAACGACCATCGCCTTCGTCAAATTTTGGCAGCTCTCAATCACTTCGCATTAAAATTCATTTGTCAGTTGAGTAATCCTTTTTGGAGGAAACGAAGGGCTATCTCTTAAAATCATTCGACTATGCACACTTTTCAATGAGGATTTGTCAAAATTAAAGATTAGATTCAGAGGACCCTTTTTTGGTTATGGTGTCAAGTTTCTGAACGTTTTTTTGTTGTTCCGCTCACAAATTGATGAAGCGGTTCAATTATTTCAATAATTACTCTTTAAATTTTTGTGGCATTTTATTTTTATTGATAACTGAAAATATTTATTAAATTAAAAGATATCGATAAGACTAAGCTGACGTCAAACTGAGAAGAAGTGGAAGAAACTAAGACTAAGCAGAAGGAACTAAAACAAAGAAAAGTAAGACGAAGCGGAAGCGAAACTAAGATGAAGAAAAGTAACACGAAGCGAAAGCAAAACTATAACGAAGGAAATTAAGACGAAGAAAAGTAAGACGAAGCGGAAGCGAAATAAGATGAACCACAAACTGAGACGAAGATCCGACACTACGTCGGATAGTTAATCAGTTTGAGTTAGTTACAAAACTCAACTGAGTAAGAGAAAATCTGAGCATGGCAATGTTTAGTGATCAATCATCTGACACGTCATGGACCAGATGAACAAATTATTATAACAATGAAAATTTAAAGTGATGAACCGTTTTGAGAAGATGGAAGCAGAAGTAATCGAAGATGGAAGCATAAACTAAGATGAAGCAGAAGCAGTAATCTAAGACGCAACTAGAAAATAAGACGAAGTTGAAGTCAACGTAAGACGAAGTTGGAGTCAAAGTGAGACGAAGCGGAAGAAAGTAAGACGAAGCGGAAGAAACTAAGAAGACAAAAAGTAAGACGAAGTAGAAGCGAAACTAAGATGAAGAAAAGTAAGATGAAGCTTAAGTGAAACTAAGACGAAGCAGAAACTAAGACGAAGACCCGACACTAACTGTTTGTTCAAAGATCAAGAAAGACGAAGAAAGAAGCAGTTATCAAGAAGCACAAGAAGACAAAGGCTAATTGTCTATTATTATTGTTGTTGTTGATATTATACACTCATCATCATTGTGAGCTTTGTCTATTGAGAGTCAAAAATAGAACCTGTTTTCGACACTATGTTGGATAGTTAATCAGTTTGAGTTAGTTACAAAACTCAACTGAATAAGACGAAACCTGAAAATGGCAATGTTGAGTGATCAACCATTTGACACGTCATGGACCAGATGAACAAATTTTTATAACAATGAAAATTTAAAGTGATGAACCGTTTTGAGCAGACAGAAGCAGAAGCAATTAAAGACGGAAGCAAAAACTAAGACGAAGCGGAAGCAGTAATCTAAGAAAGAAGTAGAAAGTAAGATGAAGTTGAAGTCAACGTAAGACAAAATTGAAGTCAATGTGAGACGAAGCGGAAGAAAGTAAGATAACGCGGAAGAAAGTAAAACGAAAAAAGTAAGATGAAGCGGAAGAGAAACTAAGACGAAGGAAACTAAGACGAAGAAAAGTAACACGAAGCATAAGTGAAACTAAGACGAAGTAGAAACTAAGATGAAACAGAAACTAAGACGAAGACCTGACACTAACTGTTTGTTCAAAGATTAAGAAAGACGAAGAAAGAAGTAGTTATCAAGAAGAATAAGAAGACGAAGGCTAATTGGCTATTATTATTGTTGTTGTTATTATACACTCATCATCAATATGAGCTTTGTCCATTGAGAGTCAAAAATAGAACCTATTTGAAACCAGCAACATACGAATATTGTACATGCCAA
Organism: Erythroxylum shatona; assembly: GCA_027568895.1. NCBI lineage: Eukaryota > Viridiplantae > Streptophyta > Magnoliopsida > Malpighiales > Erythroxylaceae > Erythroxylum > Erythroxylum shatona. Next base: position 29,527,071 of record JAOSBK010000002.1, read on the forward strand.
TTTAGCAGGCATGGTAAACAATTTGAAAAAAAGGCAGTTAGGGACAAAAATCACCACCTTATTGTAATTTAAAATTTTGGCATTCAGTATTCTTAAGTAAGAAATTATATTTAGACGTGAAGTTATATTGACTTAACAACATATTCACTCATATTTCCCAATCTCTGATAAAATCTGCAACAAAGAAAGCAACATGGATAGGAATGGGCTATTTAGCTATTTGTTTGGGTCAACATTTTCGGAATAATCTTAACCAACTAACATTTATGATCCCTCAATTTTTTGATGTTACATACTTAAGACGTGATTCAAATGAAGATGATTGTTAATCATAAAAGATACAATTAATTCAATAATTAATCTTTAAATTTTTTTGATATTTTCTTTTTATCAATAACTGAAAATATTTATTAAATTAAATGCTCAATATCATTGTTTTATTGTCTTATTCCCTCATTATTAGCAATAATAAACAAATTATGGTTAAAATGTAAAAGCAGGAGCAATCTAAGACGGAAGCAGAAACTAAGACGAAGCGGAAGCAGTGATCTGAGACGAAAACAAAAAGTAAGACTAAGCTGAAGTCAAAGTAAGACTAAGCTGACGTCAAGGTGAGACGAAGCGGAAGAAACTAAAACGAAGAAAAGTAAAATGAAGCAGAAGCGAAACTAAGACAAAGAAAAGTAAGATGAATGCTGAAGCCGGTAGCAAACTAAGATGGAAGCTGAAAAAAAAGTAAGACGAAAGGGGAAGCAAACTAAGACGCAACCTCAACCAAACTAAGACGTGAGCTAAAGGAAAAGTAAGACAAAAGCGGAAGCAAACTAAGACGTGAGCTGAAGTAAAAGTAAGATGAAAGCGGAAGAAAACTAAGACGGCAGCTGAAGAAAAAGTAAGATAAAAGCGGAAGCAAGTTGAGACGGAAGCTGAAGCAAAAGTTACACCAAAGCTGAAGCAAACTAAGATGTAAGCTAAAGGGCAAGTAAGATGGAAGCGAAAGCAAAACTAAGACGAAAGCAGAAGCAAAAGTAAGACGAAAGAAAGGCAGTTGAAGCAAAAGTAAGACAAAAACGGAAGCAAACTAAGACGGAAGCTGAAGCAAAAGTTACACCAGAGCTGAAGCAAACTAAGACGCAAGCTAAAGGGCAAGTAAGACGAAAGTTAAAGCAAAAGTAAGACGAAAGCAGAAGCAAAAGTAAAATGAAAGAAACTAAGATGAAATCAAAGTAAGACTCAAGCGATATAAGATGAAGACCCTATAGTACGTTGGATGGTTAATCAGTTTGAGCTAAAGATTTCAGGTTAATTGGCTATTGTGATGCTGATTTA
>JAOSBK010000002.1:29536515-29550276 GCA_027568895.1 Erythroxylum shatona
TGTGATCAAGCCCATTGCCAACATCAAATGAGCCTACAGGGTCGCACACAAAGAGTGATGTGATCTGGGCTTATTTTCTTGGGCCTAATTTATTAGGCATTGAATAAATATATGTGGATATATTTATTGGGCTAGATTGAATTCAGATGTCGGGCTTTTATTATATGAGATATAATAGAAGTCGAAACTTATTGGGCTTCAATAATTCTAATGGATTTAGGATTGTGATGTTCTTATTCCTATTAGGAATAGGGATTAGGTTTTCTATATAAAAAATAGAGAAACTTATGTCTCATTAGATGAGAGACGAAAACCCTAGCCACCTAGACCTAGTTATTCGTTCTTCTTTCGAGAGAAAAATTGTGCAGCATTCAAAAAAGGTTTTAGAACGTGCTAGCACACATTAGCCGCTACCCAGATCGTTCATCCTCGTGTGGATACCGGTAGAGGACATTCACGCATTGCAGTGTCTACAAATCTGAAAAATAAACAAATACCAATCCGCGTCAAAAGGTAATTTCGTACGTGTTATAATTTTTGGTTATACTTCTTGTTGTGTAGTATGGTCCATTCCGCTGCATATTGTGAATACCTGGGCCATAGGCGATCCAACAATTTCTTCATCCTCACTTTGTACATTTTAAAGTTTTAATAGGTCATTAATCACCATTATTCCAATTCATTAACTTGCAATTTCCTCTTCTCACCTATAATTTAAAAGTAAAAATTCATAAGCTTAATGGCTAATGTGCCTTATTTTAACTCCACAGGTAAATGACATGTTTTCCTAAAGTAAAGCCTATAAAGTGTATAATCAATTGATGTTTTATACGCAGTCTTAAAAGTCTATAAAGAATCATATAACTTAGCTTAACAATCTTTCCTTTGGTGCTCTACAGTCTATTCTAGAATTATTTTAAGTCGCTATTAGCTACTCCAACTTAGCCATTAGTTTAAGGGTGATATAGGGTCGTAATTCTATGTGTGATTCCGTTCTTTTTAAGTACCTTTTTGAATTTCACATAACAAAAATTTGTGCCCTATCACTAATAATTCTCTAGCTATGCCAAAGTGTTAAAAAAACTTTTTTTAGGAAATTTACAACAACCTTAGCAGCATTTGTGAGAAAATATTAATCTTTAACCCATTTAGAAACATAGTCAACAACCACTAAGATGTATTTATTACCAAACAAAGCTAGAAATAGACCTCTGAAATTAATGGTCCAAATATCAAATACTTCATAAGTAAGAATGAAATCTTAAGGTATCTCATCTTAGCAAGAGATTTTACTTGATCATTAGAATCTATCAAATAAAGCTACATACCTTTAGACATCCTAAAACATTAAAGGTCAATAAAAACTTGACTCAACATTTTTCTGAGTCATCCTATTCACACTATGGTGCCTTCCATCAGCTCTAGCATAGCAATGTCTTAAGATCTTCCACCTATTAAATTATGTTACACATCTTCTCATTATTTGGTCTCTATAAACATGAAACAAATATGAATCTTCCTAAAAATATTCCTTCAAATTATTAAGTAATTTCTTCTTTTGTTGATAGAAAAGAACCTTTGATAAGATCTTAGCCACTAAATAATTTTCAATATCTACAAGCCAGGGGGTTTTGGAATCACTTACTGCCTCCAAATTATAAAGACACTCTTGTGGGAATGTATCATTAATGTCCTCTTCATTCAGCTCCTTCAAATTTGGGGTTTTAAGGCAAGATAAATGTTGTATTGCCAAGTTTTCAACTCCTTTCTTATTTTTAATCTCTAAATCAAAAACTTGCAATAACACAATCCATTTAAGTAATATATGCTTAGCATCTGACTTATTCTGCAATTATCTTAATACAGAGTGGTCAGTGTAAAGAATAACTTTAGAAAAGACTAAATAATGTCAAAATTTATCAAACACAAAAGCCACTACTATCAGTTCTTTCTTCGTCATAATATAATTCTCCTAGGCATCTTTCAAATTCTTGCTAACATAGTAAATTAGTTAAAAATAATTATCCTTTCATTGTCCAAGTATTGCAGTTATTATAAAATCACTTGCATCACATATTAGCTTAAAAAGTAAATTCCAATCTAGTGCAACCATGACTGGGGCATTCGTTAACTTTTCCTTAAGAATGTTAAAGGCTTCTAAACACTCTTGACTAAAGTTAAAAGGTGCATTTTTTTTCTAATAACTTAGTTAAAGGCCCAAAGATTTTAGAGAAATCCTTAATAAACCTTCTATAAAAGCCCATATACCCTAAAAAACTTTTAATAACTTTAATTAAAGTAGGGTGGTAGCTTCTTTATAGTTTCAATTTTAGCTTTGTCTACCTCAATACCCCTATAAAGATTTTATGGCTTAAAACTATGCTCTCTTATACCATAAAATGACATTTCTCTTAATTTGAAACTAGAGTTGTCTCCTCACACCTTTTTAACAGTATTTCTAAATTATGGAGGCATAAATCAAAATAATTGCCAAAATAAAAAAATAATCCATGAATACCTTCATTATATCCTCAATTAGGTCATTAAATATGACCATCATGCATCTCTAAAATGTAGTAGTTGCATCACATAACCCAATGGACATCATCCTATAAGCGAACATACCATAAAGACACGTGAACATTGTTTTCTTCTAATCTTAATCTAGAAGTGGTTAGAAAGTATATCCAAGAAACAATAGTGCATATGTCCAACTAGTCGCTCCAACATTTGGTTTATAAAGTCAAAGGAAAGTGGTCTTTCCAAGTAATATCATTTAGCTTCCTAAAATCGATGAACACTCTTTACCCAGTGATGGTTCTCATAGGATTCAGTTTATTCTTTTCATTGGGGAACATCATTATTCCTCCCTTTTTGGTATAACCTACACAAGACTTACCAAAGAATTATCAGAAATAAGGTAAATCACACCAACATTTAGGAGTTTAATTATCCCTAGCATTACCACTTCCTTCATGCCTAATTTAAAGTGTCTCTTTGTCCATTAATCATAAAGAGGAAATTTCTTAGCTATTTTTCTTTTTGATTCACCTTTAGAATAATCATAGGAAGTTTTGAATTATTATAAAGGAATGCATATTCTAGGTCATTAGGTAGTTTTCTTAATTGCAACTATAACAGTTCTTTGCTAAGGGTTTTAATCTCTTCTCTTTACTTCTATTTATCTCTTTAAACTCTTTCTTGTTTGACATAGTTTATTAGCTGCTAGTCCTTTATTTATAGGGTTGTCCCACCTTCCTCCTCACCTTGAATAATAAATAGCTCCAACACCTCTTTAGAAACAAAATCCTACCTAATATCTGAAACTACAAAATGACTTATATCAATAAAATAGCAAGCATCATCATAATCTCACCATATCCAACTCCCCAACAACCTTTTATTAGATAGCAACTACTTCAAGAACTTTATATGCTTTGGCATCTGTGAAAAATCCTTAATTTGAAGTTGTTTAAAAAGTTCAAGGAATTTACCAACTACTACTTTCAAAATTTTTTAATCAAACTTCTCATCCATACAATTTTTCTTCAACTTAACAAGGTATGGAATGGTAAGAAAGAATTCTTTGACTCTCAGAGGCTACGTTTTTAGCTTTCTCTTGACTTTTTTTGTCCTTCTCTTTCTCACCTTGGATCTTGTTATCAGCTTGCACATCCTTTCTATTCTTAAGGGTGACTGTCTTCTTATATTCTTTAGGATTTGTCTTAATGCTATTAGGTAAAGTCCCTTATTTTCTTTTGAAGACTAGCTCCAAGTTACATATAAAAGCCTTTTAATTTCTTAATAAATTTTTTGTGGTTGAAATCTTTCCTCTGAAATATGAAGAAATTTGGTTTTGAGGTCTTCCAAGCTTGGCTTCTTTTCTTAATGTTGGTGTTGCTAAAATCCTAATAGAGGGTGGTTCCTTGCCTATTTTTGATTTTTCCAAGAGAAATTTGGGTTATTCCTCCATCCTGGATTGGATATATTGTTGTAAGGATTATTCTGACGTTAAGGAGCATTCCTCATATAATCCACATACTCGGGCTTTACCATCATCTGTAATGCTTGATTTTCTTGAAGTAGATGTCCTAGCCCAGACACCTTATATTGCATCACTTATACTAACTTCGGATAGTTAATACATCTAATTTCTTGCTCAAAGCTTTAACCTAGCTCGCCAACATTGTAACCATATTTATGTCATATAATCCTGATGGTGTCCTAAGCTTTGCTCAAGAAGAACACCACTAGTAGTTATTCATGGCCATATCAATAAAGATATTATGTGTTACCTCTAATGTCTTATTATTTAGTGATCCTTTAGCTACTTCATCAATCATCTGTTGAGTTATTTAGCTAAGCCTATTGTATACGGTTTGAATTTGCATCCATGATGGAAAAATATTATAAGAGCACTTCTTTAACGTCTCCTTAAATCTTTACCATGTTTTTAGCATAAAAAGAGATGTTCTTCAGTTTGGCAGTCATAGCTAGTGCGAAGTACTTTAGAAGAAACTTCTCTACCATCTGGTTCCATCTAGTGATGGATCCCCTAGATAGAGAATCTATCCATTGCTTTACCTAATTCCTCATTGAAAAAGGGAAATAAAATTAGTATGATTGCATCATTAATGGCACCATTAACCTTGAATATGTCACAAAATTCTAGAAAATTGGCAATGTGTTCACCTCATTTCGAAGCCCAACAAACTAGACATACTGTTGCACCATTTGAATATGTTTGATTTAATCTCAAAGTTGCTGGTGGTGATAGTAAGTCTCATAATGTTGGACTCATTCCCTGTCAAGTCCGACTTAATATAGTCAAACATGGTCCTTGATTAGTCTGTCATAGTTTATGATCCTTTGGTCTCAATCTAGCCTTTCAATTCTTCTATATGTCGATTTAACTTGACTCTCTTAATAAGGTCCTTCAAAGATTTCTACGAGCCATCCTCTTAATTGTTGAATCTTCATTAACTGAGCGCAATGGATTTCCTCTGGTCATAAACTCATCTAAAGACCTCTAGAAATGAAAAGAAAACCAGATAGTCAATAAAATATGTTAACAAATTAAAAGTAAAAAGTAATAAAATGAGAAATAATGTCTAGATTAACAAAAATTAGGTGTTCCTAATATTATAGCCTCTAACAATTGCACCAAAAACTTAATATAGGTTTGATCTCTACTTTATAGATCTCATAGGCAAGTCACTATAGGTTTGATCTCTACTTTATAGATCTCGTAGGCAAGTCAACCAATTAAACTATACTATAGTGTTAGTGAATATCAAGTGTCGATCCTACAGAGACTACAAGTACTAGCAATAACCTCTTTTCTATTATCTAACCTACAAATAGGATGATGGTTTAACTAAAACTAAACTAGATATAAGTTCAACAAAATAGTAAACTAGAACATATATAACACTAAGATTAATCGATATCAAATAACTAGTACCTAGGTAATGAATTCTCCTAAGATTTCATAAGTATTAGCAATTTATCATGCAATTTAATTTTTAATCATTAGATTGTAGAAATTTATATCTTAGGTTAATATATTTCTCAATTATATTAACAACTAATCCTCAATTGATTAACTGAAACATCTACTTAAAACACCTAAGATTGCATTACCTAATTCTTGATTTCACTATTAGGTTTGATCTCAATATAGAGGATTTATGTCGACCTACCTTTAAATTTGCATGCAACTCCTTCGAATTATAATAAAAAAGGATTTGTTAATCTCAATTATGTGAAATCAAACATTGAACTAATACCTTAGATATATTACTTTAAGACTTAAAACATATAATTAAGTCATAACAAATGAATCAATCAAATTGCATTAAATAAAAAAACAAATCATAATAGTCATCTCAACTTACAATTCATCATATCTTAGCACTAAATAAACTTAACTCATAAACATAGAGACAAAACAAAAATCAAAGGTTCAGAAGAATAACTAAAAAATCTATAATATATATATAATACTTTGATAAAAGGTTGTTCTCGATCGAATCTCTAAAGAAATTTGCGTGTTTTCCCCTCATCCTAGGTTCATAATTATATCAAGCTTAAGCTGAAGCTCAAATTATTGCTCCTATGCCTCCTCTTTATAATTGCCTTTTGTAGTTTAAAATTAGGATTTTTGGAATATACACAATTAGTCATATAGTCATGTGAGTGACCTTATACCTCAAAACACTTCAAACTGTTAGATATACACATTCCCAAGAGCTTACACATGCATGAGATATAGCTATGTACATTACTTACAATAGCATGCCCATCTTCACATAGGCAAAATAACGTTTTTGAAGCTATATACATTCACAGTGACTTACACGATTCCTAACCCGATTGTGTATATTACTTACACAGGTATGTCTCTCTAAAATAGCTCTAATTCTTCCATTCTTATCTTAATTTCTCCTAACTTTCTCTCGTTTTGACCCATGAGAGTAATTGAGATATAAAAACACACTAAAAAATAAATATTAAAAACATCATGAAACCTCTAAATAATAAGGAAAACACACTAAATATGTGTATAAAAACATAGTCTATTAAATGTTTATCAAACATCGTTACTTATATTTGTGCACCCTATTAGTTAAAGATGTTTCTTGTTACTTTTAATGCTTTCATCATAATTTTAATGCACCATTTATCACCTTAATATTGTCTTCATCAATTTTATAACCAAAACCATTCGTATGTAAGGTGCGCAAAGAAAATAAGTTCATCCTAAAATCTAGTATATGTCAAATTGTCAAATAGCGCCTTAACAAATCAAACATCTAGATTCTTACCTGTCATGCTCAAACAAATTTACAAGCTTTATCATCTTCCTATTAAATAGTGCCAAAGTTTCTTGATGTAACATAGACCAATCCTTGTTTGATGTCATGTTAAGTGAACATCTTATATCCTTCAATCCTTAAATTATATTGGCTATCCCTACTCTGCACTACATTAATAGATCTTGATGAATCATTAGACATCCTTTCGTCATCATGTCTCTTCTTATTTAGATAGTCCTTTTGATATATTTAGTTTGTTTGCACTTTTAGCATCAAACTATCTTTTTACATTCCTTTAAATTTATATCTAGAACTGCTTTTAGATGAGTCATCCTTACTATGCTTTCTCCCACGATCTTGGTTTCCTTTGACATACATCCCTTCATTTTAAAGTTTTCACTCGTGTTTAGTCTCTATTGGTTGTGTATCAGATGTGTAGCATATGTTGTCTTTCACACCAGCAATCTCTTTACCCAACATAGGCATGGTCACCAAATGTTAGTAAGATAGAGGTAGTAAGTTCGAGGTAGAGTGTAAAGCAAACCATTGCTTTCATTCTTTGTCCTCATCTACAATAGTCACATCAAATCTCAGCAGATAATTGACTATTTGGTTTAATACATTGATATATTGTTCTAAATATGTTCCCTCCTACATTTTTAGCATGTATTAGTCTTTACTACATATATAACTTGTTTAAGAGAGATTTTGACATGTATCGACTCTCCAACTTCTTTTATTACTTCATAGGAGATGCAATTTCCATGATGTGGTACATGACCTTATTTGTTAGTCAAAGTTGTATAGTTTCAGTTATTCGTGCTTGTAACTCTTCTCAGTCGAAGGCATCCATATATTCCAACTTATTCTCACACAACCCCTTCAACATACCTTGTTACGCCAACAATTCATACACTTGTTATTGTGTCAATCTAAAATTCCTAGTTTTATTGAGTTTATCCACTTTACGACTGAAATCATTATTGCCTCAACTATGTCTTGACATCACTTGTTGAAAAACAATGTATAGCATGAATATTAGTTGCATAAAAGGAAAAAGAGAATATAAGAAGTTTTTAAGTTTAGCCAATTAAGTACTTTATATCCTCGTGATATGGTTGTTTATAAACTCCATTTGTTATGATCCTAAGTAACTTGCTTTTCACCCGCTCAGTCTAACTTAAACATGATTGTAATAAGTCTTAGAAATCTACCAAAAACATATTTTAGATAAGATTACTTGTTATGAACATAGTCCAGGACACGTTTGTTATCTCATTACTTCTTTGTAAACAATGAAACGGACTTAAGCACGCACATATTTCAAGCTGTGAATTTCACAATTTCTCTCCATGCACAAACACAAGTTTAGACATGTTTACTTTTCGTGTTGTATCTTTCTATCTACCGCAATAATATGCTCATCATCTGATCTAGATTTTCATCTTTATATTTTAAAGAAAAATACGTCTTAATACACGACTCATGTGTCAGACTATATATTATACAATATTCACTTAAAAATCTCTACTGAACGCAAACTTTTATGTATCATAGTTTGTTTATTAAAGAATCACGTCTCCACTCTCTGAACGTGTTTTGTGATGGCTGCGATGACATTGATTTTAATTTAAAAACTATTTTATTTGTGGGTATTATTTATTTGTTAAGTATATATATACTAAGGACGAAGGGGATGGACGACAACGCAATCCATCCCCTTCGTCCATTTAATCTAACGGTTACTTTATTAATGTCTTTACCCCCCTTCCCCCTCTATATGTCATATGTCATATGTCATGGTTAAATTTCTCTCTTATTTCTTTAAGTATATATCTATAACAAGGACGAAGGCCTTATTTCTCTCTCGTTGTTTAGCTCTCCGGCCTCAACTTCCTCTTCTGTTTCTTCGTCACCTTGCGTCTATCGGTCGACAACATAGAACCTTCCTTACTTTTCTTTTTGTTTTTTTCTTTGTTTTTTCTTCTTTCGTCTTATAAAACTTTATAAACATTGCATCTCTTATTTTAGTCATTTTGTTTTGTTCTTTCTGCGGTTTTATTTCATTATCTGTACAGATTGGTAACGGTACTGTGGTAAGTTCTTTTTTCTCTTTGTGTTTTTTGCTTCAACTTTCATCGACTTTTTTCTTTGTTTTTTCTTCTTTCGTCTTATAAAACTCTATAAACATTGCATCTCTGACAGTTGTGGTAAGCTCTCCTTTAAGCTCTTCTTTTTTCTCTTTGTGTTTTTTCTTCTTTCATCTTATAAAACTCTATAAACATTGCATCTCTGATAGCTGTGGTAAGCTCTCCTTCTTCGTCGACGGTTTTATTTCAGTCATTTTGTTCTGCAGTTTTATTTCATTATTTGTACAGATGAGTAATGGTACTGTGGTAATCTCTTCTTTTTTCTCTTTGCGTTTTTTGCTTCGACTTTCATCGAGTTTTTATTATGTCTATAGCTGGGTAATAGTTGGGGTTTACAGCTGTGGTAAGCTTTCCTTTTTCTTTAGTCATGGTTTTGTATTTCCTTTTTTCTTCGGCAGTTTTATTTCTGTAGTAAGCTTTTCTTTTTTCTGTTTGTGTTTTTTGCTTCGACTTTTATCAAGTTTTTATTATTATGTGTACAGCTTGGTAACGGCTGGGGTTTACAACTATGGTAAGTTTTCCTTTTTCCCTTTTTCTTCATCTGCGGTTATATTTCAGGAGATGGATCAACTGGGTTAAAGGAGAGAGAGGATCGATTTTCTTTTCTGCTGCTTCATCAAGATTTTTTTTTCATTGTTTTGTGTAATTTCTTCTTTTTTTTGTTTGTTCCAGTAGAGATAAATAAAAGGTTGCTTCATCAAGAATTCTTTTTTCATTGTTTTGCGTAATTTCTTCTTTTGTTTTTTTTCCAGCAGAGATAAATAAAAGGTTGCTTACAGCGGTATGTGAAACGCTCCAAATCCTGCAAGCGTTACAAATGAGAAATTTAATGCCTCCGTTGTTTCTTATTTAAAGTATTGAACATTATTTTTAAAAAATGATTTGAGTAATCTTCTTGGAACAAACGAACGGCCATCGTCTTTTTCAAATTTTGGCAACTCTCAATCACTTCACATTAAAATTCATTTGTTAGTTGAGTAATCCTTCTTGGAGGAAACGAAGGCTTATCTCTTAAAATCATTCAGCTATGCACATTCTTCAATGAGGATTTGTCAGAGTTAAAGATTAGATTCAGAGGACCCTTTTTTGGTTACGACGTCAAGTTTTTGAACGTTTTTTTGTTGTTCCGCTCGCAAGTTGATGAAGCGATTCAATAAAATATTGTTAATCATAAAAGATACAATTATTTCAATAATTACTCTTTAAATTTTTATGGCATTTTATTTTTATCGATAACTGAAAATATTTATTAAATTAAAAGATATTGTTAAGACTAAGCTGACATCAAACTGAGACGAAGCGGAAGAAACTAAGATTAAGCAGAAGAAACTAAAACGAAGAAAAATAAGACAAAGCGGAAGCGAAACTAAGACGAAGAAAAGTAACACGAAGCGGAAGTGAAACTAAGATGAAGGAAACTAAGACGAAGAAAAGTAAGACGAAACGGAAGCGAAATAAGACGAACCACAAACTGAGACGAAGATCCGACACTACGTCGGATAGTTAATCAGTTTGAGTTAGTTACAGAACTCAACTGAATAAGACGAAACCTGAATATGACAATGTTGAGTGATCAACCATCTGATACGTCGTGGACCAGATGAACAAATTATTAAAATAATGAAAATTTAAAGTGATGAATCGTTTTAAGCAAACGGAAGCAGAAGCAATCGAAGACGGAAGCAGAAACTAAGACGAAGCAGAAGCAGTAATCTAAGACGGAAGTAGAAAGTAAGACGAAGTTGAAGTCAACGTAAAACGAAGCTGAAGTCAAAGTGAGACTAAGCGGAAGAAACTAAGACGACAAAAAGTGAGATGAAGCGGAAGCGAAACTAAGACGAAGGAAACTAAGGCGAAGAAAAGTAAGACGAAGCGTAAGTGAAACTAAGACGAAGCAGAAACTAAAACCAAGTGGAAACTAAGATGAAGTCCTGACACTAACTGTTTGTTCAAAGATCAAGAAAGACGAAGAAAGAAGCAGTTATCAAATTGTTGTTGCTATTATACATTCATCATCATTATGAGCTTTGTCTATTGAGAGTTAATTGTTTGTTCAAAGATCAAGAAAGACGAAGAAAGAAGCAGTTATCAAATTGTTGTTGTTGTTATTATACACTCATCATCATTATGAGCTTTGTCCATTGAGAGTCAAAAATAGAACCTGTTTGAAACTAGCAGCATACAAATATTGTACATGTTAGTTTAGCAGGCACGGTAAACAATTTGAAAAAAAGGCAGCTAGGGACAAAAGTCACCAGCTTATTGTAATTTAAAATTTTGGCATTCAGTATACATAAGCAAGAAATTATATTAGCAGTGTAATTGTGACTAAGACGTTGATTATAATAAAGCTGTTCTTTGTCTTAGTTTCGTTCGTTTCGTCTTAGTTTCTGTTTCGTCTTAGTTTCACTTACGCTTCGTCTTACTTTTCTTCGTCTTAGTTTCGTTCGTCTTAGTTTCGCTTTTGCTTCATCTCACTTTTTTTCGTCTTAGTTTCTTCAGCTTCATCTTACTTTGTTCCGCTTCGTCTCACTTTGACTTCAGCTTCGTCTTACGTTGACTTCAACTTCGTCTTACTTTCTACTTCCGTTTTAGATTTGTGCTTCCGCTTCGTCTTAGTTTATGCTTCCCGTTTAGATTGCTTGTGCTTCCGTGTGCTTAAAACGGTTCGTCACTTTCTATTATTATTATTATATAGTTTTCATCGAAATTATTTAGACGTGAAGTCATATTGACTTAACAACATATTCATTAATATTTCTCAATCTCTGATAAAATCTGCAACAAAGAAAGCAACATGAATAGGAATGGGCTATTTAGCTATTTGTTTGGGTCAACATTTTCAGAATAATCTTAAATAGCTAACATTTATGATCCCTCAATTTTTTGATGTTACATACTTAAGACGTGAATCAAATGAAGATGATTGTTAATCATAAAGGATACAATTAATTCAATAATTAATCTTTAAACTTTTTTGGTATTTTCTTTTTATCAATAACTGAAAATATTTATTAAATTAAATGCTCAATATCATTGTTTTATTGTCTTATTCCCTCATTATTAGCAATAATAAACAAATTATGGTTAAAATGTAAAAGCAGGAGCAATCTAAGACGGAAGCAGAAACTAAGACGAAGTGGAAGTAATGATCTGAGACGGAAATAGAAAGTAAGACTAAGCTGACGTCAAGGTGAGATGAAGTGTAAGAAACTAAAACGAAAAAAAGTAAGACGAAGCAGAAGCGAAACGAAGACGAAGTTTCGAAGACAAAGGAAACTAGGACGAAGAAAAGTAAGACGAATGCTGAAACTAAGACATGAGCTGAATCAAAAGTAAGACGAAATAGTTAATCAGTTTGAGCTAAAGATTTCAGGTTAATTGGCTATTGTGATGCTGATTTAATGAAGAAAGATTCAAAGAAATAAGATGAAACCTGAACATGGCAATCTTGAGTGATCAACCATCTGACACGTCATGAACTAGATGATTTTCCTACTTAAGAAGATAAAAAGTCGTAATAGTTCACGGTTACAGTAACAGTAACTTACGGACGGTAACTTCTGTCATTAGAAAGCTTTGGAGGGAAAGCTTCTCAAACCCTTAAGATTACCACCTACTCTAGAACACCCTTCAAATACCTTGACATCGGCTTTTAAATAAGTCTCAACAAAACATTTCATTGCTCTATTTTGATTGAAATGCTCTTTTCTCACACTTTGAATTTCAGATACTAATATCACTTCTCTCAGAAATACATTTGTGAGTTTAGTTCTCTGTTAACTACAGATACAAATTGAGCAATCAATAACTAGTGGAAGGTGCGTTGATTCGGAGTCCTTGAGGAACGACCAAATGGATATCGAACCAAAGATTATGGCAGCTGGATGGAAGAACTTCTTTCAGGTTAATGAGACAGTTTACATGAATGAAGTATATGATTTCTAGAAGAACGTAGAGGTTGTTGAAAAAACTCTAGTATCAATCGTAGATAGATTGTCAGTCATAATAACACTTGAGTCAATCGAGAAGGCTTCTAAATGTCCATGTGTTAGACTAAAGCTTGCTCATAAACTAAGATGGATGAGTCAAGCCGGTGTAGAGAAGGTTCAGATTAATCGACAACTATACGGATGTAATGACCCAGAGGATAAGAAGGCTTCAAGTCTTGTGTCGAAGGCTAGGGTTCTCCAGTCACTGCTCTTCCATTGTATTCTACCAAGAACAAGATCGAGGAATATGGTAATAACGTTAGATGAGCAATGTTTATTCCATTTACTCAATCGTCGGCCCATAGATCTTCCATACCTAATTTTCAATCACATGGTAAAGTCGAAGAAAGACTCAACTGCCCTATCGTATTGTATGATACTGACAAAAATCTTCATTCTGGAATTCTCCTTGAAAGAGGAAACCGAATGAAGATGAAGATTAGGAGCGTCATTAACTCTTCAACTATAAATAGAATGGGATTGAAGAACGAAGAAAAAGAAGATACAGAAAGTCAGGTGCGACAAATAGGGAAGCAAGTGGCCTTGAAGAGAAAAGGGGAAACACTTCTTTCGGAGAAACCTAAACAGGAAAAAAGAAAAGCTCCTCAACCTCAACAACAAACTCCTAGGTTGATTGAAGAAACTAAGAAGCAGAAAATCATTCGGAAAAAAAGCAGTTCAACTTCTGTTCAACAAGAGAAAAGGTTAGTTGAACACAGTCCAGCAGAAGTTAATCCTTCTCAGCCAATGACAAAAGAAGATTTAAAAATAAAGATCATTGAACCAGTTGAACCTGTGAGA
>JAOSBK010000002.1:29580686-29595082 GCA_027568895.1 Erythroxylum shatona
GCAAAACTACTTCAATGACTTACCTCAAACAACACGCACATGCACTCCGACTGGTGATGATAGAGGGCCGACTGTAGCGCGACAAAAAATGAGAGAGGGAAGGTTAAAATGATGAAGAGGGAAGGGGAGAAACGCAGGCGCGGGAGACTGACGAAGATGAGAGAGGGAACGAGGTTGGATGATTTAGTATGGAACGCGGGAGACTGACGAAGATGAGAGAGGGAGGCTTCGGTTTTCGTTTGGAAAATTGGGGGGAGGGGAAATTAATTACGTGGACCAGGCCTTTCCCGACGTCTATTGCTCCAAAACGACGTTTATTCTATTTTGGGACGTCTTCCTACCAAAACGACGTTAAACACTTCCTTTATCCTCGACGTCTTAATACAACGTCGGAGAATATTCCATCTTTTCTTGACGTTTTTCCAGACGTCGTGAAAGCCTCAGACCATTCACGACGTCTACTTTATAAACGACGCTAAAGGTGTTGTTTTGTTGTAGTGATCCCTTGAGATAGTCAGATGGATTGAAAAACTTAAAACTAACAAGTTGTCTAAACTAAATTCATAAAAGAGTGATTTGATGAATTTTGATTAAATAAATATAAAACAAAAGAAAATCTAAATTAGTAATTAAGAGAACCAATAACAAGGAAAATTATCAAAACTTATATTTCTAATATTAATGTTTAGATAAATACTTCCTAGAGTATTACCTTCAATTTCACGATTCAATTAGAGTATTACCTTTAATTTCATGATTCAATTAATCTAGAATGGAATTGTTAAATTAGAATAGCAAGTTCTCCTAGACATTGCAATTGCACTCACTCTAGCTACAGTCATCTACTCTTCTATTAGTTAACGCATATTTCTACCAAATTAGCATACCTTTAAATGCACTAAGATATATGAAATCCCATTAAAGATTTCACCCCAGTACTAAAAAGATCATATAGATCTCTCTTGATTGCCCCGTTTAACCCCCTATCAACTAAATCATAGACCATTCACAGACAGTGCTCTCTCCAAGTGCCTGCAAGTGAATTAAAACTAGATTTAGTTGTAAACATAATTAAATCATAAGTTAAAATTAATCAAAGGCATTTTATATAAATATATCTCATATTATAAATTAAGATAATTAATTCATCCAAAAATAAAATACTAGGGTTTTCCTCATATAAGTATAGAGAAGTCTTCATAATCAAAATAATGAAACAATAAAAAATTAGGAAAATATGATAGAAATACATCTATATGAAAATCCAGATTTCATCAATAGCCTGATTCATTAAGATGTTGTCTAAATCTTGATTTGTTGACGAAAATGAACTTAAAATTGGTCTCACGAGGATTCTTGGAACCTTTAATGGTTAACCTTAACCTTTAGAGAGAAAGAATGTGTCTAAAGCATAGTCTTTAAAAGTTATACAAAATTTAGGGTTTTCTCCTTTATATATGTTTTCACATCCTTGAATACGTTTCAGATCATAATCATGGCCTAGGCCATGGATTTATTTACTTCATTTAGGAGAGAAACACAGTCGTTAATAAGCTTCTACTTCCAAATAATGGATCTTTCCATTTTTCTTGATGGATCCTCCTATTTCTGGTGTGTTCAACAAACAAGCTCTAGCACAATCATCACTTAATTCGTGTTACTCTATGTATTTTCTTAAATGCTATATAGTTTCTCTCTATATCATAATCTAGATAATATCTCTTACTACACTTGATCCATATAAAACTTAGTTGGTACACGGGCATGGCCAAACTATTTTCCTCTAAGAATTGTGATTATCTCCTTGATTTTTCTTGAGATAGTCTCTAATTCTTCAATAATCTAATCAAAGGTGAATTTATCACAATTACCTGAAAGTAAAAAAGAAAATTTAACATGAAAATAAAAAATACTTAAAAAATGTGTATTTTTCATGCATATTAATTAACACTAGAGAACCTTCAATAGGTCCACAGTCTGCAAAAAAAAAAAAAAACTTTAGAACTTAGTCTAAGATTGATTCATAAAACCCCAAGAAATCAAATTGCTTCCAACTCTCTCTCAATCCGTTCTTTGTGATTTTTCTTAAGGAACAAAAGTGTCATTTCTATTTGATGTATGTAATTCTTTATAATTATGTTTCTATCTATTTTTATATTTTATTGTTTACAAATTTTCATTAGACTACTCTAATTTTTGCCTAGATCATCATTTGTCAATATTCAATCTAAAGAGTTATTCTTTTCTCTCTTTTTTTAGAGAATCATTTCTTAATTTTCAATTGGAAAACTTAACCAAGATACTTTTTGACGTTATCAATATTTATTAGTTAGAAATTCTTCTCCACCATAGTTTGTCTCTCTAAGCTTTTTATTTTCAGAGGATCTTTATGATATCCAAATCTATTTATAAAAATGTTCATATTTTTCTTCTTGTCTATAAAAAAAATTTTGCTGATATTTTTTCTTTAATTAAGTTCATCTATAATATTGCTCACTGAGACTCTTGTAACTCTTTCTCAATAAGGATACAAAGAGATAATTTCTTAACTTTGAGAGGAATCACTGCCTCATTTTCATAGACTATTGAGTAGGGTGCTGCTGTTGTCAAGTTTCTTACTATTTATAGTAAGCATGAAGGTATAGAAGCATTTCATTCTAATCTTGACAAGTAATAACCATCTTTTGAATTATCACTTTGATATTTATGTTTGTAACCTCACCAACTCCATTCTTTTACAAATAGTATGAAGAAAAATTCAAGCTTGAATCTTAAGCTACTCATAAAGGTTCTTGATATATGTAGCATTCAGGTCTAGTGTATAGTTTAAAATTAAGTTTGGTGGATTAATTAGGCTAATATGGAGAAGGACTAAGATGCCACCATATTGTGTAATGATGTCATTGGCATATGTGTTGATTATCATATAATGAACGCAAGCTCTCTCCAGAGTCAACCACTAGTATCCAACTCTTAAGTTCTGCAAGCCATTTTCTATCCAATAGGTTATGTGGCAACTCTTAAGCTTCAGCTTGCGTTTATGGATGCTTAAAGACCTCTATCACAAGTCTCATATTCAACAAAGTTGTTAGTATAAGCAAATCACAATTTAAATGTTATAGGAAAACAATTTTCATAAGGAGAAATTAGTACATCACTTATTCCACCCCTTCTCGAGTTGAAAGTGTGTTCAAATTAAAAGAAGTACAATTGATAGATAAAATTTGTAATCCCTGTCATACAACAATCTATATTCATAGATTTTGTATCCGCAACTGCAATTCTATCCCTGTCATATAAATAAAATTTATATGCATGTTTGATTTTGTTTTTACTCTGAACTAACGTGGGTAAACTTCTGTAATTGATTGTTCATCAACAGATACTGGCAGTGACTGACTTGTTGATTGACCTGACTGAAATCCTTTCATCACAAAACTTCCTTCTGTTTCACTGCGGATAAAAAATGCGGGCTGTTTAGGCATTGGAAGAGATACGGAGTAACTATTAAGCGTCAGAACTATGTTTGCCATTGAAGGTCTGTCAGCAGCATCTTCCTGAACACACAACAGCCCTATATGTATGCATCTCATAACTTCATTCCTTGAATATGTCTCTGCTAGAGTTTTATCCAACACCTGTAAAGGTGTCCCATTTTTCCAATGCTTCCACACCTGCAAAATTTCAAGCCACAAGTATCATAAATCTTAGATCTTCATCTCTTCCTTTCTTTTCTCTAAATGCCAAGCCACAAGTCTTTGTGGTGCCAAAGTTCAAGTGATGTAATGACTTCAAATTCAATACTCACATAGCTCACAATATCGGCTGCACCGTCTGTTTGATAGAAAGAACTGTTCTTCCTACCACTTATAATCTCAAGGACTAGCACACCAAAGCTATATACATCAGATTTCACCGAGAACTGCCCATGCATTGCATACTCCGGAGACATATAGCCACTAGTTATAGACAAAAGAGAAGAGCAATATAAGAAGAAACTAACGACAATATTTCATATGCAGGCAAGACTAGTCGTATGGTTTCAAACTTTCAAGCTTACTATGTGCCAACAATTCTGTTTGTGCTTCCTTGAGTCTGGTCAACTCCGAAAATTCTGGCCATGCCAAAATCTGATATTTTAGGGTTCATCTCCCCATCTAGCAAGATATTGCTTGCTTTAAGATCACGGTGTATGATTCTAAGGCGAGAGTCCTCGTGAAGGTAGAGAATTCCTCGAGCAATCCCTCCTATTATCTTGTATCTTCTAGACCAATCTAGTAGTCCTTGCTTTTCAGGATCTAAAAGTTGTAAAAAAGAGCAACGTAACTTGAAGTGAGGATTTCTAATCAACTTTCATGGGTTTATCTTTAATAACTGAAATTGGCATAAATATGCTGAGGTGAGGGATTTCAGATTGCAAACCAAAAAGAAAATAGTCGAGGCTCTTGTTGGGAACAAACTCATAAACGAGAATTTTCTCTTCTCCTTCTAAGCAGAAACCGAGAAGCCTCACTAAATTCCTGTGTTGCAGCTTAGCTACTAATATAACTTCATTCTTAAACTCTTCTACACCTTGTCCAGAGCTTTTTGACAGTCTTTTCACAGCTATTTCTTCTCTATTCGGCAGCCTACCCTGTGAAACACACAGTTCACATGTGTTATAGTGTGCCACAGACAATTCATAGATTTAATCCAAGTCAAATATAGTTAAACCAATTATCCAAAATGCTTACCTTGTAAACCTCACCAAAGCCACCAGCTCCTAATTTGTTATTGTCAGAGAAATTATCTGTAGCAACTTCTAAGGTTGCAAAATCGAATTGTAAGGACTCCGCAGTTGTTATTTCATTCCCAACTACATACCGCAAGAAGAAGTTGCAATAATTTATATACAACACCATTCAAAAGCTCTTGCACATAGAAACATCTTTGAATACATATATATTTTACCATTGTCATGCACCACAGACTCATACTTCTTTCTTGCTCGCCTTCTTAAGAATAAGTAACCCATACAGAAAAGCATGGCAGAGACAGAAATTGGAACCACAATGGCTACAATCGTGACAGCTGACAGGCTGCTCTTTCCTGGCAAGGCAATCAATATGTTTCACTTAAATGCTTATATATGAAATTCCAATGTTGGATTTGTAGTCTAGCTGCATAAATTGACACGAATATGTGTAAAAACAGAATGCTTTTCATATGCTCAATTCGTGCTTCCTGTGAGTGCTTGAAGACATGAAGTTAATCACTGAAGGTGTAAAATGTAAAAACACCAAGCTCTCACATATATTCTTTGAAGGTTAAACATATTAATGTCTCCTATGATTACTATTTTAAAAGGATGTAATAAATTACCAACAATTACTTTTTAACTTTGATCAATTGACAGCCATTATTTTAAAGGATGTACATACCTTTGCAAGCTCTTACAACAGGCAAACCAAATGCATCAATACATGAAAGTTAACAAAGGTTGAAACCATGCTATGTCATCAAAGGAGCTGATGATATATATGGAACCGTTGTTCCATTGGAGAAGTCATTAATTCGAAAACATGTGTGCCTTTCCCTGACCAACCGTCTTGCAATTTTTCAACGTAAGGAATGGACGAGATTGGATGTAAGTGAAAGCTAACCATTTTGTTAATCTCGTTTTAGTGGAGGATAGAAAAACGGATATAGGAACCGCACAACACACAATTAAACCATCAAAATTGAAGATCTCTATTGCCTTTTTCAGATTTAATTGGAGTAATCGATCCCTACCACAATTTTAATATATGCATAGCAATTCTTGTAAAGCAACTCATGAATTATTTTTATAAAATAAAAAAATCAAAATTTCATCACCTTGTGATATTGGCGTTGGAGGTGGAGATGTAGGAGGAGAAACCTGCGGCGAAGGTGGTGGTGCCGGCACAAATGTTCGATTGTAAAATAGATCATTAAGTTCAAATCGAAAGTTACAGCTCGGTGTCAACACTCTTCCTCCCCTCCTCCCACTACAACAGTTGGGAAGTAGGCCGATAGCTCTCTGAAGACAACGGTTACAATCTCCTCCAGACAAGTCTGGTGTGCACTGGACGAGAGTGGAAAGATTTCCAAAATGAGTGCTATTTTGTGTGACAGCGAATCGTTTCGAACCTGAAGGAGCAGCAGCAACTTCAGAGGCTGCTTGGTTCAAAGTGGTGTTCACCAGAGCAATAAAACGCGTCACTTCAGTAACGTTATTCACATTCCACATATATAAAATAGGTGAGTAGTCCACGGTGGTGAAGAAGTAATCTTTTTCATAACGAAGGAGGCAAAGGTCATACCACACAATGGCTTTCGTTTGGACAGGGCAACGTTGGATTATATTTCGACTGGCCGTAGCAACACAATCTCTACATTCCTCAGTGCTAGCATCACCACGGCAAAGGAAGAGGCCGTTGACCTGATCAGGGTTCGGCCCCGCCGAGGTGCTGTAGAATCCATTAAGATAATTCTGGGTGGAATTGGTAGAGTTAGAAGAAAGTGAGGAGAGGAGGCTATTCAGATTGGCTCTGTAGGTGCTGTTACTGGTGAAATTGGACGAGTTATCGCAAATATTAGAGAGGAATTCGGCTCCATGATTGAAATTGCTTGAGATAAGCAAGGACAGTATTAGGAACAATAGGAATTTGATGAGACAGTCCATTATTGAGAAGATGAATGAAAGATGAGTGGTTTCCTGAGGTAGCAATTAGTAAAGATCATCAACCTTATGAATCTATGTTTCTGTTTTCTGAGGACGAAATTAATGAGATGCAAAGGCCAAAGGGGAGACGTTAATGGAGAAGGCTTTCTAAGTCAAGTCAACAGAGATATAAATCATCCCACGTTGCAGTTGTGGAAGATGAAGACTCCAAAGGTCGACCTCCGAATTTCCACACCAGTCCCTTTCTAAAATGAGTCCTTGTGGAATACGGAATCCACTGAGATTTTTATCAAGCACAGGGCAAAACAGACTAGTCTTCCTATGTGAATGGGTCTTGTCATGTTAGTTTACTTTTCACGAGTATATGGCCTCGTGCTACGCTACGAGAAAAGAACGTACATACTTGACCGTAAAATTAACTTATATTTAATATTTAAAAAACTTTAAGTTAATTTTATATTTAAAAAAGTCTCTTTGGAAGGATTTCAGACTCCCAAAAGATTTATTGGGTTTAGTAGCTATACTTAAAATGTTGTCAACTTTTTAATTTTGATAAAATAAAAAAAATCAGTGATACTAAAAGAAAAAAAAGTAATTTTTAAGCATGAAATATGAGAAATATAACTGATAATTTAATCTTCTTTATTTAAAAATTTTATACTCATTTATCCTGTAGTTTTAAGTCATAATCTCTTGTTTTTCAAAAACTTCTATATTTATGTCAGAGTCCAGCATTATCTTTTCATATATTTTTAATGTCATTAACACAATTTCTAACTCATTCGTACCCAAAAAAAAAAATTAATTTCTTTGAAATTTTTTACTAATATCAAATTGTTATTTCATTATTCCATAATTATGGTTTTCATTTCTTTTAATCTTATTAATATCTGCTAATAAATAAATCAAGCTAGCTTTGTATGGAAGAAGATTGATAAATGCAATTCATTAAATATTAGCTTAAAAGTAAGTGGAAGAGACAAGAAACATTTTCATACAATAGGAGCCGAAATCATCCTGTAAGTGGAGAGAAGTAGCGAAATTTTTGAAGTAAGTTGGGAGGAGATAACTTCTTCCTTAAGCTTTCATATGATTGGACCAAAATTTGGTCCAATAAGATGATTGCTTGTATACGTAAAATTCTATATTTTTTAATTGTTTTTTGTTGTTTATAAAAGAGTGCAATAAAGCCTTATGTATTATAGGCATGTTTTGGGATTGAATATAAATTATACTCTTCTCTTCTCTCCCTCTCTTTGTGTGTATGAGTGTTATGTCGTTTGATATTAAATTAGTATTAGAGTTAGTTAACCTCAACTTCAGTTTCCAAAGCGATTTGTGTGAAAAATATGGAGAGAGTGTTTATATACTTATGACATAGTGGTTCATTTAAAAGGGAAAATTTTCAAACAGCTATAATATTATACGGTCAAGTCCCAAATTAGATAGTAAACTTAATCATAATTATTGGGAGATTTTAATTTCTACCCACCTCAAGGTTCACAATATTTGGAGTCTTATTGATCCAGGCTTACAAGGAAGAGTTGATAAAAATGCTCAAAAGAAGGACCAATTGGCGTTATCCCAAATTCACTAAGGAGTAGATTATTCAGTTCTCGGTAAATTTGTCAATGCTAAAATTGCCAAAGAAGCATGGAGGAAGAGGAGATTTCAAAGGCAAAGGTAGAGGATGTTTTGGAGGAAGAGGCCGTGGGAAAAATTTTAATCAGGGTAGATAAAAACAATTTCAAAACATTCACAGAAGGAAAAGGAGGAAATAATTTTGGGCCTATCAGTCGAGGAAGAGGTTGAGGAAAAGAGAGATGTAATTTTAATTGCTTTAATTGTGGAAGGTATGGACACAAAGCTGCTGATTGTAGATCTAGATCTCAAAACAACTATCAGGCTAATGTTATACAAAATCAGTGCCAACATTTTGGTGCGAATTCTAATAATGTTGAAGGTTTATTTCTATCAAGTAACTCTTTTGTGGAAGATGAAAATATCATATATTTAGATTCTGATTGTAGTAATCATATGTGGGGGAATAAGGAGTTATTTTCTTCTTTAGATGAAAATGTTCAGTCAACAGTTAAATTTTGAAATAATTAAGATGTTCCTACTTTGGGAAAAGGTTGAGTATCCATTAGGTTGAATGATGGTTCTAAAAGTTTTATCTTTGATGTTTTCTATGTTCCTAGTCTTCATCATAACTTACTAAGCATGGGTCAATTATCAGAGAAAGGTTATAAAATGCATATTCATTATGATTTTTGCGCCTTAATAGACAGGAATGAAAGATTTATTGCAAAGGTAAAGAGGTCTTCTAACCGTGTATTCCCATTAAAAATTCATCATGAAAAATTTACTTACTTGAATTTTGTGATACCTGGCGTACCTATTGTGAATATTCCTAACCATGTATGTTAGACATGTGAGATGGGAAAAAAGCATAGGGATATATTTCCAGTTAAAAAGTCCTAAAAAGCAAAGAAGCTACTGGAAAACATCCATTCAGATCTATGTACTATTAAAGTTCCATCCAATGTAGGTAATAAGTAATTTATTACTTTTATTGATGATTTTAGTATAAAGGCCAAGGTGTATTTTCTAAAGCAAAAATCATAATCTTGTGATGCGTTTAAATCATTTATGGAAAAGAAAAGTGGTTGCAGAATTAAAGCATTAAGAACAGATAGAGGTCAAGAGTAACTTGCATGCACAAAAGTCTTTGAGCAATATGAAATTCAACATCAGTTGACCACCAAATACACGCCTCAATAGAATGGAGTAGCATAAAGGAAGAACATAACTATTATGGACATGGTAAGATGCATGTTAAGATCTAAACAATTGCCTAAAGAATTTTGGTTAGAAGCTATTGCTTGTACAGTTTATATTTTAAATAGGTATTTAACAAAAAGCTTTAATGACAAAACACCCGAGGAAGCTCAGAGCGAAAGGAAACCTTCCATTCAACTTTTGGGCATATTGTTTATGCCCATGTACCAAATAAGTTGAGGAAGAAGCTGGATGACAAAGGTGAGAAATGTATTTTTATAAGCCATAGTGAAAATTCAAAGGTCTATAAATTATACAATCCAAATATTAAAAAAAGTGATTATTAGGCGTGATGTAATTTTAATGAGGATGGAATATGGGATTGATATTCAACTTCCTAAAAAAGCCCAATGTTAATTTCAAAAAGATATGAAGAAGAAAATACTAAAGCAAACTTAGCATATCAGCTAAAGATATCTAGTAGACCCGAAAGACGTCGTCAGTTACTAGACAGATTGGAAGATTATATGATAGGTACTGATAATGATCTATTTGATGAAGAGATTATCAATTTTGCTTTATTTGCAAATTAGGAACTAGTTAATTATGAGGAGGCATCAAATGACTTGAAATGGAGGAAAGTCATGGATGAAGAAATATATGCAATTGAAATGAATGACACATGGGGAATTAACAAATTTGCACACCGATAAAGAGACTATAGGAGTAAAGTGGGTGTACAAGACAAAGTACAAGCCTAATGGTGAGATTGATTGGTTTAAAGATAAATTGGTTAGAAAATGATATAAGAAAAAACTAGATATTGATTACTTTGAAGTACTTGCTTCTAATGCAAGATTGGATAATATTCGCATTATTATCTCTCTCTCTCAGCTCAAAATAACTGGAAAATTTATCAAATGGATATAAAATCTACTTTTTAAATGGAACTTTGGAAAGAGGAAGTATATGTTGAGTAACCTGTAGGATATGAAATTAGAGGAAAAGAAGATAAAGTTTACAAGTTGAAGAAAGCAATGTATGGATGGAAGCATGCACCAAGGCATGGTATAAAAGAATTGATTCATACTTCATGAAGCATGATTTTGAAAGATGTCCTTTTGAGAATACTTTATATGTTAAATTTATTGAGCCTAGTAATATTTTAGTTATATGTCTTTATGTTGATGATCTAATTTTTACTGGAAACAAGTCAAAGATGACTATTGGAACATGGGTAATTCAATAGGATGATGGAATTTTTATTTCCTAATGGAAGTATGTAATGATATTTTGAAGAAATTTAACATGGAGAATTCAAAACCAGCTCTCTTACTAGTTGAAGAGAAATTGAAACAATTAAAAGAAGGAAAAGGGAGACATATAAATTCAACTTACTATAAAAGTTCAATTGGAAGTATGAGGTATTTAACTGCGACTCGACCAGATATAATTTTTGGAGTTGGATTACTTAGCAGATTCATAGATGAGCATCGTACTTATCATTTATAAGGAGCAAAGAGGATTTTTCAATATATCAATGTTACTTTAAATGAAGGAATTTTTTACGTAAATTTCAATTATGTGAATTTTATAGGTTACACAGATAGTGATTGGGATGGAGATATAGAAATAATAAAAAGCATATCAGGGTATGTTTTTCATCTTGAAACTGGCACAATATCATGGTCTTCAAAGAAACAACCTGTGATTGCATTACATACAACTGAAGCAGAATACATTGCAGCAACTAGTTGTGCTATATAGGTAGTATGACTAAGATGCTTGAAGAACTACATTAAAAACAAGATGCCCCCACAAAATTATTCTTTGATAATAAGTTTGCAAACTGTGTGCAAAAATCTAATTTTTCATGGGCGATCCAAGCATATAGATATTCGGTTTCACAAAATTTGCGAGCTAGTAACTGAAAAGGAAGTAGCGATTAATTATAGTCATACTAAAGAACAAGTTGCAAATATTGCCAAACCACTGAAGTTAGAGTTGTTTCATAAATTGAAGAAATTGTTGGGAATGATAAATTCTACTAGCTTGATTTAAGGGAGGCAATGTTAATAAATAAATCAAGCTAGCTTTGCATGGAAGAAGATAGATACATGCACTTTATTAAATGGTAGTTGAAAAGCAAATGGAAGAGATAAGAAACATCTTATTTAATGGAGCCGAAATCATCATGCAAGTGGAAATAAGTAGATAAAATTTTTGAAGCAAGTTAAAAGGAGATAACTTCTTTCATATAATTGGACCAAAATTTGGTCCAATAAGATAGTTTCTTGTATAAGCAAAACTCTAGATTTTTGTTGGTTTTTTTGCCTATAAAAGAGTGTAATGAAGCCTAATTTATTGTAGGTGTGTTTTGGGATTGAATATAAACTCTACTCTTAGATAGTTTCTTGTATAAGTAAAACTCTATATTTTTATTATTTTTTGTTGCTATAAAAGAGTGTAATGATGCCTAATTTATTATAGGTGTGTTTGGGATTGAATATAAACTCTACTCTTCTCTACTCTCCCTCTCTTTTATGTATGTGATTGTTGTGTCATTTGATATCAATATCATTTTTTGCTAAAATTTTCCCTCTATTCCTTCATTTTTATCATTTATTTCTATATTTTAACTACAAAATCTTGTTATTATGTAAGATTTCTACATTTTCCACTTTATCAATTAAATTTTGTGATTATATTAAGTCAAACTTACGTTATTAGTTGGCATTTTTAATTATATCTTTATAGTTATTTAATATATCTAATATATTTAATAATTATATTGTAGTGTTTTTGTAAGTTGCCTACCTTAGATAATATTTATACAAGTGCCATAAGGATTCTAAATCTGTAAATTTTACTGTAGCAAATAATCAATAGAATCAATTTATAATATATTTGATTCACATTTTGTAATACACAATTTGTTACATTATTATTATTACTTTAGTTCTTTTCTCCAACTTAACTATTTTTCTCTAAATCAAAGTGAAATGATGCATATTGCAATTTTTTATTTGGGTACATCTTTAGCAATTTTGTTAAAATCAAAGGTAGCATCACTGAAATCAAAAATAGCCTTTTCTATATAAGCAAAGGATGAAAAGAATATTTATATAAGTTTAATAAGTCTAATAAGCATACATAATTCATAGACCATACGTAGTTCAAAAGAATATATTGAAATTGCAAAGGTTAAAGTGCATTTGATATTGTTTGCAAATTTGCATAGAATGGTAATAGTAGTTTAACAAAAGAGTGGAAGAGGGTTCACATCGGACAAATCTAGATCAGGATGCATAAGAATAATTGATCTAAACCTTATAATTATATTCGAAAATAGTTAAATCAGTAAATGAGTGGTAGTTATGAGTCATTGCTGCATCAAAATTTTCAACAGCTAAGATAGGTCGTTCAGGTTTGGAAAGTGTTATAATTTCACTTATTAGCATTAAAGCAATAACAAACATGGTAGACTTAGCAGAGGGATCTTCTTGAATACATAATAATCCAATGTTAATTAGCCGCAAAAATCCCTTTGGACACCTGTTAGACCCTTAAACTTCGAAGCACTTCTCATCGACCTTCACAATATGCCTTAGGAGGAAGGTTAGTTGGATTACACGTGTAGCACCACACTCTCTCAAGACCCAAACCCGACATCAATGGTAATATTTGAGTCCGTGCCTCGCGAGGGTGGCGTGCTAAGCACTAACGCATTCATAAATCGATATCAAATTTATTTTTTTGAACCACAAACATTTTATGCAGAAATCGATACTCAAATTGGGTCCATTTACTTCATAAAAATTTTTAATCCACACAATAAAGTCAATAAAATTTCAATGCCATTTGAGCTCATTACAAAAACAGAAGACTTGAAGTCATAATTTCATTACACTACAAAATCATTTACTAACATTTCCAAATTTGGAAAGTTGATACAATCATTACAGAGAACACAATCTGATATAAATACAAGAAATAAGAATGCAGACGCGAACTGATCCCGACCTCTATCCTTCACTTATGGTGTAGGTATACTCCCGTTGGCCTAACGGGGCATTCTTCTTATCTGAAAAATAATTGCAAATTTTAGGTGAGTTTTGTGAACTCAATGAGTGACTATCATCGATGGCTCACCCAGTCACATAACACATAAATTCACATATTGCACATTTAACACTATTTCACTTTCACAGTTCACATTCAATTCATTCAAACATTCATATTATGCATATGCCATCTGTATGAGATTCACTTT
Organism: Erythroxylum shatona; assembly: GCA_027568895.1. NCBI lineage: Eukaryota > Viridiplantae > Streptophyta > Magnoliopsida > Malpighiales > Erythroxylaceae > Erythroxylum > Erythroxylum shatona. The sequence continues at coordinate 29,594,426 of JAOSBK010000002.1, forward strand.
CGTTCTTATTGTTGTGACTGAGTGCCTATCACTCACTTATACAGAATACTAGCTCGTAAGGCTCAATTTGTTGGGACCAGATCTCGGAACCGGAAAACGAAACAGAAGTGGCCGAAACCAAAGCGAATTCAAATAGGATAATTACAAACAAAGCGAAATCGAATTGAATAAACGAACCAAAGCGAATTCCAGTCGATTCCGAAGGCGAATCGAATATCAAGTGCAAACGAAAATAAAAGGATGGAACGAAATCATACGGATAATCGAATAACAATATGCAGAAACAAAAGCGAAAGCGGAATCGAATCGAATGCAAATCCACTACGGATCGAAAGCATAGCAAACAAACGGATCAATTTGAACTGAAACAAATTCCGACATCCTTAACAAATATGATAGACAACTTATCGCGTTGGAAACCTTAGACTAAACTATCCGAAACCGGTCTATATTTTTTTCCTTTTTTTCCTTTATCATCTTTATTCAAACTCATGCAAATCCATAAAATTTCCCTTTTCTTGGAAATTATCCTCAATCAATTTCTCAATTCATAATCATTTTCTTATACATTTATATATATATCCCAAAACTCATTTTTATACCAATTTTATCAAAAATTCGGCAGCATAACGGCTGCATTCTAACTAACCCAAAACC
>JAOSBK010000002.1:29595182-29605634 GCA_027568895.1 Erythroxylum shatona
TTATGCATGAGCATGGAACGTGTTTCCTACTTCCTCAGCACTTTCTCTCATCTATTAATTTTGCCTTTACTAGGGTAACGAGATGTTACAACACGTATGAGAGAGGCATATGAAAACACTAAGGCAAACATGGGTGAGTGGGATCATACTTGGTACAAATTTTGGTAGAGTCTTGGACCTTATGGAGATTTACTTGACCCAGGTTGAGGACTTGATAGACTACGGGCTTAGCCCATGCTCGGATGAATGGATCACGACTAATGGACTTGTTATAGGAAGTATTAAATTAGGCCAGTATGTTATGTGGGCTTCGGCAAGATCATACTATATCATCAGTGGATAGAGATCTTGGGGAGATCTTAGATGATGTAGTGACAACTAGGAGTTAGAGTTGCTATGGGACTCAATATCTGAAGATAGTGGAGATCTTTGGGGATAAGGATGCTAGTTTCCTATTTGATTAGGGTGGAAGCACTCATTGTCCAACTCCTCAAGGGGAGGAAGAGGACACGTCTCACAATACTCGATTCAAGATGTTGGAGGTGCATATCCAATAGTTGCAACAATAGATGGCGGATTTGTTGAAGGCACAAGAGGAGGCCCAGTTCGAGATCACTGTGTTGAGGCATGCTGTTGTAACACTAGATGTCAATCGAGTTGAAAACTCCACACCACAACTTTCATCTGTGAAGGTACATAAACCTAGGATGTTCGAAGTGTGTGGGATGCTAAGGTGTTAGAGAATTTCTTATGGGATATGGAGCAGTACTTTGCAGCTGCTAAGGTACTTAATACTAAAAAGGTCAATGTGATAACCATGCACTTAGATGAGGATGCCAAGCTCTAGTGGAGGATGAGGACCTCTACGAAGATCAGTACGGGTCCCATGAAAACGTGGGTGAAGATGAAGAAGGAGCTCAAGGATCAGTTCCTTCCCTTGAATACTTCTTGGCTCGCCATAGATGCCTTGATGAAGCTTAAGTAAGATGGATCGGTAGGAGATTATGTCAAATCATTTAGTTCTCTAATGCTGGATATTGAGAATATATCAGACAAGGACAAGCTCTTCAATTTTCCATCTGGGTTATAACCGTGGGCTCAAATGGAGTTATGGAGGCAAAACATAAAGGCCGTGGTTGGTGCAATCGCGACTGCTGATGCCTTGTTGGATTTTCAAATGGAGAAAGAATCTAAGGCTTACTCCTCAAATTCTTCAAAAGGCAAAGGCTAAGCCCAATAGGAGAAGACCGAGGAGAAGAAGAAGAAAGACACCAAGAAGGGGGATTTCAAGGGCAAGGGCAAGCAGAATGGTGGCCCTAAGAATGGGAAGACGTCCTCAAAGAAGGGCAAGTTGCTTGTTACTTATGCGTTGGTCCACACTTTGCCAGAGAGTGCTAGAGAAAAGAGAAGTTGAATGCCCTAATTGTTGAAGAAGATGGTGAATCTTTGAAAGATGCGGCACTAAATCCGATCACCTTGCTTAATGCGATTAATAGTCAGTTGGTTCCTTTTGATAGACTAATATACATGGGTCTACAAGTTAGGGAGAAAGACGTGATTGCAACGTTGGATACGGGCGTGACCTATAGTTTTCTAACAGAAAAGATGGTTCGAAAGTTGGGTATAAAGGTGTCTAAGGCCCCAATGAAGATTAAAACCCCTACAGGGAAGGCGCAAACAGTTACAGGAATTGCTTACAACATTCCAGTCAACATTGGAAATTGACATGCCAAGATAAACTTCATTATCATACCATTAGAAGATTTCGAGATGATATTGAGGGTCGATTTCCTCAAAGTAGCGACGGTGGTGTTGTATCCAAGTTTGGGAGGTAAGATGTTAACAAATGATCAAAATTCCTTCTACGTGAATTGTTGTAAGTCTGGTGGTGGAACGATGGATGCTACAATTTTAGTAGGACATCTTTTGACCATAAGCATCAAGAAAGGGTTGAAAAGGGGCATGGAGACCTATCCCGCTGCCATATAGGAAATCAACAAAGACCACATGGTGGAAGTCCCTAATATAGTTGCAAGTTTATTGAGGGAGTTTTGGAAGGTGATGTCGAAAGAATTGCTAAAAACTCTTCCCTCTCGTCGTGAGGTAGATCATTGGATTGAGTTGGTTCCTAGAGCGATCCCACCTATATGTGCCCCATATTGGATGTCCCCAATGGAATTGGCGAAACTTTGAAAAAATCTTGGTTAGCTGTTGGAAGCAAGGTTCATCCAACCATCCAAAGAGTCATATAACACCTCGGTATTGTTTCAAAAGAAGTTTACTAGAGGGGTACCTATGACATTATGTAATTGTAAGTCAATGTAACTAGTTGAGTTTACTTGATACCGCGTAGTTTGTGATAAAGCAAATGTCCTACAACGTATAATTTGTGATGAAGAAGCAAGAATTGTTGGATGAGGTAAAGGACAGTCTTCGAAAAGCTTCTTGACGGATGTAGAAGCAAGCGGATCTTCAGAGGAGGCCGATAGAATTTAACGTAGGAGATAAAGTTTTGTTAAAACTAACCCCACATATTTGGAAGAAGATCTCGAGTAAGCAAGTTCATAGGAGTTAGGTGCCGAAGTACAATTGGCCATTTAAAGCGTGACACAAAGTAGGGAACGTGACATACATATTGAAATTTCCCGAGTGGTTAAAGGTATATCCTACTTTTCATGTTAGTTTTCTCAAGCCTTATTATGTGGATGCATTATATGCGAATAGGAGTCAGGTGAGGTGAGCTCCATTGGTTGTGAGGAAACAATCCAAGGATCAATTGGAGAAGATCCTAGATCATTGAACAATTGGTCATCATAAAAAGAACCAATAAACCGAGTTCTTGATTCAGTGCAAAGGTAAACATGTTGTGGAAGCTACGTGGGAGAAAGATACAACTTTATGGCAATTCGAGGACCAAGTGAATGCCTACCTTTAGACTAATTCGAAGAGGGCATCGAATTCATCTGGTAGGGGTGGTTTGTTAGACCCTTAAATTTTAGAGCACTTCTCAATGACCTTCACGATGCACCTTAGAAGGAAGGTTAGTTGGATTACACACACGAGGGAGTCATGTGAAAACATTAAGGCAAATATCAACTGGTGGGATTGGACTTGGTATGAATTTTGGTAGAGTCTCGGACTTTGTGGAGATTGACTTGACCCAGGCTAAGGATTTGGCTTATGCTCGGATAAATGGACCACGACTAACGGACTTGTTGTGGGAAATATTAGATCAAGCCAGTGTGCTAAGGCAAGATCACACTGCATCATCAGTAGATAGAGATCATAGGGAGATTTTGGATGACGTGGCGACAACTAAGAGTTAGACTTACAGTGGGACTCAACATCTAAAGATAGTGGAGATCTTCGAGAATAATGATGCTAGTTTTCTATTTAAATGTAAACTCTATCTTTCTGTTATCTTGTAGATTCTATCTTATCAGTTAGAGTTCTATTTTGATGGAGATGTCATCCATTTAGTCCATATGATGTGATATGATAGAAATAGACATGATCTTAGCACGATCTAAGGCAGTTCAATTTAAGTAAGATTCTGAATGTAACTTTGCTTTCAAGTTAGAGTGCTTATATATAGCTCAATCGAGTTTTGCTCTCCTCATGCATTCAGAGAGAGTATTTCTTGTATTCTTTTGAGAGAGAGTAATATAAAGGTTGGTTTTACCGTATCTCTCTTACTTGCTTATTGCCTTTATTTTCTTATTACTTTCGTAGCATTGTTTCTTCGAGTGTGTCAGGTAAACACTTCAAGGGTCGTTAAAGGCTGAAATCTTATTTAAGCGGACCTAAGTGAGACTACTTTGCAAAGAATGTTAGTGATCAACTTCGGTGAAAGTTCGTGTCCCAAAGTGACCTTTGTATCAACATCCACTATGTCTATATAAATCACTTAGCAAATGATACACCAACTTAAATTCATTTCCATCATTCCATAATTTCCATGCCTCCAACTTCAAATTAGACACGTAAATATATCTAAGTTATGTATCCCATTAAATATATATTATATATATATACACATATAAACGTATTCTAAAAGACTAGAAGCATGCTTTGATTTGTGAAACCCAACATTCCTTCTTCCTATTATGATCTCTAAAATGAGAACTCCAAAGCTAAAAACGTCTGATTTGGTGGAGTACCAACCCTCCATTGCGTACTCAGGTGCATATATCTGCTATTCAACAAAAATTTTGAATGAATAGATATCATATATAAAAATTACAAACTTTAGAGAATGAATTAATCATAACGCTCGTTGTCATTTGTCTGCACGAGACTACCCTGTAACTAATAGTTTAAAGCTTGGAACATGCCGACCAGGGTACACCAGGTTTTCCTTGATAATATGTCCAATTGTGACCTTTAGAATGCCACTTGTACCATGTTGTAAATGATATTCGCCCGAAAGCATATTAGGAAGGATTTCTCTAAAATATATCATTTGAAATAATTTAATATTATGTTTTTGCTAATAAAAAATTAAGAATGTAGTTAAAATTTTAATGTTATAATAATTATTTTGATTACTCTAATATTCTCATTTTAAAAAGAAAAATTAAGAATCTTTGTGTATTATATTTTCTTTTGGTAAGTGAAGAAATGTTAAGAGTCTTCTTTCATCATCATTTTTTAATCATAAAACCAATCATCATTTCTAAATATGTGAGCCCACCCTAACAAAATTCAAGTGAGTTATATGTTGTATTAATGTTAAGAAGATGTCATTAAACTTGTACTTTAAAATAAAGTTTTGCACTAATTGTTTATTTTCATAACTGAGGAGTTAATTGCATAATCAAGAGTTTTCTTTTCACGTTATTAACATTTAAATGGTATTAATGTTGATAAGATTTTTATTTATTGTTTGGTTTTCCTTTCGTTTAAGACAAAAGAAAAAACTTATGTTAACTACATTGTGCATGTAGGTTTCAAATGTATAGCAAACTCCTCAGAGAAAAGAAATAGTTACAGATGCAACATGTGTGCGTCGTATTTTTTGACGATTCTAACAGTGTTGGCTACGCCTTTACTTCCTCCAAATACCCTTTCCATTCCAAAGTCAAAGATTTTTGGATTCATACTATTGTCCAGTAAAATGTTGGTTGCCTTTAGATCCATATGAACGATTCTAAGCTTGGAATCTTCATGAAGATAAAGCATTCCCTTGGCAATTCCAATTATGATATTAATGCTTATGTTCTAACTTATTTGGCATCGTTTCTCGCTGTCTAAAATCAGATCATTTATACATTGATGTTATTCATCAACATTTTAACGAGAAGGTTGCAACAATAAGATGTTAGAAGATTAAAATCAAATTGGGTGAAGTAAACAAGGTAAAGAAAACTGACCAAAAAGGAAAGCATTTGGGCTCATGTTAGGCATAAATTCATACATAAGCAATTTTTCTTCTCCATCAACACAAAAGCCGAGAAGTCTCACCCGATTTTTGTGTTGAAGTTTCATTATCAACATTACCTTATTAATGAAGGCCTCCTCACCTTTTCAGAGCAAATTGAAAAGACTATTAACTGCAACTTCCTTACTATCATTTAGTATTACCTTGAAACATGGAAGAAACAGAATGGTAAGGGTAATATTTTTTCTATTGTATTCCAGAACTCACAATTTAAACAATTCGTTATTCTATACCTTGTAGAGAAGTCCAAAATCACCTTCTCCGGGCTTATTCATGTAAGAAAAGTATTCAGTAGCTGCATTTAAAGATGTGAAGTCCACATGAGCAGACTCGCAAACATTAAGGCTATCCCTCCCTTAGAAATCCACAGGCTGTTGTTTACTGCTTATTTACAAATAGACTTCATCTTCCATCCTTATAAAAATCAGAGTATAACTTAAAATGTGGTAAATGGTAATTTACAAACTTGTATCAGATGTATCCTTCCTTTCTTAGAACCTGCAGCCGGCGAAGAAGCCTAACGGTGTTAGAAGTCAAACCTGATAGAAGCTTATAGGTTTTTCTAGATAAAGTAGTTGAGTATAGTTATTCTCCTTTACTTTTGCTAACTGTCAACGTTCATTTATTATATGGTTGTGAAGTAGCTGTAACTTCATTTATTATAGTAGTGTTTAGTTAGCTTTGGGGTGTTAAAGTCGGTGAACAAAACTGACTTTGATGGTTATAAAAGGGGATGTATGGGTAATGTTTTAAAAGTGAAAAAAAACAATGAAAAAAAGGTAGAGAAAACCAGAGTAAAAATAGAATAAGAGAGAGTGAGGTAGAGAACTACAGCTGAAAGTTTGTAACATTGTTTTTTTATCAATATATATTGCTGCTTGTTTTCTAGTAACTCATCTATTTTTATTTTTTTCCTAACAAATAGTATCAGAGCTCAGTTTGTGACTGTTTCAAGGATGTGAAAATAACCAATATGATTTAGCCTCAAATTCTAAATTGACAAAGACAAATTATAAAAATTTGAGCATCCAAATGAAGGTACTATTCATAACGCAAGATTTGTGGGAGATTGTTGAAGAGGGCTACATTGAGCCTAAAGATGCGACTGTCAAGCATATTTATCAAATACACAAAAGACATCACTTAAAGAATCATGCAAAAAGGACAAGAAGGCCTTGTTTTTCATCTTTCAAGGAGTTGACAAGTCAACATTTGAAAAAATATCTGATGCTAAAATATCAAAAGATGCATGGGAAACTCTACAAAAATCTCTTCAAGGAGTCTAAAAAGCTAAAAAGATATAACTCCAATCTCTTATAACTGAATTTGAAACATTAAAAATGCAGAGTTTTGAAAAAATTAGTAACTACTTTACTCGTATGAAAACGATGGCGAAGAAGATCAAAAGAAATGGACAAGCTCTTGACGATGTGAGGATGATGGAAAAACTCTTGCACTCACTGACAAGAAAGTTTGATTATATTGTCCCTACCATTGAAGAATCAAAGGATTTGTCACAAATATCTATTGATGAGCTTATGAGCTCTCTTCAAGCGTATGAACTAAGAATAATCCAAAATGGAAATACTGATGATTTGGGACAAGCTTTGCAAAGCAAGTTATCTATTGGTGGCAATCAAACTAGCTATCAATAAAGCAAGGGAAATCAAGGTAGCTACAGAGGTGCCTACAGAAGTGGACGTGGTGGACAAGGACGTTGTGTATGAGGATGTGGTAGGAACTCTTTTGAAAGAGGGCAAACAATAAAAGCTATTAAATATATGGTCGTGGTAGAGGATTTCAAAACCAAGGAAGAGGCAGTTTTCAATAACGAGGTAATAAATCACAATTGCAATGTTATAATTGTAACAAGTATGGCCATTTTAGTTACGAGTGTAGATCAACTCCGAAAAGGGAGGAAACAAATCATTTTCTAGCAACTGAAGATAAAGAAGATGAATCGTCTATTTTCTTAACATAAAAAGGAAATGAAGAATGCAAGAAAAATGTTTGGTATCTTGATACCAATGCTAACAACCATATATGTGGACGAAAGGAGCTGTTTACAAATTTGGATGAGACAATCCAGGAAGTTACTTTCGATGACTCATCAAAAATTCTAGGGAGAGGTAAAGGTAAGATTATGATTACCTTAAAAAATGAAGAGAAGAGGTATATATATGGTGTTTATTATGCACTTGTGTTAAGAAGTAATATTATCAGCCTTGGTCAACTCTTTAAAAAAAAGGTACGACATGCATTTAAATGATTGCTCTCTTGTCATCAACAAAGGTGTAAAATTAATTGGTAAAGTTGAAATGACGAAGAATCGTCTTTTCACACTTGATATTTAGTCAAAAGTACAGAAGTGCATGAAATCTATCATTAAAGATGAATAATGGCTATGGCCTTCAAGGTTTGGTCATCTTGGTTTTACTAGCTTACAACTGTTATCAAAAGCAAACATGGTAAAAGGACTTCCAGAAATTAATCAACAGGATCAGCTATGTGAAGCAGGCATTAAAGGGAAACAACATAAGCAAAGTTTTAAAATTGGAAAATCATGGAGAGCTAGAAGATCTTTGGAGATTGTACAGATAGATATAGCTGGACCATTTGATATACCATCACTTGGTGGAAACTGTAAAACATTTATGGATCGAATGATTTTTGTGTACCTGTATCCATGATTGTTTTGTTTTCATAAAATGTTGATTTATTCCATTTATGCTTCCTTTCTTTAATGTGTTTCTTCAATGGTTCAGAATAATTGAGATTACTATATATAAGTTTTTGTTTCTAAAACTTATATATACTAATCACCAACCATCATGTTAGTTCACCAACCAACATGATGTTTTAGTTTTGAAAGAGAAAGGAAAAGGGACTTTGACCCATTTGAGATCCATTGTTTAATAACCAATAACCATTATCTTGGGTGCTTTTCATGGGACTCAAACTATAAGTCACATGGGACATAAAATAGTCTAACAATCTCTCACTTAGCCCATGTTATGACTTGGGAATCCAACAATAAAACTTTAAGTGCACACAATACATTGAATCGATCAAGACATCCTTAATTGAATTAAATTGATGGGATCATGGCGGTCACAAGTTATATTACCTAATTCCTTCCATGTATCACAGAATCAACTCAACTCAACTCAACAAACTTTAAGTGGGTAATTCGGTAATTGTTATCTCATAAATAATAATTATTATATACAACATAATATGGATAACCAGTAAGTGAGCAAAAACATATGACTGTAATTGAATTCATAAGTGTCATAACAATTCGAGCAAGACAATGATATGAATATATACATGTCAGAAGACTATGCTAACAAGGACTTATCTATAAGGCCCATTTGTTCAAGATGACCAATAAATGTTTTGGGTGATAAGCCTTTCGTTAACGAAACTGCTATCATGAGATCAGTACCAATATGCTCAATTGACACCTTATGTTTTTTCACTTCTTCTTTCACAGACAAATACTTCAAATCCATATGTTTCGCACCCTTTGAATATTTGTCATTTTTAAAGAAGAATACAGCTGCAGAATTATCACAATAAATTCTTAACGATCTGGTAATACTGTCGACAAAACTAAGACTTAAGATAAAGTTACATAACCATAATCCATGAACTATAGCCTCAAAGCACGCCACAAAGTCAGCCTCCATAGTGGAAGTAGCAATGATGGACTGCTTTCCACTTTTTCAAGAAATTGCTCCTCCAGCTAATAGGAACATGTAACCGAATGTAGATTTCCGTGAGTCTACACAATCGGCATAGTCTGAATCCGAGTAACCTATCACTTCAAGATGAGTTGATTTTCTATATGTAAGCATATAGTCCTTGGTGCCTTGTAAGTATCTAAGGACTTTCTTTGCAGCTTTCCAGTGATCCAGTCCAGGATTACTTTGATATCGTCCTAGCATTCCAACAGCAAAACTGATATCTAGCCTAGTGCATGTTTGAGCATACATTAAGCTCCCAACTACTGACGCATAAGGAACAAACTCCATCTCCTTACGTTCCAAATCATTTCGTGGACATTGCGTTAGACTAAATTTGTCCCCTTTCTTAATTGGAACTATCCCTGCGGAGCATTTTTTAATTTGAAATATGTCTAATACTTTCTTGATATAACCTTTCTGAGACAATCCTAACAATTCTTGTGATTTATCCCGGAATATTTCGATTCCTATCACATAGGATGCCTCACCCATATCTTTCATTTCGAAATTATTAGAAAGAAAATGGTTTATATCATGTAACAAAGCCATATTATTAGCAGCAAGAAGGATATCGTCAACATATAAGACTAATAAAATGAACTTGCTCCCACTAACCTTCATATAGATACATCGATCAATGGTTTTTTTTACAAAACCATAAGATGCAATGATATCATTAAACTTAAGATATCATTGTCGGGAAGCTTGTTTCAGTCTATATATTGACTTCTTTAATTTACACACTAATCATTCCTTTCCTGTGGTTACGAAACCTTCCAATTGATCCATATATACTTCTTCTTCCAAGTCACCATTTAAAAAGACAGTCTTTACGTCCATTTGGTGAAGCTCTAAATCATAATGAGCTACCAGTGCCATAACAATTCTTAAAGAGTCATTCTTTGAAACTGGAGAGAATGTCTCTTTATAGTCAATACCATCCTTTTAAGTGTAACCTTTGGTAACAATTCTGGCTTTACACCTTTCAATGTTACCTTCTGAGTCACATTTGGTCTTAAAGACCCATTTACAACCCACTTGTTTTGCACCTTCTGGCAACTTAACTAATTCCCAGACATTGTTATCATCCATTGATTTCAACTATTCTTTCATAGCATTGAACCATTTTTTAGAATTAGTACATTCCATGGCTTGTTTGAACGAGCCTGGATCTTTATCAATGCTTAAGTCACATTCATGTTCAAGTGAGTAAATTTCGTAGTCACTTGAGATAGCTGGTCTTCTTTGCCTTACAGACCTTCG
>JAOSBK010000002.1:29669985-29703423 GCA_027568895.1 Erythroxylum shatona
CCATGCAATCCCAATCTATCCCATCCTATGCCAATTTTACCATTTTACCCTTCCAGTAGGGGGGTGGGATGTTACACAATTAGACCTCCACATAAAAGCAATCAGAGTACAAGTCATCAACTCTTATGACACTACTATCTTTGGGTGAATAGATCATTTAAGCAACAACTTTACTCTACCTAATGCCTTTATGTGCATCTTAAAATCCTATATAAGGTCAACACCTTTGGGCAGAATAACCGAGCATAAGACCAAAGACATCCCTAAACATTTAAGTAGAACAATTCAAAATATTTATTTGAATGGCCACTCTAGGGACTACATCCTCATCAATACCTCAAAAGGTCCACAAACTCAAGGAATAAATCCTTATGTTATCCTTACATTCTATATGGGCATTCTCTATGTGAAAATCAGCAATAAATGCAAAAAAACCAAATGCACAGTCAAATAATCACATACTAGTCCTGAAAACATTGTCTTTAAAATTATTTGAGACTTTTTCTTAAAAAATATCAATCAGTGTGACTATCATGCTTTCTCGAATACCAAACCTACTACATGAGGCATGAGACCTTAAGTGTATCCCTTATATGTAGTTCGAAGCACAAAAATTTGTCAAAATTAGCTTAAAAAATCTTTAAAATCTTTTTCGAAATCTAATTACCAATGTAATTAATCTAGAAAAATTGAAAAATCACTTAAAAAATTCTCTCGACCCAAAAACTAACCCAAAAGAACTCGGGGCACCCTTATGAGAATTCTAAAATTTTGCTTTTTTTGTGCTGACTTAAGCAATACCGTAGCTTTGATGTCAGTAGTTACCATGTGCAGATGCGCATCTACTGTATGGCGTGTGTAGTGCATGCGCTAGCTATATGTTCTCATCTGTGTCGTTCATGTGTTGGGAAACGTGATAGGTGCGTGAGACACATCTACCCTCCTGTCCCTGCCAATGGGAGAGCAGGTCGCATGAGGTGCATGCAACACACATTCGCAGGCCCGCGGATCCATGTGGTTTGCTACGATTGGTGCGTGCAACATCAACCAAACCACCTATGGGTGGTTACTGTAGCATCGTTGGGTGCTTGCACCGCACCCATTTGACGGTGCAATAGCCTTCGACGGGGAGGGCGATTTCTAGTAGCCTTATGAGCTACTTTTTGCATTTTATGGCCCATTTTTGACCCTTTTTTAATAATTAACCTCATGTATACCACTTTCACTCAATCATATATGTAAAAAAGGCAAAAAATGAACAAAAACTCTAATGGATGAGGACTGAAAAAATTTTCATTTTCAACAACTTAATCATGTAACCACTGTATAGCATGGACCTTATTACGTGTCTCGGATCATTCATAAAAGGGACATAAATGAAAGAAATGTAAAATACCTGATTTCAGTTCTATTTCAACTTCCGAAGTAGTGTTCGTGCCTAAAATGAGCTCCATTCTTTCGGGACTTCCACGAGAAACATTCATCGACGCGTGGTTAACACCTTTCTATAGTTTTCTTAAAATATAAGTGCTCTTAATGAGTCAGAAAATCCGTAAGCTTAAGAATGGTATAAGCAACTGTAGGAGACTTTAACCTTTATGAATAGCTTCCATATCGAACTTCCCCATCATATGCCCAATATAAGTTATGTTTACACTAATCGGGATTTATTTTCCTCCTGAACTTTGACCTATTGACTTAGATCATTTATTTGGTTACTTTATTACCCTTATCTGGATCAAATTACATTATTTAACTGATAAGTTATTGAAAAATCAAAAAATATAATTAATGATTTTCCAACTTTAGAGGAAATGACTTAATTATCCAACAATTTTAAGTTGGAAAAATGGTGGGAAGGGGAGCAAATTCTTGTGTTTTATACAATTAACTTTAACATCATACGTTTACTAGTATTTAATCATAAATAAATTATAAGACAATTTTTTTATCATCTTTCGATTAGACTAAAACTTTAATTCCAATCTCATATTTTATGATGTATAATTATTAATTAATTTTTTGTCTTAATAGATATATATTTATCTTAAATGATATAGACAGACAAATTGAAGTAATAGTTATTAGAGTTAAATTCTTAGTAAATTTTCAATTCAATCTTATTTTAAGAGTTACCTCAATTTAAGTATTAATATTAATATTCGTGTCAATACATAGACACATGTAACCCTATTTTAAGTTTTTACATTGAACTTAATATCTTGATGTTTACAAAGTGATGGTATAAGCCATGAATATTGGTGTCAAAGGTCACACATGCCTATTGCCAAATATGTGTTTGTCCTAATTATCAAGAGCACACAACTTATCCCTACTGTATAGAAGTACATGCATCATCCTCGTCAACCACAAGCTAAATAGTTCAGATTCTCTATTTCAATAAATATGTTTCAACCATATTATGTCATAATACGACATCGTTTAATAAAAGTCAATTCTGCTGTGTATCAACCGAATCTCTTCTAATTTCAAAAAAGCCAATGCCTTTTCCTTTGCCTTTCTTTTTTTTTTTCTAGTTTTCCAACAAGTGGGGACGGCAAATAGAGATACCAAAAGGGCAAGTTGTGTCTCTTTCACACTTTTTCAACACTTTTTATGTCTTCTCTAAGAAGAAAACCCTTGAGAACTTGGAAAAAATCCACTCAAACTAACCCAAAATTAAATATTGCTAACACGGGATTTAAAATCATGTGCATGTCTCTTCAAGTTCTAAATACATTGCAAATCACAGTAAATTTTCAATGCTTTTAAGTTCATTCTTCATATTAAACAGGCATTTTTTAGGTAAAAGGCTCCATCATTACAAGAAGCAAGTTCTTTTATGCTTGTCTTTAATGATTCTTTCCTACTACATAAGTAATGAATACTTTTCAATGTTAATCTTCTATGGAATTTTTAAAAATATTTACTCTTTGGAGGAATATGCCAGCAATAGGGCTTAAAGCAAATCAATATCAAGAGAATAAAAAAAAAAGACATCACCTTTTGTGGGTGGAATTAGAACTATAAAAATTTGTTGTGGGAATAATGTTAATGATAAAGAATGATCATTTTGTGACGGTTGACTAGTTTTCTCTTAGTGTTGCAACGAGAAATCCTCAACTCTCTTATTTCCAAAACTCAAATCAACTTCATAGTCTTATGTTGTATTGTTATGCTTCCTTTTCCTCTTCAGTTTCTTTAGTGCCTTTGTTGTAGAAATTTCTTGCAGTGATTATTGCGGGTTCTTCACAATGGCGTCCCATTTTTGATTTAACCAAAAGTTACTACTAGGGTAGTGGTGACAACATTCATGATAAGTTCAAGAAGCCATTTGATCTGGGCTTGAATGATTCTGAAACTTATGTTTCATTCTGAATGTGTTTAAGCTCAGCATCAGAGGAGCCTGTAAAATTGAAGCTTACCTAAATTTTCAATTCCCAGAGCTTATCTAAGATATAGTAATTATTGGGTCCCCTGAATCATTCATAATCTCCTCAAATTCCTGTATTTTGTTTCAAAAAATTATTTAGAGCAAGCTTTCTTAGACTCTAAACCATTTATAAGCTTTCTCTCTGTTTCCCTTGTGCTTGCCTCTCATCCTACTTTGGCAAAAGGAATTAGCATTTTTCCCCCTTGATGGTGCATTTTTTAAGTTTTTTCTTATTTTAGTTAATCTTCTTTTGCTAAAAAAGGAAAAGTAACAACTTTTACAACTCGAGCTCATTTAATTGTTCCAGTAAACAAAAAGAAGGAATATTAGTATGTAAATGTTTTCCTGGAGATAGTGTAGTATAGTGGATTAAGAAACATTTTAAAGAATTTTTTTAGCACCTATTGTTAGATATTTATTTAAGTTTAATGCTAAATGATTCATTTTTTCTTCTTAATTAAATTGTTCTACATTGGTGGTTCTTTATATCGTAAAAGTGAAGTATCCATTTTTAAGTTTTTTCATTTGTATTTTTTTTGTTTTTGTTTCAAGATCAAAGCCAATAATTTTATGGCGGGTGTATCTTCATCTTATCATCAGTTAAATTTTAAAGATGGTAATGAAGTTGGCAAGAGTAAAGGTGAAGATAAGCTTATAGCTGTTATGAGTATAAATAGTAATTAGGATTTGCAAGCTACCTGCTCATTTGTATCCAAAGAGTTAATACCAAAAATTAGAATGGAGTTTGAGAAAAAAGAAGATGCTTACCAATTCTATTAGGCATATGCTAAAGAAATCAGGTTTACAATAAGGAGAAGCAGAAACCACAATGATAAATCTGGAAACTTCATTGACAGAATGTTTTATTGTAGTGTTAAAGGTAAATGAGAAAAAGACAAACGAGATAGTATATGAGAGTAGCACACCTTGAAACAACGTTTAGTTGTGAAGTTAAAATGAAAGTCAGTTGCTGAAGAAGTAGAAAACTCTATGTGGTTCTGTTTATTAAGGAGCATAATCACTACTTCTCTAGTCTAGATAAGACGCACTTATATAAATCTTACCAAAAGACAAGTTTATCTACAACAATGAAAATTAAAATGGAAAATGACTTAGGAATCCCACCAAAGACATCTCATGATCTCATGGTTAGGCAAGTTGGTGTTTAAGAGAATTTAGGTTTCATACCAAATAACTATAGAAATTAATTACGATCTAAAAGAATGAGAGATGCAAAAAAGAGGGGATGTAAGAGGTGTTCTAGAATATTTGCATAAAATGTAATTTAATGTCTGAACTTTTATTATGCTATCCAAGTTGACGAAGATGATTTAATAACCAACATTTTCTGGTCAAATGCAAAGATGAGAGCAAATTACTCAAATTTTGGTAATGTAGTTTGCTTTGATATAACTTACAGGAAGAACGATGAAGGTCATCCCCTTGCATTATTTGCAGGTGTAAATCTTCACAAGTAGACTTGGTGTTTCATTGTTATATAATGAGACATCCCTTACGTTTAAATGGTTATTTGATACTTTTGTGAAAGCTATGTGTGATAAAAGACCTAAACTATTCTTATAGACTAAGACGCAGCAATGACAAATGCTCTAGCACTAAGATGGCCTGAAACTCATCTTCTCTTATTTATTTGGCACATTTATCAAAATATCGTCATCTATTTAAGTGGTATTTTCTATTAATTCAAAAATTTTGCTAGAGATTTAAGCTTATGCATATATGATTTTAAAGAAGAAGAAGATTTTGTAAATGTATCGAATGAGATATTGCGCAAATGCGGACTTGAAGACAATGATTAGTTGAGACGCATATTTGGGATAAAGGAAAAATGAGCTTTAGTGTATGAAAGACAAATGTTTTTGTGCAGACATGATGACATCATAAGGAAGTGAGAGTATGAATAATGTTGTAAAGAAGTATGTCACTTATCAACACAAATTCTTAGAGTTTTTTTTATCACTTTGAAAAACTCCTTGAAGATCGTAGATATGAATAGTTTAAGGCTGATTTTAAATCAAGTACAAGTATTCACTCATTATTATATCCAATTGAAATTTTGAAGCATGCAACAAGTGTTTATACTCCTGAGGTGTTCAAGTGCTTTTAAAATGAGTGGTATAAGACTCATGATTCATGTATTGAAAGTTTTGGGAAGGTCGGATCAATCACAAAATATCAAATTACTCCTTATAAGAAGAGCTATTACCACACAACTACTTATGATTCATCAAATGGAATAGTTGATTGTAACTGTAGAAAATTCAAGCTTGCTAGCATTTTATGTTCTCATGCTTTGAAAGTTTTTATTGTGAAAAATATTATAGAGATCCCAAGCTAGTATATATTGAAAATGTGGACACATAAAGCAAAACTTAGCTTTGTAGGAGTTGAAAATTCAAGAATCAACATAAGCAATTTGGATCCCAAGATATGTCAAAGTATGTGGTATAAAGATTTGTGTGGACTATATGTTCAATTAGTTACAAAAGCATCTAAAAATGAAGAGACTTACAAAATTGTTAAAGAATGTATTTTGAAGATGATGGAAATCATAGATGCCAGACTACAAGGTAATGGATCAGTTGTCCAACACTCAATGTGAGCTCCAATGTTAGATTGCAAAGTAAAGAGATGGTTCAATATTCAAGTGTTATAATAGATCACTTGAACCAAAATGAGATTCAAATTCGTGAAAAGAACAGTATTGGAATTAAAATCAAAATCAAGAAGAAAACTATTTCAAGTAAGAGATTGAGGGGCGGCTTAGAGAAGGCTTTTAAAAAAAGTTCATACTCGAGTAAATCTTACAATTGTAGCACCAACATTACCACTTAATTTTAAGGCTTTATTTGTAAATTTTTTAATTCTTGAATTCCATGTCCTTTATATAAAGACATTAATTTTTTCTATTTTAAAGGTGAGACAGGGTATAACAGAAAACGTTCAGATTGCTCCAGCAAATGTCACAACCTCAGTACCAACATTACCATATAATATTGAGGTTTCATTAAAAGAATTTTTATATTTTTGAATTTTATCTCTTATATAATTTTTTTCCTTTTTTTGGGTGAGATAAGGTATAAGAGAAAACTTTCAAACTACATCAACCCAATATACAATTTCCTATCAAAGAGACAATCAAGCCAAGGTTTGATTAGTATTTTAAACTATACCAGTTATGTTTTATTTAATTTCTCATTAATTTTTTGTTTGTTTTTCAGTATGCAAATCAAATGCAAGGAACTGAGATTTGTATTAATAACTTAAATATGGTTTAGATTCACCTACCGTATTATTTGTCTAAACAATTTCTCCAGGTACACATTTACTTTTTAATAAAAAAGATTCAATGTTTTAACAATAAATCTAAGTATTTTGATTATATACTCTTTAACTTTTTTATGATAGGTTATCTCTGCCAATTTAAGTCAAACAAATTCTATTGAAGGTGTTCCATGTTCTATGGACATGACCAACTCCGAATTGGTATTTATCTTTTGCCAAAATACTATTAATAATGAAATTTTGTTTAGTAACTTATTCACAATTTACTAATGATAATATTTATTTATGAATCTTATAGGCATAACAACCACATGGTATGAGCGATATGAGGATAAATAACTCACAAGAAAATGTTAATGTTAACTACAATAGTGTAGATATAGGTGGCTTTGTTGAGATGAGTAATTGTCTAGTTCCATGTCCACGAGGCATGCTTTGTAAGTATAAAGTGAAAAGAAAGTAGAGAGCATAAAAAATGGACACCGAATTTCTAATTTTTTTTTGGGATGACATTATAGGGGAAAATATTAGCAAAAGTAAAAATGTAAATGAAGTTGTAATATGAATAAAGCAGTGAGAAACTCATGGTGGAATGGGAAAAAAAACCACCTTATATATAAATGTGTCTTTATAGGTTATAATCTTAAAAGTAGCATTCTTGAAAACAAATCAACATAAGTCAGTTTTGAGAATAAATCACAGTCTCCAAGTATAATAGCTACAAAGGATCTTTGCATTCATGAGCTAAATAATTCTAATATAAGTATTGAGTTTAACTTTAGCTTTCCTTGAATATGCACCAAAGAGAGCAAAGAGAACCAAGAAGTTGAACCAATTGTATCTAGAAAAATGACATCATTAGGAAGAAAAACAAACAACATGAATAAGGAATTGCTCTTCTTGAGCAAAACCCATCTTGAAAGTTTTAACTCCTATGCATTAAACAACCATATGTTTTTAACATCGAAAAAGTTATGCATATCTTGGATTACAATAAAACATAAGTCTATATGCATACGTTTATTGTAATAACCCAAACCACTTGCCTACAGATATTGTCCACTTTAGATTGCCCTTAGGGCCAAGCCCTTCACGGTTTTGCTCTTTCCCCTTCCAAAAAACACGTCTTCGGAGTAGAGATATTCATAACCTTATAAGGCATACTTAGTTCTCCTATCCAACTGATGTAGGAGTTCATACTCTTCACCACCTTAGGGCCCAGCCTAGTTGGTACAACGGTCTGAGTACCAGCTTTGATACCATTTGTAATAGCCTAGACCACCTACTTACGGATATTGTCCACTTTGGGTTGCCCCTAAGGCCAAACCCCTCACAGTTTTGCTCTTCTCACTCTCAAGAAAATGCTTCTTGTGGGGGAGAGGTATCCATACCTTTATAAGGTATGCTTCGTTCTCCTCTCCAACCGATGTGGGATCTCACACTATAAGTCATTTATGTTGCACGTATTTGTTTTCTTTGAGTGTGAGATGCTACATCAGTTGGAGAGGAGAATGAAGTATGCCCTGTAAGGGCATGGATACCTCTCCCCCTAAGACGCGTTTTCCCAAGAAGGGGGAAGAGCAAAATTGTAAGGGACTTGGCCCTAGGGGCAACTCAAAGCAGACAATATCTATGGGTAGGTGGTCCAGGCTGTTACAAATGATATCAGAGCCGGTACTCGAACTGTTGTGCCAGCTAGACTGGACCCTAAGGGGATGGAGAGTGTGAGATCCCAAATCGGTTGGAGAGGAGAACAGAATATACCTTATAAGGGTATGGATACCTGTCCCCCACAAGACACGTTTTTCCAAGGGTGGGATGAACAAAACCACAAGGGATTTAGCCCTAGGGGCAATCCAAAGCAAACAATATTTATGAGCAGGTTACAAATAGTATTAGAGCTGGTACCCGAAACGTTGTGCTAGCTAGGCTGGCCCTGAAGAAGGTTGTGCCCTAAGGGGGTAAAGAGTGTGAGATCCTACATCGATTAGAGAGGAGAACGAAGTATGTGTTATAAGAGTATGGACATCTCTCTGCCTAAGATGCGTTTTCTGAGGAAGGGAGAAGAGCAAAACTGTAAGGGACTTGGCCCTGGGGGCAACATAAAGTGGATAATATTTATGGGCAGGTAATCTGAGTTGTTACATTTATCTTAACCAACTGGACTTCAACTCATGCTAGAAAGGCAATATTATGTGAAGACATAATTCTTGTGTTTTAAGGTCAGGGCAATTTGGCATTGCTTTTTTAGGAAAAAATGAAAAATTAATGGACTAGCATACACTTAGAAAATTCATACAAGTTTCATCTTGTTTAACAAATAAGATACATTAGATATGCATAATCAAGCAATGGCCCAAGTTTTCACTAACATAATATTTTCTATTTTGAGATTGTGTAGAAATCCTATGTTTTAAGAATTCCTTGAGCAAAATGTCCTACTACCATATGAAATTGATTAAATCAGAAGGATAAGAAGTAGGGCCAGAGATGGCTATAAAAATCAAAACTATTCATCCATGCACAGGATTTCCAAGAAGTAGCTAAAACTTTGGAAGAAAAATAGAAGACAAAAAGAAAAGAAAAGATCACGGGTTGAAAATGAGCTCTCCACATTTGCATTTCCAACTCATGGGCTTGTAGTTGGAGTGATTAGGGGTAAGAAATTATCAAAACCGTAGGGGAATTTATTGAATTTCTATGCCTATCTCTGATTTGGGAATTTATGAGCACCAAAATGGCTTCACAGTGCCCACACCTTCACTTCAAAAAATACATCGAGCAATCTTTTCATAATCAAAAGGAGGGAGTAAAGAGCAACTCTATTTTTGCTTTTATTTCTTTAAAAATAAGAACATCAAAGCAAGGAAAGGTTATAGACATATAACGTGACTGCTCACCAATCAAAATCAATTTTAAATCCTCAAATTATTGCTTTAAGATTCAACCAAAATTTAACTTTAATATATAACTTGCAAAAATAACTTCCCAAACCACCATCTAAAATTAATCGCAATTCCGAAATCATGGAATGAAAGAAAAATAGAGCAAATTGTATAGGCTTACAATGAAAAGGACATAGATCACTTCCGTAAATAAGCCTTACAAATATATCAACAAAAATTAAACATGGTAAAAGGTGGTGAAATTTATGCAGCTAAGTTCATCTTCATTTATAGGATACCAGGAGATAGATCTTTTATAAATTTCTTCATTGTCAACCTCCTGATGAAAATCTCCATTTCTCTCACCAAAACCTCCAATCATTGTTCAAAAGATCTAATCTTTTTCCATTTTTCTGTCTTTCAATTGAAGAATCTCATTCATCTTCTCTGATGAAAAAAAAACCAAGAAAATTTGAAAAAAAGAAGAAGATTAGAACAAAGAAAAAGAATAACATGGAGAATGATTCCATATTTTTATATCAATGTGGGGAGGAAATCAAAATAATGAGCCTTTCTTTTCTTCATGTCTCTCTTTGGAACAAGATCTAAGAAAATTAAGGGTTCAAATGGGAAATAAAGGTTGGAAGAAAAAAAAAGCAAAGGAAAGAGATTACATCGGCTTGGCTTAGGCGGGAGCAAAGCTGACATCGTGTTTAAATGTAAAATTTGGTTAAAACGTCGTTGTATTGTGGCAGAACAAAGTTGGAACAAACTTATTATTATTATTATTATGTTCTTTTACACTTTAATGTTAAATGATACTCATTATATTTTAAATATTCAAATGTAAATTATTTTTAAAAATTACGAAAAGTTCTTAGTGAATTTAAATTATTTAATTATAATGTCATGTAAGTTAACAATTCAATTACTAAGAATTGACATAAAACTTAATTTTTTAAGATTTTAAAATACTGTCAATATTATTTTGATAATATTAAAATATAATATAATAGTAAAATTTTATTGAAATTTGTTAAAATGTGATTCAAACCCTAACCATTTTATCATCTTAAATTTAAACCGTACATCATTCTAACGTAACTTTTGGTTCTTTGAAAATTATTTGCGAATAACTATTTATTTTTTCATCTTCCAAGCATTGCAAATTTGTGGTACAGGATCTATTTGAATTTCAGAGTTTAAATCGAAAATAATCAATTTTGTACTTTACAGTTCCTCACTTTTCATGAAAAAGAGAGACAAGATATTTTCCCGAATTTCCCAAACTCAAAATATATTTCTATCTTTGATTCGTCCAAATCTAAAATCCGGTTCAAATGCCCTTCTGCTTACGATAGGATTACATATTACGTTTTCGCAAATATAAATTTGTTAAGAAATATAAATAAATATACAAGCATAATAAATAAAAAATTAAGAGTTAAATTAAAAAACTGGACAGCCAAATTAAAAGTAGAGGTAAGACATAAAAAAGTAAAGATTTCTCAAAATATAAAAATAACTTTATGATATATTCCAGGAGGGAGAGAACTACCAACTCGATGCATGACGTCCGGGATCCATGTATATCACATCCGTATAATCAAAACAATAATAAAATTCTTCTCGAGTTCACATCCAATTTCCTCGAGACTGTTTTTCTTGGATAGTTTTGACCATTTTCATTATTTCCATGCATGGAGATTTCTCAAACCTTTTCATGTAAGAGTAATCTATACTGATTAAATATTAAAATATTAAAGAGTTTATAAGTGATAAGAGTTAATTATTTAAAAGACTAGTTTTAATCATTTTGACAATAATTGACCCAAGCTTAATTTATTATTAATGAGCTATACAATCTTAACAACTTAGTCCTTAAAAGTGATAAACTATCCAAATGACTAGTTTTAATTATTTTAATAATAATTAACTCAATCTCAATTCTTATTAATGAACTTTACATTCTGTCCATAATAAAATTCTAATAGATATTATGAAAGGAATATAATTTTCTGTATAGCTATCTTTTAGTTACTGAATTGAATAAACTACCATATTTGGTTTTGCTATTAAGAGTTCCTCGTTACTATTGTTTCAAAAAGTATACTTTCTTAAAATTCTAATCTTAAAAAGTATTTGAATGATTAGGTAAAGTGTATAGAATAGAATGATACCTCAATTAAAATTACAAAAATAAATTACATAAAAATTATTATGAGATAGGAAATATGAGTTATAACACGAATACTTACTAATTAAAACTTATAAAATTAGAATCATCACAAACTCTACTTTAAGATTCTTAAATTGATTTATTTATTGTTATATGAAATAAGAAGATAGTTAGGTAGTAAATCAAACTAATTACAATTATACAATTTAATTTGTTCTAATTACCATACGTTCTAAATCTTTTGTATCATTCATTATTTATCTTCATCTAGATATTTTATGAATAATATCTATATATTTTATGAGTAATATCTAGATTCTTCTACAATTTATTACACGAAGATTTAATTGATTAATTTCCACACTATCTTACTATTCACATGTTGCTTATGTTTACTTTATGGCATACGAGAATTAGCACGAAGTAAACTTATCACTATTGATTAATTTTATTATAAAATAGATTAAGCTATAGTTAGTATAGAATTTTTGCACTACCTGTCTCTACTTTCTCAAGAACGAATTGAAACTAAACTCATATATGCTTCATTTTTAAATAAAAGGCTAGATTCCTTGCTAGATATAAGTCGAATATCACAAAATAATGAAACTTGATATTGTTTATGTCGTAGTTCTTCTAACATTATTTTCAACCATATTGCTTATTAAATTGTGCAGCTGCTGCATATTCTGCTTTTATTATTGAAGTAACTACAACTGATTGTAGCTTTGAAACTCAACTTACAACCTAGCCAATAAGCATGAACATATACCTATAGTAGATTTACTTTTATTAAGATCAATTACACAATTAGAATTAATATATCATTTGACAATAAAATATGATCATCAATATTGTAATTAACATCATAGGTCCTTTAATATATCTTAAGTTCTTGTTTAAAATATTCCAATACTCTCTATTAAGATTTGCAATATACCAACTAATGGCTCTCACTACTAAGTGCGATGCCCAATTTTATACAAATCATAGCTAATATTAAACTTTACATTATAGATGCATATGATATCCAAAACATCTCCATTCTTTCATCTTCATTGGTAAGGCTCATACTAGAGGATAATATGAAATTAATAAAAGAGATATAAACTAGTTTACATGTTTTTATATTGAAGCATTGCAAAACCTTTTTTTGGGAAGAAGTATACACTAGCTTACATGTTTTCATATTGAAGAGTCGCAAAACCTTTTTTGGGAAGTTTTTTTTAGGTAGCGATGTCATCCCATCATTTCTATCTCAATGAATTTGCATCACTAAAATCTTGTTTATTAGTCTCAATTCCTTCATTTCAATATCTATAGCTATCATTGCATTCAATTCTTTAATATAATCTTTATTGGGGTCTACAACTAATATGTTGTTTACATACAATAAAAAAATAATAAAATTGTTATCTCCAAACCTCTTAAATATGCAAGGGTTGCATTTAGCCTATTTTTCTAAAGCTTATAAAAGAATCATATCTCTTATACCAAAGTGATGATACAAGTTCCTAAGTTTTATTTTTATAAAGAGTTTTAATTTTTTCCTATGTTACTGCCATATATTTAAATCATTTGGATTAGTAAGTAATTCTTGGAGAGTTGGTGACTTTCTATCATCTATTAAAAGGTTGTATAATTTATTTCCCTTATATACTTTAAGCTTCAATTTAGTGGTAGTTCTCTGTGATCTGATTGACAAATGTTTGGATCTTCAAAGTCAATTGGTTCTTGAACATCTTGCCTTAGTGTTGCCTTAAGAAGTCTCTTATTAAAAGTCCTTTTTTCACCAATATTATATCATAGTATGTAAACTTCTTCAAGAATTTATGTTATCTTTTTTCTTTGTAATTTATCTTTTTACAAACGTAACATCCTTGTTGATAATAACTTTGTGGGCAACAGGATCCCAAAGTGATGCTCCTTCACTCATTTAACATATCCTAAAACTAAGTATATCTTCAAATGTGGATCCATTTTCTTGGTTTTCTTATCATTATACACAATGTACACATGACTGTCATATATATGAAGGTTGAAACAATTCACTAGCTTCTTAGTCAGTATCTCCATTGGTGTTTTTAACTCAGTTGCAATTCATCGAACCTAATTCACTATATTATAGGTGGTATTGATTACTTTTTGCTCAAAAGGCCATAAATAGGTCTACAACCCTTAAAATTACTTTTGTTCTCTCTAATAAAGTCATGTCATGTGCTTTGCCACTTCATTCTATTAAGGAGTATATATAACAACTACTATCTTTTGATGCCTTATTAGTAACATGCATCAAATTTATTGCTAGAATGTTTTCCTTCGTTATTCATGCTTAAGCACTTTATCTTTTTTATCAAAATCAAGCTCAAAGAAGTTTTGAAGACTTTAATTGAGAATACATGTCCTTTGCTCTTAATAGGGTGCATCCAACCCCTCCTAAAATAGTCATTAATAATACAAATAAAAAGATTTACTCCTATATGGATAGAATTATTGCTTGCCGCACATTAGAATAAACCAATTCAAGGACAATTTTGCTTTTTTTAAATTTGATGTGTTAAATTTTACATGGTATTATTTGCTTGTAACATAATACTCATAAAAGGGTAGCAATATCTTTGTGAGCCTAAGGAGTAACTTTTTCTTAACAAAGATCTTTGATTCTTCTTTAGATATGTGTCTAAATTTATGATGTTATAACATTGAAAATCCTTCACTTTATTTAAAGAGACTAATACTTTTGTTTTTATTAATATCTCTCTCTTTAAATTGTACAAGTTTGTACAATTCTTCTCTCCACTCATAAGTACAAATACACCTTAAATTGTTTTTAAAATCTTATTGGAAATTTATATTTTATATCTAAGATCATTTCGTTTTCCTAATTCAATAGAATTTTGCTTTAAGCCCTTCACATATGAATTGTTCTGTTATATATTTTGAATTTGATTATTCCAATGACGATAACCTTAGAGAATAATCTTCATAACTATACATAAGACCTCTTGTGATGTGTTCATAATAATGAAACTATTATCTTCTAGTGTTCATATTAAAACTAGTTCTTAAGTTAAAGACCCATAAATCAAATAGTGACTTCTTGCTTTCATTTGTTATATTGTCATATATTTCCTTGAGGACTATATTTTTTTTCCTACCAAATCCTTTTTAGCCTTTCTTGCCATAATTTTAGTTATTTAAATTCTTTTTACTTTCTGATTTTGACTTACCATAATTTTGGCTCCCACTTGGTTCAAGTTTCATTGATATCCCTCTTGTGACCGTCATGTCTTTAACTTATTATAAACTAGATTGTCCATTTTCCTAATTCTTGTGCTAACTTTCTTCCTCCATAATTGCTGTTACAACATCATTAAATATTAGGTAACAAGTAAGAAGATTATTTGTTGAGTTGATGACGAGTTAATTATGAAAAGCATATAAAATCTAAAGTTCAAGTTCTTCATATTTATGTGGTTTTATTTTATAACTCAAAGATGTGAGTGGAGATAAAAGAGTAGTCAAATTATTAATGCACCGAATTTCTTTAAAAAATTTACTTTTTTTCAATTAACTTGTTGTTGTATATATTTGTGAGATGATCTAATATCTTTATTATTATTTTTTGATAATCTATAATTGACAAAAATTCATCCATTAAAAATACATGTATATTTGCAATAATATTCACGTATATTTAATTCCACTTATTGTCATTTGTGGAATCCATCATCCTTCCACTAATCATTATAAGTCAAATATTCATTGCGAATATAGCTTTCATCTTCAACTTTTACAATGAGAAATACTATCATTAAACTTCTTAATGTTAAATTTGGTTGCTATTGTATGTATTTGAAATTGCTTTGAATTAAGAAAAATAGCTCTTACTATTTCGCGTGAATATTACCTAATATCTTCAAAGGGTAAATATTATCCAACTTATTTCTTGTTAAAGCATCCACTTATACTAGCAACCACGTAGGATAAGTGGACACACACTTTAATAAGGCTCTGATGCCATTTTTTGAATTAATTAGGTGACTCAAGTAGGATATTAACTCAATTAAGATTGAAAGAAATAAGAGACACAAAATATTGTTACAAATAGAAAAAAGAGTTAAATTGTAAACATTCACTAAATATTTAAAACCTAGAAGAATGGGATCCTCACATACTATACTCTTGAATGCTTAAGCTTGTTTTTCTATACATGAATTAAGAAAATAGATGAGTATTTACAAGTTATTTAAACTAATTATAGCCACATATTTTAATTTTTTTCTATTTATAACATATTCTAATATTTACTTTTGCACTATACATTTTTTTTCTTTATCTAGATATTTTGTGAGTAATATCTAGATTCTCTTATTAATAATCTTTATATATATAGAGAGGGAGAGAAATCCATTTTGGTATTTTCATTCAACTAGCTGATGATATTTGATATTTTAGTGTTGATATACACCATAAGTTTCTTTTTTACTTGCTAGATAAAAATGGACTTTGGCAGAAGGAAATATGCAAATTCCAAAATTATCCCCTTTTCAAGCAAAAAGAGTTAACAATCATCTCCTACGAATTCTTTAATCATAAATATATATTTTTTCAAACATTTAGATATAAAGAATAAAAATCATATAAGAACAATCATAGCAATATTAGCAAACATCATGAAAAGGATACAACCTTTTATGCATTCCTTATTAGAACAAAACATTGTTAAAGCATCCTAAAAAGGAGGTCTAACCCGTAGTAACAAAAGGTTTACATTATGTTTGAGTCTTTTTTAGTGATTAGTTGGGCAAAATTCCTCTTTTGATTTTGAGTCATTGATTTGTCAGTCCTTTCATTAAATTTTGTTGTTAACTGTTGCTTGCTTGACATTTTCAGTATGAAAAGTGACATTAAATAAATTGATTGAGAATTAATGGGTGGCATGTGACAAATAGACTAATCTTATTTTATTAAAATTTAAAATTTAAAATTTAAATAATATTATATTAATTGGTTTGATACAATAATAAACTAAATACTTCACTATCCTTTTCTTCATTATGTAATAATATTAAAAATAAGATTGTTAATTTCTTATATTTTATTTTCTATATGTTTATAAATAACTAATTATAAAAAATAAAACCATAAAACTTGTAATTATTTTACAGAGAAATGTCCAAAAACTCTGTAGGCTCCACGAGGAGAGTAAGTAATCCTCGCAGCAACTCGACAAACACCATTGGTAAGACAGTTGGTGGCTATATATTCGGTAGGACAAAATTCTCATAGGAAAGACAGTCGAGAGCGTCTCTCCTGCTTTCTGCAACTCCTTTGTTCTGTTCTTTGTTTCTCTATGCATTCGCCAACAACAGCGACGAACGAATTGTTTTGGTCACATTAACACTTCCCTTTTGGTTCCGTGAACTCTCCTCCATTAACCAGAATTCTCATTCTTTCACCCACAAAAGGAAAGAGGAAAAGAAAAGTTCTTGCCTTTCTCTACAGGACAAAACAAAGAGTAGTTAATAGTCAGTTGGTTCATCTTCAACATATCTCGTCACCCAAAGGCCACCACTACTCGTATATCTCTCGGTTTCCTTTTTTTGGTGAATATTCAACACCTACTCTTTGAAAAAGAGTCTGTTTATATACTGTGTGTAGGTTTGTTCCCTTTTTTTCTTTTAGAGATTGACGAACAAGAGGAGACTAAGTATTTGTTAGTTTTCAGGTATGGTTTTATAATTTTTAGAATCTGTTTTAATTAACTATCAAGACTTTGACTTATACTCGTCTCGTTGTTTACTTCCCGATCAGGTCGAGGGTAGCGATTGCCTTATTGGATACGTTACTCTTTTATAGAGTCTGGTTTCACCTTTCATCTTCTTAGGAAAGTGATGGAAATGGCGGATAAACCGAAGTTCGTAAGTGAGAATCGGTTTTCTGCTTTATGGGTTTTGTTTAACAATTCTTGTTTTCTTGTAAAGGTCGAGACTTTATCTTGTTAAACGTTCTATTGGGTTCTGGGTTTGTTTCTTCTGTTCAATTAATTATTACAATGTTGTTGATTTTATTAATTGTTGGATGTAGTTACTTTGTCTTTTCTCCAACAGAAAGTTTGTTTCTTCCTATTCCTCTCTCTTCCATTCATTCACTATTTCATTTCTTTCTTTTCTCATCTTTCGCTTTCTTCTTTATATTGGATTAGGAGATCGGCCCTCCGTTTGAGGGTGGTGGGTTAGAGCGAAATATGGAAACGCAAAAGATTTCCGTTTTGGATCATGCAAATGGATTGCCGTACACTGCGGAGAAATCTGACAGCTTTGTAATTGACATGGAAAACTTCTCTCATGGCAGCAACAAGGATGTTAATGCAAATTCAAGAATTACTGTAAGTCTTTGAATATCTGTTCTTAAGATAAAATTATGACACCTCAAGTAATATCCTCCATCTTTTAATGTTCTCCAATCTCCAACAGTGAAGTAAAGCTTCAACGAGTTAACTGTGTTTCTTCTCTAAATATTTTCCATCACAAGGACTGAGGATTTAATCTCTTTTGTTTTTCTATCTGTTCTTTCTTGCATCCTTGTCTTCTTGTATTAAACAAACCTTTGTTTGTGGAAGGGGGTTTATTTTTTTGTTTTTTTCCAATGAATGAATCAGTTGCAGAGAAGCCTTTCCAGAAAAGGGCCTCAACGAGTCATTGAAAAGAAAATGAATCCCAGTACATCATCCAAGGACAGAGAAGCCATTGTTAGTAATTCTTCGCCAAGAGGTAACAATTTGCTTCTCAAACTTTATTTTAAGTTACATTTTGCCTCTGTTTCATTGTTGTCCTTCTTAGAGCTTCTGTTATATTGGCATTTATCAAAGAAATAGGCATATTTTCTTCCCTATATGATGAATTGATGATTTGAAAAGGAAAGATTTGTGGACACTTCAAGATAGTCCAATTCTGTGGATAAATTAACTTATCACTACCAATTTTTTATGGTTGAGTTTGCACTTTCTGGACCTTGAATTTATTTATCCGATAGATGTTTTATGCCAGGTAAAATACAGCAGTTAAAGAACAAACTTGTTATGAATTATTTATGACTAGTTTCAGTTAGTGGCTTCCATGGATGGACTAAAATACAATTTTTGATTACAGAACCTCTACAATCACACAACTTGTTTATCATTTGGTGACACCTGTGGTCCACTGTCACGGCTAGTACTTCTATTATAGTCACTAGCAATATTATTCCTCGATTCCCAATATTTTATCTCGACTTCTTCAATGGAGTTGGTCATTTTGCTGCTGTGTCAATTAAACTATGAAGATGGGAAAGGTAGTTAAATTGTGATACAGAAGTAACCTCACTCTACTGCAGTTAATGCATTGATGGGACCAACATACTTGCAGTTTTGAAAGTGAAAGGTTACCAAACTATGGATTCAACCATGGTAAATAAGGCAATTGAATTTCTTTACTCGGGTTTGCATAATTAATTTAATTTACCTCCATTTTGTTGCCACCCTTTTTGTTGAAATACTGTCAACTTTGCTATATCTGAAGACAGTGAAATATTAGTTTAGCAAAAGAATTTATCATTATATTTCCTTCATGGTATTATTATTCTGCAGCTACTTTAGTAGGCCCTAGCACGCTTGAAAAGGTCGCAGAAGTAGCAGTAGGGACCATGGATCATACCAATACCTCTCAAATTCATCATCAGATCACCATCACAACCAGTAACATGAATGCCAGAACAGAGGCCAGATGCCCATCAAGGAGAAACAGTTTCAAGCGTCCTTCATCGTCATGGGTTCTTGATCCCAAAAGGGTTCTCTTCTTTTTTGCCACCATGTAAGCATACAACTTAAGGCTGCAAAAATTTTCGATCCTTTTATGTTACTTATCTTCATGATTATTTTCTGATGGACTTGGTAAAATTATGTTTAGGTTTAGTCATTAGGAATGCTAGCATGTTCACATATTTCATCCTCTGTGTATTGCTCTGCGTGACAGATCAAGCTTAGGGACAATGCTTCTAATATACTTCACGATCTCAGTTGGGAGGCTCGCCCAGGGTGAAGATGTTCATGACTGATGACAGTGACAATTTGCCAAGCCACTTGTCACACTATAAAGCTTCTTGTTGGATAAAATCCAGAGGAATGTTATCAGAAAATGACACGTACGAGACATATTGCAGATACATAGGCTTGCTTTGACGAGAGATTCACGGTTTATGCACAACAAAAGAAATGATAATAGATCATAATATAATGGTAGCAGGCTAACTAGCAGGTTCGAGCTTGACACAGAGAAGCTTATACATTTTTACAGAAAGTTACTAAAAGTCCGAGATGATTGTGACAAGGAAAAGTTTCTTTATCGTTTTGTTTGTATAGATAAGAAAAGGTGGTGTGTTGGGCTATTGTGCGTCTCCAATCTCCACAGAGCTCGACAAGGGAAGAAAGACAATCGCTTTTGCTTTTATCCTTTTCTACATCATTTCTATTTCTTTACTATACCTTCCAATCCTGTGCTGTTTTAGTATTCCGCTTAAGAGTAGCTCTTGTTCATGGCTGTCATGTGACTGATAAAAGAGAAAAAAGCAGTATCAAAATTTTAAAGGCCACCAAGAAGCAAGCACGCGCACTAGGCCTTTATTTTAGCTCAAGTATTGAGCATTCCAGAAACAGGTGATGGGGGATAGCGAGAATGCTAAAGAATAAAGGCATAATGGTGCATGCCAAGCTCCAAAATTGAACTAAAAAAAAATCTGACTTCAAACCTATACTATTGGATTTATTCAGGACATTTATATGAATCATTAATCTAGATTTCCAGGACAGTCAGAGAGACAAACCTATACTCTTGGATTCTTCCCGGCTTGTTGAAAGTAGAATGCAAAATGCATTGCAAATAATGCGATTAAGGAGTAAGCACAATTCATCAGTTTCACCTTAGCGGGTACATTATAGGGAAAAACGAATTGTCCACCTACGCCATTAGTTAGCAGAACATTGCATCCTCGTGATCTTCTCCCTAGGAGGGAGATACATTTTTTTTTTTTAGTAAGATATTGGATATTGTTACTCGAAGAAATTTAACAAGAAAGAGGGAGGAGGAGGGAGATACATTTAATACAAAGACTTACCTTTTAACATCTAAAGCAAAAAAAAAGAAGAAAAAGGAAGATAAAAACAGAAACATATGCATACTTAGTCAATATTTGAAAGTAGTAATGATGCATGGGATCTATTACTATAAACATCACCAGTTTCTTCATGATACAAGAATCTGGAACAAGGAGGAACCAAATTACCTAATGTTCGATTAACAAAATTATCCACTGATGCAGGTGTGCGGTTAAACTCTACCAATTATGGTCTGCTTGGTGAAGAACATTCACAAAATGAAGAAGAGAAGATTCGACTCTCCTGTGAATGTAATCGTATTGCTTTCTAACTTCTCTTAGTTGAATGTGATCATAAGTTACGCGCTATAGATGTAAGAGGAATCTTGTAACGTTTTCAGAATCATGGTAGCTTTGAACATCTATTAGATACTAGAACAATATATTGGATTTTTATAGAGGTCCTGTCAACAATTGTGGCTGTCAACAATTGTTGGCTAGCATGAAGAATTGCATAGCAAGCACAAAAGAAGAGAGATAGTGACGTGAGAGAGAAAAGAAAGAGAAAGAGAGATACAAAAATATTTTGTAATATTTTTGGTTTAGTTTTTCTTTGTAATTCTCCAGTTTTTTTCCAGTAATAAAAGTCTTCTATCCTTGCTTGTAGTTTTTACCCTAATGTGAGAGTTTTTTACATAAAATTTGTGTTCATTACTATTCCTTTAGTCCTATTTAGTTGCAAACTTGATCTAATCTGGTCGATTTTAACAACAAGTGGTATCAGAGCAAGGTGAGAAAATTACGGCGGATTCTTTGGCATAATTCGTTCAGAGTTTTGGTAAGCACAATGAAAGTTAGTGAACAGTAATCAAAAGGTGATAAATATTCATTCATTTATTTTTGCATTAAACTGTGCAGTTACTGTAATTCAAGTACACAGTACTATTCACGTATTTGATACTATTCACGTATACGATATTATTCAAGTGTACGATACTATTTATTCATATGAGTACTATTCACGTGAAATAGTGAGAGCTAAATTATGTTCGTGATAGAAATAATGGCAGCAAAATTTGAAATTGAAAAGTTTAATGGGAGTAATTTCTCATTGTAGAATTTGAAGATAAAGGTAATCTTGAGGAAAGATAATTGTTTGGCAGTGATTAGTGAACAGCCAGCTGGAGTCACAGATGAAAAATGGAACGAGATGGACGGGAATGCTGTAGCTAATCTTCACCTAGCTTTAGCTGATGCAGTATTATCCAACATAGAGGAAAAGTAGACTACGAAGAAAATATGGGATCACCTCACTAAATTGTACGAGGCCAAATCACTCCACAACAAGATTCTTTTGATGAGAAAACTATACATTTTATGTATGGCGGAATCTACTTTGGTGACGAAGCACTTAAATATTTTAAATACTTTATTTTCCCAACTCACATCATTGGGAAACATAATAGATATAAGTGAACGTGCAGAACTTTTACTCCAAAGTCTACCAGAATCGTATGATCAACTTGTCATCAATTTAATAAACAACACAGATACTCTAGCCTTTGATAATATTGCAGCTACTATTTTAGAAGAACAGAGTCGGTGCAAAAGTAAGGAAGACAGGCTGGGAAGTTCGCAACAAGCGGAGGCTTTGGCGGTAATGAGAGGAAGATCAATGGAATGTCGCCCAAGTGGGAGTTATAGTCATGGTAGATCAAAATCCAGGAGTAAGAATAATTTCAAGTGCTACAATTGTAGCAAGAAAGGTCACCTGAAGAAGGATTATTGGAATCTGAATAAGAAATATTCTATTCCTCAAGAAAATGTGGCAAACACTCCAGATGATGGAGGTGCAATGGTCTGTGAAGCAGCAACGACTATCATAGGTAAGAGAAAATTTGTTGATGTATGACTTCTTGATTCAGCAGCTACTTTTCACATGACCTCTCGAAGAGAATGGCTCCATCAGTATGAATCTATTTCTGAGGGATCTGTGTATAGCTGTAATGATCAAGCTCTGAAGATTGTTAGTATCGGCACCATCAAGCTAAAAATGTATGATGGGACAACTCAGACGATTGAAAAAATGCGACATGTGGAGGGCTTAAAGACGAATTTGTTGTTTGTAGGACAACTGGATGATCTTCGTTTTAGATTTGAGATTCAAAACACGATTATGAAAGTGATTAAAGGAGCGCTAGTATTTATGAAAGCAGATAAGATTATTGCAAATCTGTACATGCTGAAGGAAGTAACTTTGCAAGAAGGAGAGGCATCCGTTGCAATGACTAGTCTAGACCACAAATTTGCAATAATGTGGCATAAAAAGCTTGGACATATGTCAGAATAAGGAATGAAGAGACTTGAAGAGAAGAATCTACTTTCAGGTCTCATAAAGGTATCACTACCCTTCTGTGAGCATTACATTGAGAGTAAGCAAAATATTGAAATTTAACACATCAAAGTTCAGAAGCAAAGAAATTATAGAATTGATTCACTCCGATGTATGGCAAGCACCAGTTACATCCCTAGGAGGAGAAAATTTCTTTGTATCATTCATTGATGATTATTCGAGGAGATGTTGGATGTTTCCTATCAAGAAGAAGGCAGATGTGTTTTCAACTTTCAAATTTTACAAGGCGCGGGTGGAACTCAAATCTAGTAAGAAGATCAAGTGTTTGCGCTCAAATAATGGAGGCAAATATACTGGAAAAGGATTTTATGAATTCTACAAGCAAGAAGCCATTAAAAGGCAATTCACTACAACATACACTCCTTAACAAAATGGAGTAACAGAGCGGATGGATAGAACTGTGTTGGAAAGAACCAAAGTGATGTTAATAACTGCAAGCTTAGATAAGAAATTCTGGGCAGAAGTAGTCAATACTGCCTGTTATGTGATGAATCGAGCTCCATCAACTACAATTGAGTTGAAGACACTGATGGAGATGTGAACTGGTAAACTAGTGGATTATTCCAAGCACCATATATTTGGAAGTTCAGCTTATGTAATGTTCAATGCCCATGAAATTACAAAGTTGGATCCAAAATCTAAAAGATGCATTTTCTTAGGGTATGCTGAAGGTGTGAAGTGGTATCATCTGTGGGATCCCACTTCCCACAAGATTATTATCAGCAGGGATGTTATCTTCATAGAAGATAAGGATCAAGAGTAAGCAGAAAATGTTGGCACCGTACAAGAGAATCTAGAAACTACAATAGTACAAGTGGATAGGGAAGTTAATCAAAATAATTCTTTTGAAGTTGCACCAGAGCACAAGGAACAAGAACCAGTTGAATATGATGTTTGAGATACTCAGAGACCAACTCACATAAGACGAGCACCGAGCTGGCACTCAGATTATATTATGAAGAGCAATATTGCATACTATCTTTTAACTGAGGATGGAGGGCCATCAACTCTTTAAGAAGCAATGAATAGTTCAGATGCATCTCAATGAATGGCAGCAATGCAGGAAGAAATTGAAGCTCTGCATAAGAATAAGACATGGGAGCTGGTATCACTACCATAAGGAAGAAAGCCTATTGACAATAAATGGGTTCACAAGATCAAGCGGAGTGGTGACGGTTAAGTATATCAATATTGTGCTAAATTGGTGGTAAAAGGATATGCTCAGAAAGAAGGTATTGATTTTAACGAAATCTTTTCTCCTGTGGTTTGACTCACTCCAATTCAAGTAGTTCTGGCAATGTGTATGTTTGACTTACATCTTGAGCAGTTAGATATGAAAACTGCATTTCTTTATAGAGATCTTGAAGAAGAAATTTATATGCTCCAACCAGAAGGTTTTGAAGAAAAAGGGGAAGAGAATTTAGTTTGCAGGTTGAACAAATCTCTATATGGTTTAAAGCAGGCACCGAGGTGTTAGTACAAGAGATTTGATTCCTTCATCATGAGCCTTGGATATAATAGACCCTTGTGCATATTTCAGGAGGTTTGAGAAAGATGATTTTATAGTCCTGCTGTTGTATGTAGACGACATGTTAGTAGCAGGCCCTAATAATGATCATGTCAAAGAATTGAAGGCGACAGAGATGTAAGCAACATGAAGCAGCAAGGTAAAAAAGAATGGTGTGAAGATATGATTGATTATCAATCAAATCTTCAAGTGAGAGAATTGTCAACAATTGTGGTTGTCAACAATTGTTGGCTAGCATGATGAATTGCATAGTAAGCAGAGAAGAAGAGAGATAGTGAGGTGAGAGCAAAAAGAAAGAGAAAGAGAGATACAAAAATATTATGTATATTTTTGGTCTAGTTTTTCTTTATAATTCTCCATTTTTTTCTAGTAATAAAAGTCTTCTATCCTTGCTCATGATTTTTACCCTAATTTGGTAGTTTTTCACGTAAAATCTGTGTGTTCATTACTATTCCTTAGTCCTATTTAGCTGCAAACTTGCTCTAATTCGGTCGATTTTCACAACAAGTCTGTAGCATTAAACATTTCTTGGATCATGAGAGAGGGCTTACATTTTTGTAGAGAAAATAGAAGAATGAGCTGTAATGAAAAGAAACAATTATTAAATGTGAACCTAAAATTTTAAAATATTGTGTTCATAAAATATTTTTATAACTTAGTCTATTCTATTCATATTTGATGTGGGACAACTCTGCTTTAAACGTTAGCGATATCGAATTAACAAAATCTTAAATATACATCACAAATTATAAAATTTTAGTTTAACTTGAATTATCATTTTAAGAGTTTCATATTTAACTAGTTTTTTAGTTTGATTTTCTTGTTTAAGATGTTGGGGAGAGAATAATAGAAGTAGTAATAATAGCTGAGCCTATAGGCTCAATCAAGCATCTAAGATATGACTGAAGAATTAAAGACATCAATATGTGGATTAAGATGCAAATTTGTGTGATATAAAATATTTATGATTGCATTTAATTTGTTATTTTATTTAGTATTAATTCAATAACTTTTTTTTTAAAAATGAACGTAAAGGAAAATTGATTTGACCAATTTTAAATAATGACTTCTAAATTAAATTGGGCTTGATATTTAATGTGAATATACTCAATGTTATCATCCAAACTTTAAAATTAATTGAAAAATAATTATAAAAAATCTCAAAATTTACTCAATTTAAAATATTAACTTAAACTTTAAAAGTGATGCTAAAATACTTTAACTTTTAATTTGTTGCAAAATAGCCTGATATTAAGTTTTCTGCTGACTTTGAAGACATGGAGTTTTTTTTTCTGCTACATAGCTAAGACATATTCTAATTTTGCAATATATAAATTTCATTATTTAATAAATTAAAAGTATCAAACTTTTGAAAATTCCTAAAGCTAATATCCAACCCCAACCCACTCTCTCCATTCCTCATCCAATGCTTTCTCTTCCAATTTTGAAAAGGTGTAGCTCTAAGAAATTTAATTATTTCGTAAACCCCAAAAACTTTTCCTAGTATGATCTAGTGAAGTCCAAAAAAAAAAAATCCCCCAACTCTAAAATAGTTGTTTTAGGTAATGGTGACAATATCGAGTAACCTGATTGATTAACCGGAAGTCCCAAAAATCTCAAAATTGAACCAACACTCCATAATCTCTTAAATATGAGTTAGAATGCATGAAAATGTTGAACAAGATGTTTAAAGCCCAACCCTGAAGTTCCGGATCACATTAGGGTTAAGTGACCTTATAAGGGCAAAATGATCTTTCTACTTTTAAAATAAATTTCCAGCAATTTTTCTTTAATCAAAACAAGACACTCCTCTCTTTCTTCTTGCATGAACAAAAGCTCTCCTTTCTCTCTCAAAATTTTTTGTTTTCTTTGCTTAAAATTAAGCAAACAAAAGGTGAAATCAAGAATCCAACCTTAGATCCATCATCCTCTCATCAAGACCTTGCCACCATATTCTAAAGGTTAGAAAAATGTAGGTATGTGTTAATCATTCTTGGGTTGAAGTATGATGTTCATGGTGATTTACTAATAGGTGTATGTGATTGGTGGTTGATTTTGGTCTAGGAAGCGAGGAAGCACCAAAGCCCTAATTTTAAAACAAAACCCTAACCCAAATCTCTAATCAAGGTAAGTGTTCTTTGGACTCAACTGAGCATGTTTAGTTATTATTGGAGTTATGGAGCTGATGAAATTGAATTAAGAATGACGGTTGTAGTGAAAGGAGTGGAATGGGTTTATAAATGTGCAATCTGGACAATTTCGAAAATACTATCCTTAGCTTGAAATAGATATCCTTTTTGAGAAAAATGTCTTCTACATAGCTAAACTAGACGTAATAAGCTTTCTAACGAGTATTAGAACACCTAAATCTGAGACCATTTGATTGCCCAAATGGTCTAAGAAACTCACTGCTGGTGTAGAGCAATTCTGCAGATACGCAAAGCTTCTAGCTTATTGTTGAACCATGATCAGGATAGTCAAATGACATCTAAAAATTATGAAACTTAGCTATAATTAAAGCTTAGGATGATCCCTAAAAGTTTCATGAAGGAACAAAATTAAATTCAAACCCAAAATATGAGAAAATGGTGAAAATGTCCCTATGGTCGAAACTAAAATTTCTGCTTAACTTTGTATCGTATCCTATTAGAGTTAACGTTAAAACTCTACCATATTTTTAAGTGTTGGAAACACTTGTTAGTGTCTTTATTTTCTATCTTTTTATGTGTTAATTTTCTTTGTTCTTGAGATTTGAAGCTATGCTTATGGAAATTAATCTTGTTTTATGTTAAGGTGTATTTTGGAACCAAATAAAAAGAACTGCAAACAGTTTGGGAAAAAAAAGAGCTGAACTAGGCATTGAAACTAATTAGACATGGCCTCGTGCAACAATCAAAAGCATGAAACGCAGTTGGTTGGAAGTATAAAGCAAATGACTTACATAGGAGTGAAATGCAGAAACAGAGAAATGTGGGTTTAAAAGGACGTGAACAGTACCTTTAGACCAAAGATTAAATTGTCACATCAGTGAATAGTCTTGCAAAAGTGTAAGGAAGGCCAAAACATAGACGTTTGGCCAATAATTAAAACAATAGAGGTGTGAATAGTAGGGCAACCCAACCCTTTAATTCGTGACATCAAGATGCAGAAGTGAGGGGTGAGGCATGAATAGTGAGGTGGTCATTAAACTTTAATTGTCCCATCAAAACTACAGTAACAAAGAAAAGACAATAGGGGTTTTGTGGTGGAGAGAAGAGGGGTAGCACGAAAAGAAAACAAAAACGCCCACAGCAGTCAAAATGCCCATAACAGTCGAAATAGTTAGGAAAAATTGTGATGTTGGGTAACTAAACTTTTATTTTTTGGTTTATAGAATCCTAGTTATTGAACTCTGAATATTGTGAGACTTTTTTTCTTTATTTCAATTGATTTATTAATCGAGTATTAATTTTTTTGGGTTATTGTTTGATTGTTTGATTTTATAGCTAGGTACGCAACTAGTTTGTAATTTTATTCAATCAATCGCTAGTTTAAATAGATTGATGTTCAATTTTTTTAATCAAAAGTAGAGACTAGGATTTTTGGTTACCACGTTAGGGACATGATTCTAGGAAAATAAATTGTCTAGGCTAAATATACATCGTATGTCTGTTGTCTAGTTTGACGATTTTCTTGATTCGTAAAGTTATTAATTAATTAAATATGAGATCGTATCTAGATTATTGATTAATAATAGTTAATTCAAATACATGTTTTGGTTAACTAAACATAAGAGAAAATAGGTAAAGAAATTTACCACGATGAATGCTTAACTAATAAATTTGATATTTTTAGTGTTGATGATCAACATAAGTTCAATAATGAAGAAGATCGGAAACCAAGATTTGTTCCTAATGATTGTTAGATTCTCATTGTTTTGTTATTAGTTATTTTTCAATTTCATATTCCAATCAAATTCTGTTTAATTCATAATTTAAAAACCTACTTTTATTGCGTAACTATTAACAACTGAATTCCTCGTGGGAATGATCCCTACTCTCCACTATCATATTAATTTGTGTTGTAGGAAGTTTGTTTCTTTTTATATTTGATTGCAGGCGATAGCAATCACTAAATTTTGGCGCCATTGTCGGGGAATTTTTTATGGTATTTGTACGTTACACGTTCGAATCAATATGAGAATTTGCAGTACAATCATGAAATTGAGAAAACAACAAAGAAATTAAGAAAGCATATGAAAGAAAAACAATAAGTATTGAGAGAAAAATGACAGAGGGAAAGAAACATGGATGCAAATCGCACTTTTCATCAACTGGCTGCTCCAGCTGAGGACCGACAACCTCACTGCATTAATTTTCCAAATTTAGGTGATAATAATACTTTTGAGTTGAAGTCGATACTGATTCAATTGTTACCCACTTTCCAAGGAACATTGGGAGAGGATCCTTATAAGCACTTGAAGGAGTTTGATGTTGTTTGTATAGGGATAAAGCCTACTAATGTCACCGAAGAGCAGATAAAGCTGAGGGCTTTTCCCTTTTCATTGAAGGACGATGCCCAAGATTGGTTATATTATTTCCCTCCTGGAAGTATTATAACATAGGCAGAGATGAAGAAGTTATTTATAGAGAAGTTTTTCCCAATTGCCCGGACCGCCAATATCAGAAAAGAAATATATGGCATCCGACAAAACACCAGGGAGTCATTATATAAATATTGGGAGAGATTTAAGAAGTTGTGTGCATGTTGCCCCCATCATCAAATCAGTGAGCAACTTTTGATTCAATACTTTTATGAAGGTCTTTTATCGACTGAGAGGAGTATGATAGATGACGCAATTGGAGGAGCGCTATTTGATAAAACATCAACAACTACATGGGATTTGATCTTAACTATGGCTTCTAACTCTCAAGAATTTGGAGTTTGGAATAATTATGGTTCAGAACATGTCAATAAGATAGGAGTTTTGTTGTTAGAAAGAAGATTAGATTATTTGGTTTCTTTGGTGCGTCAACTTGCGATATCTAGGAAAGAGGAAGTTAAGACTTGTGGTATTTGTTCTATGGTTGGCCATCCCACAGATATGTGTCCCTCTCTATAAGAAGACCAAGTTGAAGAAGCCAAGACAGTGGGTGATTATTTGAGACAACCTCAAAGAAAATAGGACCCATTTTCAAATACATATATTCCAGGTTGGCGAGATCATCCAAACCTCCGTTATGGCAACAATCAGGGACAACAAGTAAGTTCTAATTTTTATCCATATAAACAACCTTATGTGCCTAGACAACAACAACAAATGAGAAAAAGTTATGGTGTAAATAATTCCTTGGAGGGCATAGTCAAGACATTGGCCACGAATACTGTGAACTTTCAACAGAATACCATGAAATTTTAGCAATATACGCAAGCCAACATATAGAATCTTGAGACTCAAATGAGCCAAAAGGTGATTACCATCAATCGGTTAGAGGCACAAAATTCAAGAAAGCTCCCTTCTCAACCTGAGGTGAATCCAAAGAACAGTGCCTGTGCTATCACACTTTGAAGTGGTAAAGAGTTAAAGGAACCTACCCCAAAGGTTTCTAAGTGAGAGGTTGAAGAGGAAGTAGATAAAGAAGTTCCAAAGTAGTCACAAGAGAAAAAGGAGGGTGATTCTTGCATTGTCATGCCTCAGTTTAGTGTACAACTTCCTTTTCTTAGTCAATTTGCCAAGCAGAAGACGGAGGAGAAACAAAAAGAAATTTTGGAAACTTTTCGCAAGGTATAGGTCAATATTCCTTTGGTTGATGCTATTAAACAAATTCCTCGTTATGTTAAATTTCTTAAGGAACTCTATACCTTAAAGAGAAAGTTAAGTGGCAATGATAAGGTGCAGTTGGGTGAGAATGTTTTTGCTGTGCTTCAAAAGAAGTTACCTCCTAAGTGTCCAGATCTAGGTATGTTCACAATCCCATGTAAAAATGTAATCTGAAAATTAAGAAAGCATTATTAGTTGATTAATGTTATGCCTCAATCTATTTTTGAATCTTTTAATATAGGGCCTTTGAAAGAAACTAGTGTCATAATCCATCTTGCTGATCGATCTAATGCTTATCCTAAGGGTGTTCTTAAGGATGTCCTAGTTAAAGTTGATAATATGATTTTTCCTACTGATTTTTATGTTTTACAGAAGGGTAATGAAGATTCATCCACTTTTGTCTAAATTTTATTGGTAAGATCATTTTTGAAACTTCTAGAACAAAAATTGATGTCTATGATGGTCCTTTAACTATGAGTTTGATGGTGATGTATTTAAATTCAATATTTATGATGCCATGAAATTTCCTAATGATAATCAATCTTTTGTTTATGTGAGTTTTCTTGATACTTTAGTGCAGGAAACATTCCATTTAGATAAACCAGATAAATTATGGACTGCATTGGAAAATAGCTTGGATATTTAGGAAGGAAAAACACTAACCAATTATCTTGCCATTCCTGAGGAGCTGGGTACCACTTTCCAAATTTTAGAGCGGAGCAAATACTTGGAGGAACAAGTATATTTTCTAGAGCTAACTAAAAATAATTTGAAGTTGTTGCCATCTCTTATACAGCTACCAAAATTGGAGTTGAAGGCTCTTCCAGGTAACTTCAAAAATGTGTATTTAGATGAGCATGAAACTCTTCCTATTATTATTTTGAGCAGATTAACATCTTTGTAGGAAACACAATTGTTGAGTATGTTGAAAAATTACAAAGATGTTTTTAGATGGATTGTGGTTGATTTGAAAGGGATTAGCACATCAATTTGTATGCACCAAATTATATTGGAAGATGGAGTTAAGGAAACAAGATAGCCTCAACGAAGATTGAACCCACCAATGATAGAGGTAGTAAAGAAGGAGATTTAGAAGCTCTTCAACGTGGGAATAATCTATCCAATTTCAGAAAGTAAATAGGTAAGTCTAGTACAAGTGGTTCCTAAGAAAACTGGAGTAACTGTAGTGGAGAACACTTTAGGTGAAATGGTGCCCACCCATATGCAAAATGGGTAGAGGGTTTGTATAGATTATAGGAAGTTAAATTTTGTTACTCGTAAAGATCATTTTCCAAATCCTTTTGTTCACCATACGCTTGAAAAACTTTCAGGGAAAACTCATTATTGTTGTTTAGATGGTTATTCAGGTTATCAGCAAATTTCTGTTGCACCAGAGGACCAAGACAAAACGACTTTCACATATCCTTTTGGCACCTTTAGGTATCGAAGAATGCCTTTTGGACTGTGTAATGCACCTACTAGTTCCAAAGTTGTATAGTAAGTATTTTGTTTGATTATGTAGATGACTGTATTTAAGTTTTTATAGACGACTTTACAGTTTATGGTGAGTCTTTTGATACTTGCTTGATTAACCTTGAAATTTTTTTGAAACATTGCATTGAAAATAACTTGATTGTAAATTATGAAAAATGCCATTTTATGGTTAAGAAGGGATAATCTTAGGCCATGTAGTGTCTTCTAATGGAATTAAGGTTGATAAGGCTAAGATAGAAATCATTAAATCACTTCCTTACCCCATAAGTGTATAGGAAGTTCGTTCTTTTCTTAGAAATGCAGGTTTCTATCGATGCTTTATCAAAGACTTTTTAAAGACTACTTAACCCTTATGCAATTTACTTTAAAAAGATGTGGAGTTCAAGTTTGAAGAAGCATGTAGGAAGGCATTCGATGAATTAAAAGAGAAGCTAATCTCTGCTTCAATAATCTAGTCCCTCGATTGGAGTCTCCTATTTGAAATAATGTGTGATGCAAGCGACTATGCGTTAGATGTTGTTCTGGGTCAAAGGATGAACAAAGCGTTGCATGTGATTTACTATGCTTCCATAATGCTAAACGATGCCCAGAAAAACTATTCAACAACAGAAAAAATATTGGCAGTTGTTTTTGGGCTAGAGAAGTTCCGTTCATATCTATTAGGCACGCATGTCATAGTTTATTCAGATCATGTTGCATTGAAGTATTTGTTGTCCAAAAAGGAAGCAAAGCCATGCCTTATTCATTGGATTCTACTACTGCAAGAATTTGATGTGAAGATATAGGACAAAAAAGGAACTGAAAATCTGGTTGCAGATCACCTTAGTCATATCCGTCTAGACCTAACTTTAGACAACCTGAAAGATGAATTTCTAGATGAACATTTATTTGCCACCCAACAGGTAACACCTTGGTATGTTGACATAGTTAATTTTCTGATTACCAAGTCATTACCTAGTACTTTATCAAGAGCTGAAAATGATAAAATCAAAAGAGAGGCTAAATAGTATGCATGGGATGAGCCACATCCATGGAAATATTATTCTGATCAAATTAT
This sequence comes from Erythroxylum shatona, assembly GCA_027568895.1. NCBI lineage: Eukaryota > Viridiplantae > Streptophyta > Magnoliopsida > Malpighiales > Erythroxylaceae > Erythroxylum > Erythroxylum shatona. Next base: position 29,703,213 of record JAOSBK010000002.1, read on the forward strand.
TAGGTGATATGTATATGATAATGAGATCCCTTCTATATTGAATTTTTTTCCATTCTTTTGCATGTGGTGGACACTGTGGTCCCAGAAGGACAACCCGTAAGGTGCTTGAATGTGGTTTGTTTTGGCCTAAACTATTTTATGATGCTTATATATTTTGCAAGTCTTGTGATCGATGTCAAAGAACAGGTGGTTTAGGACCAAAAGACCAAAT
>JAOSBK010000002.1:29703523-29714922 GCA_027568895.1 Erythroxylum shatona
TATATATATAAGTGGGATAATATGGAAAGGAAAGATAGGAATATTTTGGAGCATGAGATGTTGATGAATATGAGGAGTCAAATGAATTGAGGTTGAGAGTTGGATGAATTCCAATTGGAAGTTGAATTGTTTTGAATAACATTGTAATAGACGAAGTGAAGTTGGGATAAATTCCAAGTTTTTCATGAGGGTAAATGTATGTTCTGACTTTCAGGGAAACACTAAATCGATCTAGGTAGAATTTGAGTTGTCTTCATAGAAGTTGTAGCATGTCTTCTTAGCTTTGCAATGGTATAAAGTATGCAATTTTTCGATATCGAAGTTAAAAGTTATGAGCATTACAAGTTATGATGTCGTAGATGACGTCTTTCCCGAACCATTAGAGTACATGAAGTGATATCGAGCTAGAAAGAGTTGAATTTGGGAAGATTACGAGGAAAGAGGATGTTAGGATGGGTTTGGGACCCTTTGGAGGGGTCTTGGAGAGTGAAAATCTAGTTTTACCCGAAGGTTACACGGCCTACCCGTGTAAAATCACACGGGTCGTGTGTTTCTGGCGCAGGAGCACATCTCACCCGAAGGTTACACTGCCAGCCGTGTAAAATCACACGGGCCGTGTCCAAAACGACAGAATATCATTTTGGGGTCTTCATAAAAGTTGTATATCTATGAGTCTTATTTCTAACCATCCAAGAACGAAGTCAAGACGACACCTGTAGAGAGAGTTATGGCAATCGGGCCAAAACATGTACAAAATGGGTAAGGACATGAACACGTTGGATTTGTTTGGCCATAACTTCTCCGTCCGACCTCCGATTGAGGTGATTCTTGAAGCGATAGCTTCCTAACATATGTATTTATCTCTCCATGAAAATTAGGATCTTTTCTAGTTGTTTTGGGGAAATTTTGATTGAGAGAAAGTGAGGAGTCAGTTGGGAGACCATGATTGAGGTATAAACACACTTTGGATTTTCAAGCATATCTTCATCTATAGAACTCCGATTGAGTTGGTTCGTGCTCCAAAATGAACTAGAGACATAGAGCTACAATTGTTTTGAAGAAATAAATTGTGGTTATTGTCATTTCGTTGTGTGGGCTCGCCCTTGTGGCTTGAGATGTCATGAGAATGATGATGAACTGATAATGGCTAAAAAGATTCCATAGAAATAACCCTACAGATTAATACGCTCACGTTTTATGAATGGTTTTCGGATGTTGGGTTCTAAAAACGAATCCAACATATGTGGTATCAGAGTAAAAAAAAATCGATGATGGTTAAGGAGACTTCATTGGAGTACGTTCACGTCATATGGTTCCGTTTAAGAGTTGGGTTCCGAAAACGACACCCAACAATAAAATCTAAAGTAGGATCCATAAGGATAAGAGTTTAAAATACCTTTTACTTTAATGATAGAATGGTCTGAACATATAGGTGGGTCAGTCAACGTATAGGTAAAGGGGAATTTGTTTATCCGCATAAAGTTAGCTAATATGCTATCCAAAATTTTTCACATAGAAATAAAGCCATTGTACTTATTTGACTAGGGGAAGTATTGGCCCATATAATTCAGGTATGTAATACCAATAAAGTCATCCAATATATCCAGTCCATTTTTATTTGTGTTTCTACTAATAGCCAGGCCTTCTATCTCTTCCAACTTTAATATATAGCTGAAGCCACCCCTAATAACTAGGGTATGTCGGTTGTGTTGAGAATTTTCTTTAAATCACCCCATAAGTTATTCCTTTGGAAGATCAAATTAGATGCATATATGACTAATAATAGGAATTGATTGGGTTGACTATTAAGAACACATGGTAGGTTGGTTAGTTAGTTTATGAAAAGAATTCAAGTAATTGATATCACAGAAGGGTCAAAACCAACTATGATTCTTCCATTGTAATGATGGGAATGGTTGGATAAGTAGTTCTATTTGCTACCCAAAAAACATAATTCTTCCCTCAAGTTAGGAGATTTTGTTTTAGTTTCTAGCATTCCAAACAAAATGGGTTTCTTTTTCCCTGTTATATCTTTGAGACTTTATTTTTTTAGGACTATTAAGTGATCTAATATTTCAAAATAAAATATTCTTAAAGAGATGTTAAAGGGAGGCCCTTCACAATTTTTTTCTTCTAAAGTTATGACTTCCTTTTAGTTTAATTATTAGGGTTTTAGTTTAAGTAGATGCTCCATCATAAGAGATCCTTTTGGTTTTATAGTTGTCTACTTCCAAATCAAGGATTGAGTGTAGGGTTAGCATGAGGGGTCGCTCTTTTGAGATTTTTGTATGTGATTATTTTCTTCCTAAATTTCTTTAAGCGTACTCTCTACATTTATGAAGAATGCTTGGATTATTTCTTCTCTAATATGGAAATTTTTTGCTACAGATATTAGAGCATCTCAAGTTCTCCTTCTCAATTGTTTCAATTGCTAGTAAAAGTTGATATTCTTTTCTATGACTAAGTATCATTTACTCTTCTTGAAATCCCATCAACTCAATATAAGAGCCAATTTTAAAGAGTTTACCCATAGGCTTCTATATCCTATTTATTGGAGGCTTCCAACTGTAACCTAGTTGGATAATATGATCTACTAACTCACCTTATTCATATAACTTTTTGATGGTTAGTGAGGAGGGTAGTTCTTAGTCCCTAGAGACCTCAATACACATCCTTGCAAAACCTATTCATTGCAATCTTATTTTGAGAGAGTCTATGCAAATAGGTTTACCAAAATTACTCACTAAGAATCCTAGGCCTTCTTTAGTCCAACATTCTAGGGGGAAATAGTGGAAATTAATCCAAACTAGTATAATTCTTTCCTTATCCTTGTCAAGTGTCATACTTAGGATAGTATTATAAAATTGAGTAAAATTTGAGATTTTTAATTAATAATTTAGAAAATATAGATCTCCCAATTTTTGTTTTTTTCTACTTACGTGAATACATGGCCCAAACGAGATATGAGTAAAAAGAGAGAACACAATAAATATCTTAAATAAAGAACAATAATCTTTTCAAAAGCTTGAATTCCATTCCTCAAAACTCATTTCTTATTTTTAGGAGTCCAATCCCTTTTTTAAAATCAAATTTTGTTTAAATAAAATTTAGAATTTTAGTTGGATATTGTTGGTTCATTTTCGTTTGAGCCCTTTGATTTAGATTACTATTTAAATTTTTAGTAGGGCTTACAAGCTTATTAGGATAGATTTGTGCTTTTTTTAGTTAATTTGATTTCAAAAGTCTTACTTGGGCTATATGCCCACTAAATTTATTTTTCTTTCTTTTTTTACTTAGATTAAGTTCTCAAATAATTAATTTAATTTTATCCAAGTTATGAAGATCTTAAAGACTTTTAAAATCCTTTTTGCTTAATAAAAGATTAAGCTCAAACTCTTGCCCTTAGTCTAAAAGTTGAATGTTGCTTTTTAGCTATTTGGTATATTACATTAAACATTTTTATTTTAAATAGCTCAAAAATTCTTAGATCTTCTTCCTAAAGTTTCAATGTCTTTGTAATATATTTTATCCTTACTTTCAATTAAAAAAACGTTTGCACTACTTCCTTATATTCCATTAAGAATTTTGATTTATTTCATTATCATTTTTTAAAATTACATTTTTTATATAAACTGAAATTTTATCTCTTAATCAAAGGTCAAGTTTTTTTTTTTTTTGTTATAAGCCTTCCATGCATTTTATTTTTAAATCAGGGGTAAAATCACAAACTCTACCCATAAAAACAACACTTTAGGTATTTTATAAGTCTTAGATAAAATAGCAAACTCATAATTACTCAACCACATGTTTTATTATATTGCCTTAGCATGTTTTTCTTTTAAACTTACGTGCAACTTTATTTTCTTTTATTTTATCTGGAAAATTTTGCAACTCCTTTTTAGACCTAGGTACTTATTTAGGTGGGTAAATTAAGGTGCTTAATATCTTTCTTATTTTATAATTAGACCTCAAATTCATTTTTTTAGGTAAGACCTTTTATAATTTCTTTCCTCTTAAGTATTTCCTTATGTTTTTTTAATTAGGTAATATGACAAATCTATTGAATATTTTTATTCCATATTCATTCTCATCTCTATTTAAGATGTCTAAAAATGTTAGCAACATTGGGAATTTATAGATTTACAACATGACAATATAGTTATAGGGTGAAAATTTGTACTTAGAAAATAGTTGAAACTTCATGGAAGTTTTGATAATATAAAACTAGATTAGTTATAAATGGTTTTATACAAAAGGAAAGTATAGATGATTTTGATACACATGTACTTTATTTCTTGAATAATCGATTTGATATATACATAATTTAGTATATATCAAATAGATGTTCAAATAACATTTTTTGAAATTGAGATCTTGAACAACTTGAGGGATTTATAATGCTACTATCTTTGGCTCTGTTTGGCAAATAATGGATTGTATTAGCTGTTAGTTGATTTTATTAGTGGTTAGCAGTTAGCTGATAGCTGATTTAACCAGCAGATAACGTCAGCTATTTATTAAAGATGTTTAGTAAAATTAGCTATTTAATATTAGTTGTTGATGTGTAAAATGACTTATGAGGACATGATTTTAAAAAAAAATTATAAGGGCATAAATATTAAAATTTTAATATTTCATTGAATATTCTTATAAAAATTTAGATATTAGATATTTAATTTTAAAAAAATTAAGTTTATAACTTTAATAATAATAATAATAACAATAATAATAATAATAATCCAACGTTAAATTCTCTATTAATATGAATGATGTAGCTAGTTACATCATATTAGTGTTTCGTCATATAATATGTACGAAATTTATTATTTATTATTTAATAAATTAATAATATATCTATAATTATAGTATGACACTGATACGATATATAGTAGTTATATACTACAATATTGATTCGATGTGACTCTTTATGTTCAAAAACTTAATATTGTGGTATTTTTAAATGTAAACTAATATTATAAAACTAAATAAAGATTAAAAAGTTTAATTAACCTCTTTATTATGTTCTTCCAAACTTCACGACATAATTGTATGATCAAAAATGCCTAAAACGTACAGAGCCAAAGTAGAGGCTAAAGTGGAGGGTAATACTGTCATTATGCAAATAGCTAACCCTAAACACTACACTAAGAGACTTTTAAAAAATTAGTTGGTTGGGTTGAATCAGCTTATAACTAAATAGATAAATAACTTTTTAACATGGGTTAAACAGTGAATTTGGGTCAAACAACTAAAAAATAACTTATCAGCTATTTACCAAATACGCTCTTTATGTGGTTTAAAGCAAACATTAAAACATGGCATGAAAAGTTTGTAAATTTACTTTTTCGTATGATTTTGTGAATTTTTATAAAATTTTATATTATGAAATGATTGGTACTGAATTTTTTAGTTTATGTTTGTATGTAGATGAGATTCTAATTTTTGTTACAATTATAAATAGTTTTGGTGAAATCAAAAATTTTCTTTATATAAATTTTTGATCTACATCTATAATTTTAGTAATGAAACAAATTAGAAATAGAAAATAAATAATTTTTAGCAAATAAATTGTACTAAAAATTATTTAAAAAGTATGGTTATTTTAAAACTAATTATGTTTATACTATTTATGATTCCAACATACAATTGAAGAAAAATATAGTTAAACTTATTTCTACAATTGAATTCATATATAATAGATTATTTTTATATTTAGCCAATAGAAATAGACGTAATATATCATATACAATAAGTAGGTTCATTATATATATATACAAAATCATATTAAAGAAAATTTGAATGCATTAAAAAGATTTTTTAAATATTTAAAAGGAATAATAGATTATTTTAAACAAATTTAGGAATGCATAATATAATTAAAAGAAATAATGATATATAATAGATAATTAGTAATGTTAACATTAAATAAACCACTAGTTATATATTTATGTTAGGAGGAGTTACTATTTTTTGAAAAATATGTGAAACAAACTATTATTTTAAGAAGTACAATAGAAACTGAGTTAATTGTTTTAGATATTACATGTATCATACGAATTTGCAATGTTAAATAATTTTTTGTTAACTCTATTTTTAAGTTAAAAATCTAAATTTGTTTAATTTATTAAGACAAACACATAATAATAAGAAAATGAATAAATGTGCTTAAGTAAGATATAAATTAGTAAAGAAACTTGTAATCATCAAATTGTGGCTTTGAATGTCATTAAACTTCGAGAAGAATTTTGCAAACCAATTAAGTAAAGATCTTTCTTAGAGTTGAGTCATAAAATCATCAAGGGAGATAGGTCTAAAACCTATAATAAATTCATCTACAGAAGAATCTATAACTAGAGATCTCGTGAAGGAGGTTCAATGGGTAAAACAATATGATGCATGACTTATTGAAGAACTTCCATGATTTTAGGATCCTTATTATGTAGTGCATATTAAAGTGTGATATTAGGCTCGTTTATAACTATTAATGATTCTAAGTCAAGAATTCTTACAAGGCAAGGTCATTTACACCCTTAAAAGGATCACCTAAATGAGATTTGTTGTAAGGTTGCAAAATAAGATATGGATTAATTTTAGATTTCTTATGAGACTTAAGAGATGGTCACGTAACCATTAATAGTACAACCCAATAGGAACTTAACCAAAGCCAATAAGATATATGTAACAAACTAAATCGGGGTTAAGGAATCCAATTCAATACAATGTCACCATGGTTCTTCCAAAAAATTAATTAACCTTAAGTATATATTAAAAATAGTAAGTTACATATGCATATTACACATAACTTTTTTGCTTTATTTTTCTTTATCTTATTTTATTTGAAATTTTGTAACTTGTAGAGGAATGTTATATGTGTGTGTGTGTGTGTGTAGAAATTTTGTAATTTATAATATATACATATTTACAAAATTTCAAATTAAAATTGTTCTTATCTTTTAATACCTCTTAATTCTAAGAATTATGTCTTCATATTTAATCATATCAATCTTTCCTATTTATTTTTATTTTACAAGTTTTGAATAGAGTTGGTAATGGGCTAGGCCTTAGGCTTGATTCTGGCTGAGAATTCGATTAGACTTAGGTCATTCTACTCAAGCCATAGACTTCAAGTAGTCTAAAATCTATCTAGAGCTCAAATCCACCCAAGTCCTAACCCGAGCCTAACCTAATATGCCATTTCCTTCTACATATGCCTTTGTGACTCTTTAACTTAGATCATAATCTTTCCACTAATATTAACAGACTAGCTAAAAAATTTTAGTAATTTCTAATGGCACTTTTTATTTGGTAACTCAAAAATCATGAAAGTAGGCCACCAAATGTTTCAATGGTAATATTTAGTATGTAACTATTACTTATTAACTTTCGAACTTCTAGATCTAATATTATCGTAGTGATGACGAAAAATAGAAAAGAAAATGAAAGAAAATGTGATTGGCAATAGAAGATATGAGAGAAAAACAAAAGTAGAAGAGAGAAGAGAGAATAACAACTAGAAATAGAAAACATAAGAGAGAATATGCAATAGAAGAGATGAGAGAGAAAGAAAAAATAGTAGAGAGGATTGAAGAGATGAATGGTTGTGATAGAGATAAAGGAAGAGAGTAGAAGTAACCCGAACTAATATACATGTCATGCTTTGGGCCAAATTGGATTGTGAAATTCGAGCTTGAGCTTCACCTGAAGTTCAATTTTTTTAAAAAAAAAAACTTGAGTTTGAATGAAGCCTAGTCAACTAGTGCTAAACTTGTTGACCTTGTGACGAGTCAAACTAGCCTGAGCCTGAGCTATCTGCCATTCCTAGTTTTGAATTAAAATTACTATAATAACTTAGAGCAAAATATATTGAAAGAGGGCTTTAAGAGTGGTGGTAGGAAAACCATTATAAATGGGTATAGTACACCATTTAGAAGCACCACACCCCTAAGGAATGTTCTCTCTCTTTCTCTACTTTTATTTTAACATTTCCATTTTTATTTTCTAATTATTCTTTTGTAAATATGACAAGATTTTTCTTATAAGGACTCTTTGTGGATGCACACATAGAAGATATATTGTTAGTCTTTTGGATCATATCTTGGGATTGTTGGATAGCCTTTAACACTTATATGTATGGAGGTACAATGGTCGTAGACAACTTTAGATGTTCTTCCTAAAAGGTTAAGGTTTTTTTTTCCTTAATTATTTTTATTATACTCTTAAATATCTTTTTATATTAAACTTATTAGTTATTTTGATTAACTTATTTATATTTAATATTTGCATTTTATCATGTGATAAATTTCTAACACAAATAGGTCTATTTATATCATACTAACTATAATCTCCTTCAAATTGAAACCATTCAAACATATTTAATGGAACACTAAAGCCAAATTTTTTTGGAATCACTTTCTACTTTTATATCACTTTGACTAGTGGTAGAAGAAAGCAAAGCACATTTAAAAGAAAGCCTTTAATCATGCTTACACTTGGAGTTTATCATATATCAACTTTGATATTGTTTATTAAAATTTTAGAAATGTTTAAATACCTTTAAAGAAAAAAAAGGGACTAAACTATAGTGCATTCATATATAACAATAATATTATATCTCTAACCTACAATTTTAATTATTGAGTTATGATTTTTCATTTCATAAATAATATATTTTTAACTTTGTGTACTTATTTTCAGTGTGAGAAAACTTCATTTATAAAAATTGGATATCATTTGTACTTTCACATACAATAAAACCTCAATTAATGTCAACATCTTTTCCTTTAAGTTCTCTAATAATAAATTCAATCTTAAAAGCTTTTCTTATCAATTATCTAATTAAAAAGAAATTATAAGGTCCAACTTTGCAAATTTATTTAGAAGAATCATTTGTACTATTTTATTGTTAGTTTTGAGGATGCCTTACAAAAAATTGGACTAAGTTTATATGAGTTAATATAAAATTAAGGATGATGACCCTACAAAAGCTGATTTAGGAATAAATGATCACTTAAAGATATAATCAAAAACTTTATATGAAATATAAAAAAAAAACACTTTTTATCATAAGTATTGCTTTAAACTTAGTACATGATGTTATCAAATTAGAGAGTATTGCTTGAAACTTAGTAAATGATGCTATTAAATTAGAGACAACGACAAAGTCAATATTGAAGTATTCCTACTCTCTTTGAGCCAATACCCTTGTATTTTTTAATATCCAATTGATATGCTAAATTATACCTTAGCCACTAATCATCTAACCACAAGATATATAATAAAGACAATAATGAAAGAGATGAGCACATATAGTGATTAAGTCATTCTTGACTTAAATCCACTTTTAAGCTTCAGTTAAGAATTTAGATTCTATTATCTCTTTTCTTCAGTTGGTGAAAGAAAAAACCTACTGCAACATATCTTTTTCAAGGTTTAAGAAAAACTTTAGAAGTTTTAGATGTTTAAGACTCTCTAGCACACTCTTAAGCCTTTTAATAACATAAGTTATTTCAAGAGTTATATAACTCACACTATAACAAAAATTTCTCTCACTAGAATATTGTAACTCAATTAAAACTCAAAGTTTTGACCAGTACAGTGCTTAATTCTCTTTGTTACTATTGCTTCTTTTAAGTTCTTTGGCTTTGAAACCTTTTAATAGGAATTTTTAACCTTCTAGTCTGTTGGGCATCGTTGTCGGAACTTAACTCTTAAGAAATCATGAAGCGTGAGCGTAAACCCATAGGGTTATTTCCATGAACCCTTATTAGGCAAACCCAACTCTTGGGTGACGTGCCCCATGAGCATCAAACATCAAAACAAACGTATTACTCCAACTCAACCATATAACGAGGAAGTCAAAATGAACATACATAACCGAACTACTTCAATCTATCATTTCATTTCTAAAGTAACAGAGTTAGAAAAACTTTATTTACATATCAAAAGCCACACCATTGGCTTATTAAAAAATACAAATAACAAATTTGCGGAAGTTCTCTTAGGCTCTGATCACTTGATTTCTTAACTATCACCTGAAGAGGGGACAGAAAGGGGTGAGCTTGATAGCTCATGGGTAACAGTTTATAACGAAAAAAATAAGCAAAAACTATTGAAAACGTTCACTTGTCATAGACAATTTTCATATGGTTCTTAAAAAACATGTTCTTAGGTTTTCGGCCAAAATTCACAAGTTGCAAAAACATGAATGCATCAAACTTGTTAACATAACATGAGCACATAAACACCTCATAATGGTTTGGGTCAACGTTCACGTGACAGTTCTTGAGTGACTACCACAAACCCACATAACACATAGATTTCAAAATCTTGTAAGCTTGATGGCCAAAATGGCACATTCTCTTGAAAATTTGCTTTTCACATGCTTGTTATACCTTAAAAACCATTTCCAAAAGTATGGTTTCATAATCATGCCTCATTTCAAAGAATCATTTTAAAAACAACTTTTCATAAATCATCACACAAATCATGTATAAGCATGTAGCACAATCTTGCAACATTTAAAAACATTAAATGTACATGAATAAGGTAGTTGCAAAATTAATTACTGTCATTTCTTGACAAAAAACTTTTATTGGCTTATTACTTAACTATAAAAGTGAAACTCACCTTGAATTCCTTGATTATGGCTTGTTTAAATATGCCTCTCCTTTTGCTCCTCTTGTCCTTCTTGATTCCCTTTTTAACATAAACACAATTTCCAAATCAATAGGAATTTTCAGATGAGAACCCAAAGAAACTAATGTATAAATTGATCCTAGAACACTTAAACACATGCATTTACTAAGCTCTTCAAACCAAAACCCTTCCAAAAATCCAAAGTCTTAAAATGCTCTTACCTCAAATATTCACCAAATGAAGAAATGCTTGGTTCAAAAAAAAGCTCTTATATTCCTTTACCTTTTTCCCTTCTGGCACAACACCTAAATCTCTCTAGAAGGCTTAGAAAAGATGGAACCCTATCTAAATGCTCTTCTTTCCTCTCAACCACCGAAACCTCTCTTCTTCCTCTCTTCGGTTTTGTTATTTCACTTCTTCCTTTCCTATTTTCGTTTTTTCCCCTCTTTAGGAAGAAGACAATACTTTTTTCTCCCCATTTTACCCTTAATGATTAAGAAAAGTCCACCTTGCCCTTCCTTTAATGCCTTATGGTTTTTAAACTTAAGTGACTTGCCAAAATTGTCCTTACACTCTCCCACTACTTTAATAGTTCAATGCCCTTAACCTATACCATATTATCTTACCCATATTAACATGCTAATTAATTCCAACATAAATTAATCTAGCAAGACCCCAAAATTAAACTAACCATGCTTATTAAAAAAATTTTAGGGGACAACAAAAAATCACCTGGATCCTCTTTCTTATGTGCTATATTGGGG
>JAOSBK010000002.1:29738857-29750374 GCA_027568895.1 Erythroxylum shatona
TAAGATAATAATAATTAGTATAATAATAATAATAATAATAATAATAATAATAATAATAATAATTATTATTATTATTATTATTATTATTATTATATTTTACTTTTCTAATAAGGAAAACTATTCTTTTTTAAAACATTTTGTATCATTATGTTTTGGCATCATGTATTTTGTTTTCACTGATATCATAGGCAATTTTGTCTCCAGTAGTAGAATATCTTGTAGTGAATGTCAGTTCAAATTTGTGCAGATGAAGGATTGAATTTAATTGGTTATCTTATTATTTTCATTAATTATTTTTTTAATAAATATATACGGAGATCCATTTGACTACTTTATAAAGAAAGATGTAATAATCATCAAATAATAATAAAGCAGTAATAGATATGTTGCAGGAAATAAGACATCTAATAACAAAGCATATGTTTTATTTTTACCTTTAATACGACTTCAGAGAAAAAAAAATTTATAATGCCGAACATTTAAAATAGTTAGGAAGATTTTTGAGTATTCTGGAACCCCACCGCACCGCACCGGGCGGAGTCTAGATTTTTTGTTTAATTTTTTTATGTCTTATTCTGTCTCATAAATTTCAATCATTTATTTGTGTAGGTTTCATGTGAGTCCCGCATAAAAAATTGTAGGATCCGCATAAATAAATGACTGAAATTTATGAGACAGAAAAAGACATCATAAAATTGGACAGAAAATCCTGTCCCACCGGGCGAGGTCAAGAGATGCTCCATGCATGCAAAGAAAACGTACGTGTTCGAATAAGTAAGAACACTCAGCTGTGGTGGATAGATACACGGGTTCTGGTAAGGCTAAGGCTGAGTGATTGTAAGTTACTGGAAGACCGTGGTCTGGTTCTCGAGTTTACTAATCTACTTTTGGAACTCTAACAAATGGAGGATAATAGGAAAGGCGTGATTGTAGCAGAATATTTAATCAGAAATGTCCGAGCCCACGAAGGAAACTGGAAACCAGTATGATGAGGGGTTAGCGAAATAACCAATTACACCGTAACTTTTTCAAGAGTACCCGGCGGCCTATAATTATCAGTAGATATGCTAAAATCCGTTTCATGCATTTTGACATCATTAGCAGTTTACATTAATCAAATATTACCTGCCCAACCTTTCTCATTCATCTTGTTTTAATTTTAAAATTTTTGTTTCGTAAATAATATTAACCCAAAAAAAGAAGAAATTAATAAATAATTCTGAAAAGATATGCTTACCTGAGGCTGTTGGAACCAGTTGAAGTGGTTATATCGGTCATGGGAATGTGAAAAGCTTCAGACCATGAAAACTGCCTGAGGCAAGTGGCTGTGGGTGTTCCCCACCGGTAAGTACCAGCGGAGAAATTCAGTGACTCCTCTTCTTTGCTTTTCCAATGAAAAGGCTGCTTAAACACCTTCACTTGTTCACTTTTTACCTTCTCCAAAATCTCACGTGAAATACCATGATTCAGGACCTGAAAGAATCCCCACTCCTCCGAAGCCCTAGCTATTTCAAGCTTACATTTCTCTTGCTCTGCAGCTTCCTCCAGGTTCAAACAACCAAGATCAATCAGCGGAAGCTCACACTCCTCGACAATGTCAAAATCATTGATACCGGTCATTCCAGGCTTGATACCTACGGATTCTTGACACAGAAGGGTCTTGAATGTTTCATGAAAAGGCGGGTCAGCGTTCATGCTCTGAGGCTGAAATAAGTTGAAGATCAATGAGAGAGGTGATGAATTTAGAAATAAACACAGAAGGAAAAAGAATAGGAAACATAAAAGCTTTTGATACATTTATAAAAGGCAAGAGGGCAAGTGAAGACAGAGAAAGTGAGAGGCACAGTGCATAAGGGAGTCTCAAGGAGCAAGCTCCATTTATTTCCTATTTCCCTTTCTGTTGTTACCTTCTTTGTGTCGAGCAAAACCTTATGGGTTTCTCTTTCACAAGTATTGGACTTTGGAGACAAAAGTTGATTTCATGTTTTTTGGTCTATACTATACTATCCCTTCACACCCTCAATCCCCTTGCATGATTCTTTTTTATGTATAACTTGCTTACCACGTGAATGGAAGATCTTTACATGACAAAAAATAAAGATAAACTGCGTTCATGTCAAAAATTTTATATGATTGTTCTTTTTACTAAAGTTAATTGCATATCATCACTTATCTCGTGAAGAGAAAACTATTAATTTCGGTAACATTAACCGTTAAAAGGTAATATGGGTCATATAACTATAGCCTATAACCCCTTGTGAATGTGGATCTTCTCGTCAGTTTGTTGTTAAATTCTACATCTGATTCAGAAAACTTCGTGACCTATATTACAATTATGGTCTCCCAGGAAACTTCCTCTGATGTCTTCTAGTTGTTTGTCTTACATCTTGTTTTTGTCTAATACGTGGCTTTGTTGTCTTATTGTTAGATACGAACGATAGGTAACTAGGTTTTACCTTGTCTAAGACGTGGGATCGATATGCTGGAGTCATAATAAATTGACAAAGCTTAAATATTTGGAAAATTAATAACGGTAATGATGTTAGTCATTTCCAATAAAGTTAATATTATTAAAAGAATATTAACCGGGGTTTGATCTGAGACTTTTATAGAAGTGTTATTATGAATATTTAAAAAAATAATTTTACTTGTATGGATAAATGAAATGAAATACAATATTTCACGTAAGTTTCAATATAGTTGTCACAAAGGTTAATAAGAAAAGTGCAAGTCAATTTTTACGCATATTGTATGATTCATGCATCTAGTATAGTCCTATGCTACTAATCAAATTACAAATACAGCCATTCATCATAGAATTGAGAAAGGTGAATATTAATCAGGCAACCATTCAGCAGATTCATTGCATTGTGATATATGCATGAATTTTTTTATAAAAAAAATGGTATTTGAGTCCAAGAGCAGGGCCAAGTAAGCAAACGCAGCTGTACATAGTTTTGAAAGACAAGGACAAGGAAAAACAGAAGCACATGGTCATTCAGTGGACCCTATTTGAATGCACTGTTGGTGATGCTTTAGTGGACAGTAGACATCAAACCTAATTGCCAAGTTTTATAAAACAAAATATTTGGTCCTCGAACAATATAACTTTACAAGTCCAAATATGTGTCGAAGAGACTTTTTTCTTGCCTTTTCAGATTTACCATAATGCACAACTTTCATCTAGATTCTCTGTAATAACTCTATTCCAGTGGAGACAAGATTTTCTCTCCAGTTTACTCTGTCTTATTCTGTCACATGAAATCTCAGTCATTTATTTTGTAGGATCCACGCGGGATCCACATATAATTTACGCGGGACCTATATAAATAAATGACTGAAATTCATTGGACAGAATAAGACAACATAATATTGGACAGGAGATCTGGACTCATTCCAGTGCCTAATACAACATTGTTTTGTAAGTTCTGCATATGATACGATAATTTTACGAGCCCTTAATTTTCACCGCCAAATTAACTCATGCGAGAGAAATTTACTTGCTGCTAGTTATTTTGCATAGAACAAGTCATTATGCTATCACTATGAAATAGAACTAGAAATTTCTCTATAATTATACCGATGAAAAGAAAACACGAAAGTTTGCCTTGTGTAATTTCGCTGTGATATACTGATGGGAAGCCAACAACAAAGTTGTCTCACCCGTGCTCGCTATGGTCGATGGGACCTTTACGGCCGCCTGGATATGTCCCTAGCAAGCTACGAGGGGGGTTCAGATCATTGTCTGTTACTGCCCTATTTCATGAATTACGCCTAGTTAGCTATGAGTGGATCTGTCTTCCTTGGGATTTGCGTAATTTGTTTTAATAGGATCGTTGTCATGTTGTTGTGCACAAAGTCAACCTGATAGTTTCTTAACAAATCATATGCCAGATCTCCCTCGTCCCATATGGTTCAAGGTACTAAAATAGACCACAAGATTTCACAATGTGACCATTCAACAAACTTCACTCATCCTAATAAACCATAACCTAGAGATTGGATATCAAACCTTCCAAATGCAAACTAAAGGCCAACAATTTGATTAGGAATGTTTTGGAATCAAATTGTTGGCCTTTAGTTTGCATTTGGAAGGTTTGATACTTGGTTTTAAATTGATAAGATTATACACCTACCAACATTATAATATATTCCTGTATAAGAAGATAAAAGAGTCCTTCAAATAACAGCAAACTAGTGAGAAGTTGAAAGGTGGCCCAAAATTATAGGAACACCCTGATTAATTTGGGGGATCTGAGCAATACATATATACATACCAGGCAAAGGCCTCTTAATATATACACTTCCTTGAAAGTTTGAATAAGTAGTTTCAATAGTACTATGCCCTATAGGTTCTATGGGTCAAATCATCTCAGTGAATTTTTTAGTAATTCACTGTTAGTCATGTGACAATTTGGTATTAAAGATGCGTGTAATTAAGGCTAGGCTGATTTAAGCGTCCTATAGGAAAACCCTTTTTCAATTGAACAGGAACTGTGTCACATGACTGCCCATAATAATAATAATAAACTTTACATAAAATCTGAGTTTATAGCTGCAAGACAAATCTAGACCACTCCAGAAATGGCATATTTGTATCAGGTGAAGCCGCAGAGGCTTGTAAGTTGACTAACGTACTTTACTCCCTCTCAACAACCATACATCCTTAATTTCAGCTACCACAAGTTAATTTGGACAAAGTTTACTTTTGAACAAAAAGGAAAATATTTATTTGTACGTTATAAAATACCACAACCACGTTTTGTATACAAGCCAAAAATCCAATCTTTAGCAAGTGAACTATTTATGAACACATACGCATAAGTAGCAATTGAAACCATAGGAGATAGATCTTTCCGTTACCTGGTTAATGTTATCTATGCAATTATTGGACTCCACCATTGTTGCTCTTCCCTGGAGGTATAAGCTAGAAACCGAACTTCTTGAGATGGATATTAATTGTTCCTGCAATATCAAGGAGTGTTACACTCAGTGAATGGCTGAACAATAATTAAACCAAACCAGACGGGTACTAAGTTAACTGCCGCAATTGAAGACCCAAAAAAAATCATAGCATCCATTTACATTTAGTTATGGAACAGCTTGAAGATTGCTTGTTGCTACTAGGAGTAGTTCAGTTACTTTCATGGCTATACACGGAAAAGTCAACGTCTACCAGTAGCTCTCAGATAAGAGAAAATGGGAAGGAAGTGATATTCTTCTCTATGTCGAAAACGGTGGTAAAGAGAAGAAACAAGTGCATGAAGGAGAAAAGATTTGAGACAAGCTCACAGGAAAGAAGAGTGAAACATGCATAAGGAAATGTAATATCGAGAGTGAAAAATATCTAGGAAATTTATACGAGTTTCATTCAAATTGCAATGAGTTCAGAGTGGACTAAAATGAATGAAGTGAGAAATAAAGTATGGAATGGACATAAAGACAGTGAAGAACATGTCCTGACACTTACTTGTGTGTGTCTATGCAAGGGGGAGGGAGACACAAAGGATATTTGTTTGTGTAGTTTACGAAGATTGCATGGGAGATTTTTTTATAGGATAGAAAGCGCTGTCTAGAGTTGATTAGTTTACAAATTATGTGATTAGGAATATATTTTACATATTTGCTTTTGTATCTAATAGTGGTATAGATTGGTGATAGGACCCCAGAATTGATATCTAAATCTAATCCGTGATTGCTTAAAATTTCAAAACAGAAAAGAAAGGATAAGTTTTTCCTTTTATGGTTGCAAGAGTTGGAGGGAAAGAGATGAGGAAGTGATACACTTGGAAGAATGAGAGCCAATTGATATATCTTTCTTTAGAGTGTGTGTGACGGAGAATCGAAGGGAGCGGCTTGGCTTAATCTACAACAATTCAAGACAACATTCCGTTTCAACACTGTGCGAAATGAGATCAGAGAAACAAGGCACATGATTTAGTACTGGACCTAACCGCATATAACTACTGTTAACTGCTATGATCATTTGGGGACATACGTGGCTGCAGCTGGAGTCACATGCATGTTAAATGTGCACGTCAAGACTTGGACCCAATTTGGCCTACCTAGCCAGTTAGTTTCTCTGGAGAATTAATAATATAGTCGTTACAATATATTATAATGGCGTAGCCAGATAAATGATCTGAAACTTTAGAATCTAAAAAGAAATCTTAAAAGACGTTCAACACAGAATTTCAAAGAGGTTAGAGTTCCTTGCAAATTATGTCCATGGTGCTATGAATCATATATCAGCTATAAAGGTTTGGTGTTATGAATCAAGATCCTGATTACAAATGGATTATAGTGAAATTCTAATTTATCGTGAAGTACTGTATGTCAATCCTACCCGATTCATGTATTAATTGCTTTCACTCCACAATTATTCATTTAATTAAGACTCTGATAATCCAGGATGATTCATGTGCAATGTTTTGAACTGAAAGGACATGAGCATCAGCTGTAGGATTCATGCCCAGACTTCTTAGAACAGAGATTCACTACAAAATATCCCAGGTGTATTATATGACGTTTTTATATAAGCAGTGCTACTCAGCTTTCACTGACAACAAAAAATCCCTGTGTTTCTAATGTTAAAAAACAAAACCAGAGGAGCAAGGCGACGTGGCCTGATACATGTTTGGTTTTTTTTGGTATTATTTTTCTCTTGTTTTGAAATACACCTTGATTTCAATTGCTTCCGTAGCTCCTTCAGTTTTGGGGTGTCGTTCTCTGGTGCGGGCACTGGGAACGAAGTTGTCGAGACACCAAAGAACGTGCGCCTGATGAATAGGTGAGCTGTAAATATTATTTGGTACCAAATGAGCACTTAATTAGGTGACCCCTAGGTAGACCGGGATATGATTATGGACCCGGAAATTAATACTGGAGACATGTGATCAATAGATTAAGATGAAACTGAACAGGAACAGCACTTTTTAGTTGTGATAGACCAAAGGTTGAGTTGTCAAAGGTATACGTACTTGATTTTACTCTGGCTATAGCTACAACCCAGATGCCCCTCTTGGCAACGAAACGATGGCGGAGTTAGAAGAAGAACAATTTTAACGCGATTCTTCTTCTTGAGTCATGTCAGACTGACCATTCATTAATATGTGGGAAATCTCCATATCTTCTTCTTCTTCTTCAAACTTTCCTCATTAAAATATATTAACTGAAAGATTCGGTCCCTTTTAACTTTATAACATAAAGCTGACATGACGACTCGTGGCGTCGGCTAACCCCTCCCATCCCCTGCTAAAGATCATGTGGATTGCTTCCTCAATGCTCCAAAGTATTCATCAAAAGTTGTTTCGTTATTGTCATGCTTATTGGTCGCCGTTCCCACACACCCCATGCCCCACCTGTATCTTTGTCAGATAACCACTGCCACTCTTCTTAAGAGAAACTTTGAACCCGCGCCTGCAAACTGCAATCACGAGCTATATAACTTGGAAAAAGCTGAAGACACGGACGCTTCAGGCCAGTTGTTTCAGTTCAGAACTTCAGATGCTTTGAATTGCAGATTACAGGTTGGATTACTAGGGATTTTCAGGATGGTTCCAGAGATCCCATGTCTGGGATGTGGTCATTGTTTTCTTTTCCTTGGCAAATAACATCACAACAAAAGATCAAGATATCGTTAGGACTTAATTATTGCGCTGCTGACTCGGAGCTGTTAGTTCTTTAATCTCTTGAACAAAATGACAGAAACCCCCAAAATGTACACCAATGGGAGACTTTTCTAATATGTGTCATAATAATTAAAGAAGGGGAGCACATCATATGGGAAGTATCCGTCGTAGAAGTTTGAGAAAAGAAAATCGGGAAGTATGTGGTAGTTTCAAAAAATCTCATATTTGACTTCAATGGTTCTAAAACTATGAAAATTAGACACACAAATATAAATTAACGCCAAAATTTGGTAACACAGTTTGGTACATCTTGCCTACGTCTGTGAAGTTCTCATCTAGCTTACTTATTTTTACATATGTGTAATAATAGTTTTACTCAAGATATTACAAAGTCGACTCATCCTATTCTTGACACTATTCCTCATTCTTATTATCCGTGAAAGTATATCATACCTAATAATACGACTGTCTCGTACTAACTTCCTCAATAATGTTTAATGATAATGATACGGAAAAAAACAACTGAAGTGATAAAACAATAACTAACATAAACAAACACAACACTTGATATAAAAAGCAACTCCCTTAAATATGTCGCTTCATCAACGAAAGTACGGGAGGTTGTCAACTAAAAAATTTGCTCTGAACCTTCGATATAGTTACTGAAACATCCTATGAATAGCAGTCACAAAATGTTTCAAATTAACAAATGTTTTATCATCGAAACGTTAACCCAATAGAGCTACAACAGCTACAACAATTGTTAAAGTTTTTCATACAATACTAACAATAAAGACAACAACTACAAAGTCACAAAAACTTCTGAAATTTTTGCACATCAATACTAAAAATTACAACCACAAAATTACCCAAGACCACCCTCAATTCTCATTCAACAATAGCAAAGAATACAGTTGGCCATCAACAATTATTTAGCCCACTTATGTCACCCAATCAACATAAAACGTAGCAGTAAGATGGATTAATTATCAACTTAAAGTCAGTTGAAAAATCTAGCTACAAAACTACCCAATCAATGACAACTTCACAGAAGAGAAACATAGAACCCAGGGTACGTAATCAGTCAGGAAAAGTTGCAATAGATATGTGATACACTTGTAAATTTTCAGTAGCAAGAGTTATGTGATACACCTGTAAGTTTGCAATAGCAAGAGTTGTTTTTGAATAAAAACACTTATAAAGCCTTATCAAAAATTACTTCAAAAATACCTATTAATAAGTTGTCCAACATTTGTTATTTTTCCTTTGCACAAACGAGGACATTCAGCCCACTATCCACATGAATCTCGGCCACATTATAGCTACTATTATCAATTCAAATTGAATAGCCATTATCCCAAAATAGATTATAGATTTAAATCCCATCTTAATTAAAATTTTAAGCTAATCAACAATATCTTGAAAATCCAATTAGCAAATAATGTCAAATTAATAATAAGATACCTAACATGTATCTTATCAGAAGTTAAAAGTGATAAAAGTTGAAATCAACTTGAAAAGCATAAGGATTCTCCCTCACTGGACCTTTTATGTGGTTGAAGAACTTTAAGATGAAATTGATGTGGATAATGAGGGGCTTTTCCTATATGTCACCATAATTAGGTAATTGCTTAAAAAGATCTAGTAGTATAACTTGAAAAATCTACACTTGACTTCTTAATATTCTTGAACCACTTGTCCTGGTCATTAAACCAGTTGAGTTGCAGCCTCGAAAGATCAACCTTGTAGTGCAATATTGGCACATTTACATGTATCAGCACTCCTGTCTTGCAGGTATTAGAATACAATATTAGAACATAAATGCTTATTCATCGGTTATACTGACAACTGTAAAGTTCTATTAAACCATACATGTGTATGGTTGATATTTTCCATTGTAACAGAATCTATTATACTAAGTGTATATATCATACCGAGCACCATTTGTGAGGTGTGCTTAGCATTATTCACTTTTCTATTCTATTGTTTTCTCTTTCTTGGTATCATAGAAAAATGTCTACCTTAGTCACTTCCTCTACGTCCTCAGTGCAGATGTCTTCGTCTCCTTCATCAAGAACATAGACACTATTCAATTCATCCAGCCAGACTACATCTATCAAGTTAGATAGGAGTAATTATCTGGTCTGGGAGTCTGTTGTCCTCCTGTTGATTGAAGGAAACCTACTTGTATCCCAAATTAATGGGACTAGTGCAGCGCCACCTCGCCTTATCACCTCTGAAATGGAGATCATTCCAAATCTAGCATTTGAGGAATGGTTCTCAGTCGATAGGTTTCTTGTACTGTGGTTGTGCAACACAATGAGCCTACAGATTGGTGCTCAACTTTTTCACTGTCAAACTGCTCGAGAGTTATGGATAGGAGCAAAAGACCTTATGTGTGCATCTGTCAAGTCCAGGGTGATGGTGTTCAAGTCGGAACTCCATCAAACTAGGAAAAACATTATGAAGATGGAAGAATATTTGGTAAAAATGAAGAGCATCTCAGATCAACTCACCTTAGTAAGAGCTCCAGTTGCTACAGATGACCTCATTCTACATACGTTGAATGGTTTAGATGTAGACCATTGTAGTAAAGCTAATTGATTAAGTCAATTTAACGTGGGTTGAAACACAGTCAGTATTATTAGCATTCGAAAGTAGGTTGGAGCAACTCAATCACCTCTCATTGTTAATTATTCAACCATCAGCAAATGTGGCTTAATGAGAGGGATCAGATTCTGCTAATAGCTGTCAGAAGAATTCCTTCAAAAAATCTTCTTGGTGTGGCTCACATGGTGGACGAGGCCGTGGTAGATCTCATGGAAGAAGAGGAGGATATAATAATAGTGTTGGACGTCTCTTTTGCTATCTATTCTAGAAACTTGGACATATGATACTGAATTGCTATCACAGGTTTGATAGAAACTTTTACCCACCATTAACAGAAAATAGTTATTCACCTTCAGGCTTTTATGCGGGACCTCACACGGTCAATGAGTCCTCATGGTATATGGATAGTGGTGCTTCATATAACGTGACACCAAATTCTGCACAAGTTGATCATTTCTCTCCCATAAGTAAACAATATCTTTCCATTTGTACTGGAGAAAAGGCTAGCATAATTGGTATTGGCACAACCTCTCTACCGCATTCAAATTTAACACTCAAAGATATTTTAATTGTACCTTCTGCTACTAAAAGCTTGTTGAGTGTACATAAATTAACGAAGGATAATCCAGTGGTAGTTGCATTTACTAACGATGGTTGTGTGGTGAAGGAAAAGAGGACAGGGCAACAAGTAGCACAAGGGAGGTCAATACAAGGTCTCTATTTGATGGATGATTGGTTGAAGAAGAATAAACAAGGGCATGCTCAAGCAAACATAGCAACCATGTCAGAAAAGAAACACCAAGAATTCAGGACTTGGCACTATAAACTAGGACATCCCAGTAATAGAGTCTTAAAAAAATATTGAATAACTACAAAGTTGATATTGATTTCCAAAATTTCTTCTGTGAAGCATACCAATTTGGAAAATCTAAGTTGTTTCCTTTCCTTAAATCTATGTCTTATGCTACCTCACCTCTTAAATTAGTTCATACCGATTTATAGGGACATCACCAGTGCATTCAGTAGGTGGTTTTTGGTTCTACATACATTTTATAGATGATTTCAGCCGCTGTACTTGGATTTATCCATTGAACACACAAGGGAGAAGCAGTCAACACATTCAATCTTTTTCGTGCACAAATCGAGAACAAACTCAATACCAAAATCAAAACTATTAAATGTTATACTGGAGCTTAATAATGTTGGACCAATGGTGGTTGACAAATTAAATTCCTTTATGTTTTGATAATAATAAAATATATAGAAATAGTTAAGG
>JAOSBK010000002.1:29766103-29776263 GCA_027568895.1 Erythroxylum shatona
TTAATGTTTTATTATTGTGATGCCATGTGGAGTTTAGAGTTGTTTGTCGGTAGTTCGCTCTTATCGTAGGTTATGTACCGGGATGACCTATAGGTGTCCCGGTGGATACTCTACGGTAAGGGGGTGCTACAAAAGATGTGTGGATGGGCATGTGACTTTCAATGATGGAAAGAAGGCCTTGGTTATTGGAAGGGGAACACTATGCGTGGATGGACTACCACTCCTCAAGAACGTGCTTCACGTTGATGGAATGAAAGCCAATTTGGTGAGTATAAGCCAACTTTGTGATGATGGTTTATTGGTTAAATTTACAAGTGATGAACATAGGGTGTTAACCGAGCAAAGAGAATGTCTTGTTAGCAATAAACGATTAGCCAACAATTGTTATATGTTGTAGGTCACAACTACTTGTAAATTAGCCTCATATGATGAAAACATAGATCTATGGCATCAAAAACTTGGGCATGCTAACTATAAGCTTATTAGCAAGTTGAAGAAAAAGAAAGTTGTGAAAGGTTTGCCAACCATGTACAAAGAAAATAAAATGATATATAGTGCATGTCAAATGGGTAAGCAGATGAGAGTGTCACATAAAAAAGTTAGACACATTAATTCCTCACTCATATTAGAATTAATTGATTTGGTTAGTCCAACACAACATGACAACATTGGTGGGATGAGATACTTTTTAACGTGTGTTGATGATTATTCTAGATATACTTAGGTATCATTTTTGAAAGAAAAATCATATGCTTTTAAGGCTTATAGAAACCTATGTGTGCAGGTTATGAATATGAAAATATGATAGTGTTGAAAATTTGATCAGATCATGGAAGGAAATTTTAGAATGCAAACTTCAACAATTTCTGTGACAAGTATGGTATCATATAAGAATTTTCAGCACCTAAAACTCCATAACAAGATGGAGTTGTTGAAAGGAAGAATCAAGCACTTTAAGAAATGGCCAGATTTATGTTGAATGGAAGAAACATGTCTATATGATTTTCGGCCAAAGAAGTTAATATGGCATGCTACATATGTAAAAGAGCATATCTTAGAAGTATCTTGAACAAGACATATTATGAACTTTGGGAGGGCAAGGAACCAGATATAAGTTACTTTCATATTTTTGGCAGTAAATGTTATATTCTTAGAGATTGAGAATAGCTTGAAAACTTTGAAAGCAAGAGTGATGAAGGAATCTTCATTGGCTATTCAACCCATAGTAAAACATGTCGAGTGTTTAATCAAAGAACTAAGAAAGTGTTAAAATCTATAAATGTTGTGATAGATGATGTATCTCAATTAAATACTATAGTGATAGAAGAAAACTTGCAAAACCGACATTGTGAACCAACTCAAGCAAGCAACAAAACAAGAATGAAAAATTCTAGATCTCCAGTTAGTTGTTGTTGGTGAAGAAATTGCTCAAACAGAAGAGTTTCCAGTTGTTTCAGATGATGAAACCACCAAGACACTTAACGTGGACATAATTCCCTCGAGCACTCAAAACTTGAGAGAAGGTGATTTAAACTGAAATCCTCCCTCATGAATTAAAAGAAGTCATCCAGTAGAGAATATTATTGGAGATGTTAGCGAGTCAAGAAAAATAAGAGAAAGAAAAAGGGTCGATTACTAAGAACTAGCAAGATATTTATGCTACACATCTTCATTCGAACCTAAAAATGTCAAAGAAGCCTTACAAGATGAGTTTTAGACAAAAAAATGTAGGAATAATTGACCCAATTTGCAAGAAATTATATATGGGAATTTATTCTAAGATCATCTAATGTGAATGTGATCGGAAAAATATGGGTGTTTCGTAATAAAACTGATGAAAAGGGTTATATAACTAGAAATAACGCAAGGTTAATGGCTTAAGGGTACTCTCAGAATGAAGGAGTTGATTTTGATGAAACCTTCAAGCTAGTGGCAAGACTTGAGTCGATTAAACTATTGTTATGTATAGCATGCGTGAAAGGCTTCAAGCTTTATTAAGTGGATGTGAAGAGTGCGTTCTTGAATAGGTTTATACAAGAATAGGTACATGTTAAGCAGTCGAAAGGGTTCATTGATTCATTCCATGTAGATCATGTTTTTAAGCTAAAGAAGGCTCTTTACGATATTAAACAAATGCCAAGGGCTTGGTATGAAAAACTCACCCAATATCTCATTCAGCAAGGCTACAAACGAGGTAGGATTGACAAAACTTTATTTCTTAAAAAATTCATATATGATTTGATGATTGCTCATATTTATGTTGATGATGTTGTGTTTGGTTCTACTCATTTGAAAATGGTGGATGACTTTGTTAAATTAATGATGCATGAAATTGAAATGAGTATGGTAGGTGAATTGAACTTCTTTTTAGGTTGGCAAATTAAACAAGTGAAGGATGGCATTTTTATATCGCAAACCAAATATGCGAAGAGTTTAATAAAGAATTTTGGAATTGAGAATTCTAAATATGTAAGAACTCCTATGAGTGTCTCTATGAAGCTAAACAGAGATGAAAATGGAAAAAGTGTTAGTGGTACTTCTGAATTTGGGATTTGGTATACATGTGATTCTACATCTCATCTAATTGGATACAGTGATGTGGATTAGGCTAGAAATTTAGATGATCAAAAAAGTACTTCAGGGGGTTGTTTCTTCTTCAGTAACAATCTGATCTCATGGTATAGTAAAAAGCATAATTATATTTCATTGTCAATCGTAGAATCAAAATACATTGTTGCAAGTAGTTGTTAATTGCAACTTCTTTGGATGAAACAGATGTTAGAAGATTATGAAATCAATTAGGATGTGTCGACAATCATGTGTGATAACAAGAGCGATATAGACATCTCGAAGAATCCAATTCAACATTTGAGAACAAAACACATTGACCTAAAGTATCACTTTATCTAAGAGCTTGTAGAGAACAAAATAGTCACTTTGTCATATATGTCTATAGAAAAACAATTGGCAAATATCTTTACAAAACCTCTTGATGTAGTTAGATTTGAACTTCTTCGAGGGACTTTGGGATTGTGTGCTTTAAGTTACTGATGAATTTTTATTATTAAAAAATAAATAAAAAAGAAAAATCTAAAAAAGGGTTTAAAAAATCCCTAAGTTGTCTTCTTCATCTTGCTTTCTCGCCCACCAAAAAAAATTTAACTTCTTTCCTTCTGTCTTCTACATTTTGAATTCTATTTTGGTTTGATAGACTTACTTCTTCATCTTCCCCCTTCATGATTTCGGCTTCTCTCTCATTCACCATTTTGTGTCTTCTTTTTTACAAAATCTCACCTCTCATTCTCTCTTCGGGCCTTTCTCTCCCTCATTACACTAACAGCACTCATCTCTCTTTGCTTGGTTTTTTAATTTTTGACATACATATGGGCAAGACAAATCATCAGGTTTCATCTTCAATGGTGGAGAAACCACTAACAGGAACTACTCCCTCCATCGTCGATCTAAGACAACACTCTAATCATCTTCTCCTTCAACCAACATCTAGGAAATCATTAACTAGGGCTAGGTCTTCATTTGCTACTCCTATTGAAATCCCAAATATCCCCTTTTTTTAAGATAGGTCGTCAAAACATGATAATGCTATGTGTGTGTTACTTTCAATGGTAAAGGATTCTGAACCCGACTCAGACGAGGTTCCTCTTAAAGATATTGCTCCTAACTCTATAGTTAGATCACCATCGACTGCTCCTTTTACTACTCCTCAAAAATGGACAAAGTAGTTAACTCAAAAATCAGTCTGCCTACCTCGTTGAAATTCTTCAGCCCGAATGACAGTTGATAATGTGATGTCCTACAAATTCTATACTTCCACAGCTGCTCAGAAATGGGACACTGGTTCTTGAACATCCCATTAATTTAGATGAATTTCAACAATATCAGTTGGATGTTCTGTTATTTGAGAGAAATTTATTACAAGTTGCATTGCTACCTCAATTTTTTATTAGATATTGGTGAAAGAATTTTACAGCAATTCGGATAAAGATCTCTTGGTTGAATCTGGCATATGTTATAAATTGGTGTATGTACAAGGTAGACTGATCCAACTTGACTATGATAGATTAAATGTATTTTTAGGATTTGATAATTTTCTTGGGAATCTGGATTATAATGCTGATTAGAATGTTCCAAATGATGTGATTGCTACTACGTTAACCAGTGGATGGTTAACTGCTTGGCCATCTACCTCTATTTTGCGTGCTTCTATGTTAACATAGAAATATTTTGTTATTCATAAGCTGGTTTTGGCTAACTAGTTACCAAGCATGCATGCAGTTTCGGTTTATCTGACCCAAAAAAAATTAGTACATGTAATTGGAACTAGAGAACATTTTAATTTGGGTTGACTAATTATTGATGCAATGTTGGCAGTTATTGGTAACCCTCAATCCCTGCTATATTTTATGTGTTTGATTACTCAATTCTTATATTCCAATAGAGTTCCTCAGTTGGATTTGAATGTCTTTGAACTAGTAACTTTGATGAATATCTCGCCAAGGATTTTGAATGTGAATAAGCAAGCATGGGTTGTTGATCTTTTCTATACTTCATCTAGATCTTCTAATGCAGCATGCTGATTGTGCATCAGCTTCTGCCTCCATCAATCAGCATGCTGCATTGGTTACTAAAATTGAACAGATTGAAGGTATTTCCAAATGGGAATGGATGCACTTCATCAATTAAAGCTGAAGGTTCTTCATTTTTTCGATGCCTCTGGATTGTGCTTTTTGGCATATTTTGTCCCAAGGGGGAGAGCACTATGGTCAGAACATCTCCAGAAATCCATTCTTGGTTTTGTGTTAATATTTGTGGATTATCTTTTTGTGATTTGCTTATTTCGGATGATTGTTATTTTGGATGTTTATTCATGGATCTTGAAGTAAGGGGGAGTTCTTTTCTCATGTAGATTATATTCTTATATGTCCAATTATCCTCTTTAGGGGGAGTTTCAAACTTATGGCAAACAATGTGAAAAAGGGTGAGATTGTTAAGATATATGTTATATATAACTTATTTTTTAGTTTTGGCATTATTTGATAATTGGACTTTCAAAATAATGTTGATTAGCTTTAAATTAAAAAATCAAAATGGGATAGAATATCTTGGATTTCATTGGTTGGTTAGAGCTATCTTGAAGGCTAAAATTAAAAAGCTATCTTGGATAATTTTTAGTAAGAGATTGTATCTATCTTGTGAAGAGTCCTGGGTGAATCTCATCGAAATTCTACTATGTATGCCTACTGCCGGGTGCTCTCTCCTATTTTTGTCGTGTAAATGTTTTTGGGTTATGATCTTTTCTTTATGCATGGAACTACTTTTCTTAATTGGATTATCACACAACCTATGAAGTGTGTATGTGTGTGTGTTGTAGTTTCCTTGGTGTGCATTAGTTGACGAAGGTTGTCTTGAGTGGGTGCTGCATTTTCTCTTTGGTGTCTTTGTCGTTAATTGGACAACTTTAGTCAGCTAGAGTTTCACGCAATTTAGGCTATGTATATGGGCTGCACTTGTCTTAGTTATGCGTGGTTAATGAGTTTAGTGTGCAGCCGTGATATTATTTGGCTAAGCGCGTAAATCAACTATATAATTTCTTTAATTTCGTAACCTCAACCTTCTAGTTGAGGTTCAAAAATCACATTACCTAACTACAAAAATTTACGTGGTGAACAACTCTCAAATCTGTCTTGGAAGGAACTGAATTCTTTGGGAAGTTGTTCTTTTGTTTATCTCAAGTGTATTCACTTTTGTTCTTCTTTCTATCACTTGAGTTATTTTATTATTTTCCTTTTTGTTAAAATTTTTTGAGAAAATCATTTATTGAAGTTAACATGAGTCTGTTGTGTTACTGGGTATGAAATACTTTCACGGGTAGTAAAGACGAAGGATAGTGGTAAGGATTGAGTGAGTCGCTATAAGACCTTGTATAAAACAATTGTTTTTCCTTGGTGAAAGTATTAAGATGGCTGAGGGCCTCGCAAATGTAGGCAAGGTGTGCCGAACTGTGTTAACAAACTTTGATGTTGATTTATATTTAATTTTTTGTTTTTGATTGTGTTAGAAATGATTGCGATCAAAATTGGATATTTTGCAAAACTATTAAATCCTTTGGATTTTCATTACCTAATTTTCTTTGACTCATTTTTTTGCCTCCAATATTCTCAATAGAGGGTAAGTCTAAAAGTGAGTGTAATGAAAACAAATAGTTGGAAACAACTTGGATTTGGGGTTCTATGTTGACTCTTACCACCCAATGCAAGATGGAAGCATTAACGACATCAATATTGTCCCTCACAATATCGTAATTTATATTGTGCTTCTCAGTTCCTTTGTTAACTTCTAAACCTCTACATTTCTCTTCTTTAACACCTAATTTTTCTTTTTCTTCAATTTTCAAGCTTTTGTTTTCAAGTTTTGTTTTTCAACCATTTTTTTGTTGTAGATGATCCCTCTGATGATCCTAAGCTCATTGGTGACCCTTATTAAACCATTTTTGTTGCTCATATTTTCCATCTCACCAATGAAGGAACTCTCCACAATGTAACCAATGGAGGTTTTGGCTCTATTGAAGACTAATTGTTACCTAGACGTTACATATGTGATTTGGTTATATCGTTAAAGTTTTATTATTTTTTCTAGGTAATAAGCAAGTATGATTATGTGAAAATAAATAGAGTTTATCTCCATCTTTGTCATTTGTTAGGGTGTGGGTATAAAGAAACATGTCATTAGAAGATTGATAAGTTTCAAAAGTTGCATCATAACTTTATTTTGAGTCAAAGGATTTTCATTCACGAATATTACAAATTACAACATTTCCTTTTAAAATGTTATAGTAGTTGTCTTTTGTTGGGTTGCACTTCATTCTTTGTCATAGAAGAGTATTCTTAAGTGCTTCCTTTTGTAATAACAGTTGCCTCCTGGATATGCATTTGTTGAATATCAATTAGAAAAGAAGATACAAGGCTTGTAATAGAGGCATAAAGCATTGTATCTTATGTAATTTTGGTTGAAGTTAAGACCTTTGTATTAGATGGCTTGGTAATCTTACATTTAAATATAGAAGTCCTTTTAGTGATGGAGGAAATAACTTTAGTGTGTTAGGGAAGAATTTTAATGAATATAAGAAAATCTACACGTTTAAACTATGATTTAGTAACATACACAAAAAAATTGAGTTAAATATGATTTATTTGAAGACTCGGAGATAAAACACAAACATTTCATAAGCTATAAGAAAAGTCATAAAGTTATAGAATGTGCCACATTAAAGCATACCTCCCACAAGGTAAGTTATCTAACCTGTGTTCCAAAACACAACATTAAGTAAGTATAATATGGAACCATATTGAAGACATGTTTGAAGGTTACAAAAAAAATATAGAATGTGCCATAGTTATTATAAGACCTACATGTCCCTGTTTTGCCTTATGTTCTTACCCAAAATTTTATGTGCCTTTAATTCAAATAACACAATTTTGTGTCTATACCATGCAACCCTCCATATATTTTCTATATTGCCCTTATTTATTTTGACACAAACCCATATATAGCTTAACATGCCACTTACACATTCCCATGTAAGTGTCATGTTTCATATTATAAAAGGTATGTCCAGTCATTTTGAGTTACCTCAACCACCTATTTTACCTTAAATTCCAAGTTCCTTTTTAGTTCTTAGAGTGACTTCTAATTCCCTAATTGCTCCCCAACCACACTTAGTGTAACTTAGCATTTGTTTTCACTTTTCTTCACCATATCATTAGCATCATCTAGGTATTTTCTATTGCACTCTTAATTTTATTATTTTAATGTATTATAGGTTTATAAAATTCATAATTATCTTTAATGCTTATTTCTCATTAAATATCCATTATTCATGATTTAAAAGGTACTAATAAGATGAATTAAAATAATTATAAACATGTGTTATCTATGGTCAAAGATGTTTACTGCAATTATTTGCTGTGTTTAAATTATGGAATTGGTTAATTGATTTCCTAGGATTAGTCTATGAGGCATAAGAAGTTGAATTTTTACGTCATAGGATTTGAGTGACGATTAAATCATATATGAATAAATAAAAGAAACATAAATATGGAAATATAATAGGTTAGGTTGATATATAATTTAAGGATTATTATTTTGTCTCTTATATATTACATTATGCCCTATGCTTTTCCTTATATGTTGCCAAAAGAAGGTCAATGATTATTCACTTATTTTCTTTATCTTTCTTTAGGATACATTATTATGGTAAGGACAGGACTACCCTAACAAAGGAGGCCCATAGTATCACCCTTATGTAAGAAAAGTAGATGCTTTTACATCTACATTATAAGTGATAGCTCCTAATATATATGTACTAGCTGAACTACAAATGCCAACTGAACCATAAGAATGGTCAAACCATCCTTAACTATATTTTAACACTAATACACAGACGAAGCACTACTAGACCTTCCATAAACAATAGCTTGATGCATTAAAGTACATACACTAGAACTTGTTAAGCGAGGTAGATCTTATTGACAATATGCACAAGATCATTTCACTCAACGAATGGTTAAACTTCATTGATATTAAAGCGCTAATTTACTAAGGGCTGACTCTCGAGTTTATATACAATTGGAAGTAGATGATTGTAAGACTTTTAATGGAGGATGACACCATTCTTAAGTTCAAATTGACTGGTATGGACCACAGCCTCAATTATAATCAACTCGGGGTCTATATTAGATTTTGTTGTTGGACATTTTTGATATTTCCCATAAAGTTAGACTACATCTAATTGCAATTTTCATTTTCTCAATAACTTATTTGTTAAGTTATGTAATTTGATCCTGATAAAGATAACAAAGTGTCTCAATAAATGATCTAAGTCAGTGAGTTGAAGTCTAGGAGAAAAATGGATCTCAATCAGTGTAGACTGGACTATATTGGGCCTATGATGGGAAGCCCGATATAGAAGCTATATATAAAGGTTAAGTATATAAAAGCTATATATAAAGTATTTGTCAGTTCAGTATTTGGTGATGCACAATAGTTTCTCTAACGAGATTTTTGATAATGACAGTCTCAAATAAAATTTTTAGGGAATGTCTTCAGGATGAGTGCGTGATAATAAGATTATTCATTCTGGTTTTGCAATTATTGATGTTACATTGACACATACCGTATGCGTATAAAGAATTTGAGGATAACATAAAAATGTATCCCTTATGTTTGTGAATTTTTTGAGTTCTGATGAGGATGTAGTCACCAAAGAGTATTAGGGGATGTCTCTAGTCTTATATTTAGTTATTTTGCCCAAAGGTGTTATCCTTACATAAAATTTTGAGATATGTATAAAGACATTAGATGGAGGAAAGCCATTGTTTAAATGATCTATTTGTTCAAAGGTGGTAGTGTCATGAGAGTTTTTGGTTTGTACTCTGATCACTTTTATGTGGAGGTCTAATTGCATATATTATGTATTCAACCCAAAGGTGTTTCATAATATGTGTGATTGCATTCTCAATAAAGATACTATTTAATGGCTTTCAGTATCACTGTTATCCTACATTTGTGTGGATCTTTATGTTGTTATCTTGTAGTCACATTTTCTGTCAATAATTACAGTGTCAACATTGAAATCCTGACTAATTTTAATACGAAGTAGTGGATAGAGGATGTATTAAATCCTATCGAGATAGTTGATATTGATATGGCCATATATATGGATAGCCATCTCCACCTATATCTATGAACTCGATTGGTCTAGCAGATTATGTTTGATGACCATTAAAAGATCCATACCTAACCATTTGTTTAGTGACCTCTAGACACAGACATAATGAAGGAGTTTCTTGGTAATGTCTCCTATAGGCACCCGGTCTCATCTAATGTTGAGATAAATGCCTTGCTGAAAGAATTATTCTTTATTAGGTATATGGGAGAAGGGGTATGTAGCACCC
The DNA here is from genome assembly GCA_027568895.1 of Erythroxylum shatona. Classification (NCBI taxonomy): domain Eukaryota; kingdom Viridiplantae; phylum Streptophyta; class Magnoliopsida; order Malpighiales; family Erythroxylaceae; genus Erythroxylum; species Erythroxylum shatona. The sequence continues at coordinate 29,776,075 of JAOSBK010000002.1, forward strand.
CACTCCCGCAAGATCCACACCCGACATCGATGGTGATATCCGAGTTTGTACCCCGCGAGGGTGGTGTGCTAAAGCACTCAAACATTTAAAAGTCAGTATAAATATTTTTTTTAAATCACAAACACACTATGCGGAAGCCATACCTCACATGCAGTCAATAATAGTTTCAATGGCCACTCGGGCCCACAT
>JAOSBK010000002.1:29789245-29801597 GCA_027568895.1 Erythroxylum shatona
TTGAAATGCCCACTAAAGCTTTGTAAAACTACGATCTTTTGATACTAATGGTTTATGATTTTGGTTTCGCCCATGATACTCAAGGTTACATAGGGGAAAACTTTATGTACTGATTTCAGGGATATTTTTGGGTTGATATGAGATGATTTAGGCAAAATTGTCTCTTAGAAGTTGTAGATGATTTTTCCATCCTTCCAACGATATAAAGTTTGTAAATTTTGGATATCGGAATTGAGAGTTATGAGCATTACAACTTGTAAGGTTGCATCATCTTAGAATGATGTCAACATCGTCTTAGAATGATGTCAGCATCGTCTTAGTCTTCTTTCATCTTAGTTTTGGTACCTAAGATGCTTCGTCTTAGTATGATGTCAGCATCGTTTTAGTCTTCTTTCATCTTAGTTTTGGTATCTAAGACGCTTCGCCTTAATTTTGCGTCTTAGTATGACGTCAACATCGTCTTAGAATGACGTCAGCATCATCTCAGTTACTATTCATCATCTCAGTTACTGTTCATTATCTCAGTTACTGTTCATCGTTTTAGTTTCTTTCGTCTTAGTATGACGTCAACATCATCTTAGTATGATGTCAGCATCATCTCAGTTACTGTTCATCATCTAAGTTTATATTGTCATTTTCTGTTCCATTTTTGATCCTTCAGAAGGTAGAATTTGTCTTCGAAGTCTTCATAAAAGTTGTAGATATAGAAGTCTTCTTTCAAACCTTCTAAAAACAAAATTAATCTAACATCTATAGCTAAAGTTATGGCAATTGGGCCAAGATATGTACTTTACGAGTAAAGACATAAACGTGTTGGATTCTTTTGGGCATAACTTCCTCATTCGACCTTCAAATGAAGTGATTCTTAAGGCAATGGATTTCTAACATTTTTACCTATCTCTCCAAGAAAATTTGTATCTTTTGGAGTTGACTTGAATAAGTTTGTTGGAGAGAAAATGAATGGTCGGTTCGGAGAGCATAATTGCGGTATGTACATGCTTTAGCTTTCTAAGTATATCTTGAGTTGTAGGGCTCCAATTGAGATGATTCTTGCTTCAAAACGAACTTGATGAAGTCAAATTGTAATTTTGGTGTTTGACTAGTGTGGGCACTCCACTCTTATAAGATGATGGTTATTTAGGGTTATTAGAAATAACCCTACAAGGTACTACGCAAGCCTAAGGTTTATGACTTCGGATGTTGGGCTCCGAAAACGAGGTCCAACACATAATACCTAACTGAAATTGGATTTGCTTACACTAATCAGCATGGTTTAGCCTATTGAACTTGATCAGATCATTGCCTATAACTAACAAATTATTAGAAACTGCAAACATAAAAACAAACTCACATATTAATATATATATTTCACCTTTGGGTGATACTTAAACACATATCCTTAATCCGTAATCATGCTAACAACATATATATACACTTTGATAGATAGTCAATCATACTCAAGTAGTATGCATATTATCTTTGGATATACTAACATATTCACTAACTAGGCTGATAAGTCTCTTTAATGTTATTAATTATAAGCAACGATCCACCTTTAGGTGATCTCCTAGCTTTATAATTCATAATCTCAATCGTTCAGTTCATCTATTATGCATTTATTAGCATCATATAACATGAATAATTGAAAGAATGAATAATTAAATATCTAAATATCTTTTCAAGCAAGGTCACTTTGGTGACTAAAAAGCTTATATACAATAAATATTTAACTAAGTATAAATAAATTTTGGAATTTAATTATAATGTTGGGAAATTCATACTATAAAATCTAAAATTAACCAACTTCAACATGCACATTTGTTTGTTACTAAGACCAAAAACATAATTAGTTGCATGCATATTCATTTAGTACTAGAGGACTAAAACTTAATTGATTCTATGCTTTAACATGCAAATTTACTCACATAGAAGTCATGGTGTCCATAGATTTTAACACCAGAATCATTCTACTTTACAACCACAAAATCAAAACACTTTCTTATAATGGGCCACACAAAACATTAACTTTTCTTTCACTTTTTATTTTCTAGAAATAATGTAAATTGTAGTAAATAAGTAATGCAAACAAAAAATCAAAGCTTTTGATGGTGGGCCCATGAAAACTTTCTTTAAACTTTGTTCTTTCAAAAGGCTTAACTAGTCAAACCTCAGTTAATGCATGTAAGTAACCATTTGATTTTTAAACACCAAATCATGATGTCCACACATTCCTTAACACCAATCCTTTTGCTTCTCAAAGTTTAAGCATATTGCAGAGAAAAGATTAATGCACAGTGGCCCCGCAAAAAACCTTTTCTTTAACCCTTTGTTTCCGGAAAGACTTATGTCAAACATAAAGATTTTTAAAGAGAGGCCTACGTATACATCATGTTTTTCCATAAACTTGAAATCTAAACAATTTATTCCTTATGACTATAAACCTGAAGTTATTCAATGATAGGCCCCACAGATATGACATTATGGTCCCACTAGAGTATTTAGGAAACAGGCCTTTCGATGGGTATTCGTTTGAAAATCCCATCTCAATTCAGAAACAAATACACATTCTTAAGACAATAACCCTATAGCCTTCGCAATCCCTGACTTTTATTATAAAGGGATTGTTCAATGGATTAACTCAAACTCAATCAACAACCCACAAAGTCTGAGAAACAAGATTGCTTAGATTGACATATTACAGTCGAAAACAATACATAATTATCTATAACCGTAAATCCATATTAATCGCTACCATAAATTTTAGGGTTAACTCCAATGCAAATCAAAGTGTTATAATTTGTTTTGATACCACATGTATATTTAAACTTTAAAATCGTTTTGATACCACATATATATTTAAACTTTAACATTATAAACAATATTTCAAGCATAGAATTACCCATGCTATAAAGAAAATAGAAAAATACTAACATTGATCCATGCTCAACACCTTTTCTACACAAAATTTTTATCCACTCTGCCTCCTTCCTTTTTCGTTCTTTTCAATGGTGCAAAAATGTATGTATTTTTTATATTTGTTAACGTTACTTGATTGAAGGGAGAGGAAAGAGTTTTATTGATTAACCCTAATGATTCTCATTTGCTTTACAATCCCAATAATCATTATTTTAGGTTCACTTTATATTAAAATCAAATAAAATAATATGTCACACTTTATGATTATTAAATTAGTCTACCAAATGAATCCATCATTTAAAAGTAGAATACCAATAGATAAAAATTCAATAATAACCAATTGTAATGACAAGTTGTTTTCTTTTGACAACAATTATCGAAATAGATAAAAATAAAAAATTTATAATGTTGTTTCAATTTTTATTTTACAACCAAGAAACAAAAACAAAATGACACCAAATGTGTTTGTGTTTTATTTTTACCTTTTAGCAATGATAAAAGGAAACCATAAAAAGAGAACCAAACACTCCTTAAGTTTAATATTATTTATGTTTCTCAATTTGCAATGTATTCATTGTACACATTGTTCTCCTCCAACTAATCTACATCTCACTACAACATTGTACAGTGGCATAGAAATCCCTTTGTTATATCGGTTATCATTATTTGTTAGTCATCTCTTCATGAATTATTATTGATTTGAATGAAAGGCTACGGCGTATAAGTTTAACAACAAATGTTTGTATTTAATAGTAATTTTAGTTAGTAAATAAAGGACAAAATAGAGAGGGAAAAAAGTGAATGTTTCCATAGTAGAAAAGATACGATTGTGAAGATGAAAATTTGCTGTGCTTGTAGTCAAATTAAATGTGTTTTAATAACAATATCATCGCATATAAAATCGATGAATAGAAGTTCACATTAGTGTCGTCCTAAACCAAACTAGCATTGATATTTGTCATGTTAAACGTATGGCACTAAAATGGCACGTATATATAGAGCACAATTGAGTTCATAACAACCATATATCCAAAAGTAGTCCTTTGAATCCCAAGTCCCAGATCCTTTATGAGCGGGATGATAGCAGAAAACGGTGACGGTCCTAATTATGAGACTAACAATGATGCTTCTGAGAATGGCGTTGATGATTCTGTAAGTCTTCTCGTTTTTCTACAAAAATTATAGACACTAGGCGTAGTTTTTATTCTCTTGTCAAGAAAAAGAGGATGTTAAATATGTAATATGACAGATCTTACGTGTTTTGGTTTCCTACCACGAAGAAGAATATCGAGTGACCGTTCCACGGGATGCCACTGTCGGCCAACTTCAAGAAGAAATTTATCAACATTGTTTTCAATCACAGGAAAGGTTTTCGCCCGATTCCCAACTCCTTTATTTTAATAACGAGCTGCTACAGGCTTCAGAGACTTTGACGAATTATGGCATTCAAAACGACAGCCCGATCCTTCTTAGATTTTGGATTCGTGTTTTTATTACCACCTCAACTCACAGGGCTAGCCTGATTTGTCATGAACATTCAACAGTCAGACAACTAAAGGAGACCATTGGAGGGCAGATGTATCAAAGTCTTGGATATGACAGTGAAATACCTATCGGTCGAATGAGACTCCTCCGAATTCCCAACCGAGTCGGTTTTCTGGCTGATCAGGGCGTGCTGCTCGATTTAGGAATAGGATACGACACTGAGTTGAATCTCTCTGTTGTTAGTTAGCTTCTATAAAGTTAAGTTTCCCATGAAAAATGAAGGTTTTCTCTAGTTTTTTTCTTTTGTTGTTCTAATTAACATGCAAATGCAATCCAATTATGGTGTCCAATACATGTTCATTTTTAATTTCCCAAACTTACTTAGACTTTACGAATTGTACGCTAAATTTTTTATCTTTACACTTCGACTCAAAGAAACAGTCTATTTGCCAAAATACATAGGGATAACTGTATACAATTAATGACCCTCTCCATCTTGATAAAGCAAGAAGTCTTATTTACTAAGTTTTGCCCTAATATCACCACTTGATCTTTTACCATAAACTCATTTGTTATAAGATATTATATATATTTAATAAATTTATATTCAATTTATTTTAATTATATAAATTTCATTTAACAATTTGAAAGATTTTGTAAGTTTGTTGGTCAAATTTAAATTTTAATATAAAAGTTTTATAAGTTTTAAAAATTCAAGATATAAATTAAGAAATTAAATTTTAATTATTGATGAAAAGGTATCAATTAATCGAATAATTAAAAAAGAAAATTATTGAATTATTGAATTATCTTATTTTATATATATACACTATGATTATATATTCTTAGTATTTATATTTGTCGAAAACAATTAATAATTTTCCCACTAAAAATTTTTAAAATTTTACGGATTTTTTTCTAATTCTTTGTATCAAGAAAAAAAATCACTTTCATCTAACCCGTTTTATATTTAAAATATAAGTTTTAAGGTTAATATTGACTACTGTTAAGTTCTTTCAAAAAATGATATTCATTAAAAAATTATTGTAATTTGCATTATTTCTTATTATTATTAATTTACTGCAGTCAGGTTTACAACGAGAATGAGATTAATGTTTTGCTCTTTCAGTCAGTTGTACCATGCATGGATTGGTATCGTGGCAAAAGATAACAAATAAAGCATGTTTCATGGTAGAGTAAACAGTACTCCCATCATGAATTAACGTAGAAGCACGCTAAGAACATGAAGAATTGTATGAAAAAGCTGGATTTGGCTGATATGATGAATTCTTATGCTCCATTAAATCTTCTAGAAATAGAAGTCCAACTCCTCAACCGCCATGAATGCCCCAACTAGTGGTCATGTTAAATAGATGCATATGTTGAAGTTATTAGATTTTACTATGTGTATTAGATCTCCCAAATTCTCCAATTCCGGTCGTTGATGAAGACGATTCCGGTAAGTTCAATTGTCAAACATCTCCAAGTGGGAATTCAGAATACTCTTGGCATCTTACCAGAGAATAAGAACATTTCTTTGCCACGGTGATAGGTGGAATTTACAGCAATAGTGAACTTCTTGTGGATGAGATGATTTGTATTAGGATTAGAGTAGAAGATTGTTGGGAGATCGGATTGAGATCCGATCACGACCGCGGCGGAATAATCATAAAATTTTTTGGTGTCTTTTGATTTCTCAAAAACTAGGATCTATTTAATTCTATAAAATGATTAACACAAATCATAATAAAGTGAAAACTTAATTCATACTTTATTCCGAAGCTTGATCTTTGTTTTTTTATATCCCTCAAACCATTTCTGAAACCGATTCGTCTCAACTACCGTAGCTGCAAAAGTCTCCGGTCTCTAATAATATCCACAAAACAAGTTAAGAAAACTCTGTAACTCTTACAGAAAGAGTTAAGCATGAAATGCTAGCTCCATAGAGCTTAACCCTATTTATAATAAGCTTTGGATGTTTTAGTAATTTAATTGAAATTAAATTCTAATTTCAATTAAACTTTAATTAAAATTTCAAATAATTCTAATTAAATACCAATTATACCTATTTAAGATTCAATATCTCATATTGATCTTAATTTATTTATTTAGTTATTAAATATCTCATATTTAATCATAAAGTTCCTCAAACTTTACAATCAAGTTCAACTTGATTAAATTAACTTTGTTCTCTTCAACTCATTCTATATGTGAGACTCATTAGATTCTCAAATATGTTGGCAATGATTATAAAATCTAATTTTAATTCATAATTAATAAAACTCCTTTTAATTTATCTTTAATTTTTTTATTAAACAATTTATAATCATAGATCAAGATTAGCGTCTAACAACGCATCATGACCACCCAAGCATTTAGAAATGTTAAAGTAGTTTTGACTAACCTTTCCGTGCATGATTTTTTTCGTATAATTCAATCGTTTCATCATACAATTTTTCGATTAGGTATAGAGCTTGAAATTTATGTCTACTCTATTTTGAGTCTAATCATATTAGTTCTTCGCCATTAGTTATCAATTTAATTAATGACATTTGTAAATTATTTACAAAACATCACTTCACCTTAGCTAAAGATTTCTTGAATTAATACTAATCGAGAATAACAAAACATTCTCCCTAATTAGTTTAGGGTAATGAATCTTATCTTGATCATTCAACTATCTCCATATAGTTCATGTTACATCCAATGACTACCAATTAAACAACCTATGATTAAATAGATCATAGGTAATATCAAACATAACAATCCCCATACAAGATAACTTTGATAACCTCAGGTCAAAGGATCATTTATAAAATCAACACAATGAGAATTTCATAGACATACAAGTAATATTCCAAATGGATTTCTCATATCAAGTTTGTTCAGTAAACTTGTTCTCTAGCAAGCACTCACACGTTTGTTTAAATATCTCTATAGTTTAGCCTATGAGATTGACTACTTTCTTCATAAGGAAAAACAAAACGTGTGCTAGTTTTTTTACGTTCTCTTAATATCTAATCTTAATAGAACAATAACCAGGAACATTTTAGGAATAATACATAAATACAATATGAACCTCATGATTATAATCTCATTATAATTTTATTTGCAATATACAATTATCCCATAGACGTTATCATATATCTCTAAACATATATAAGATAAAGAATGTTTTTAAATAATTTGTCACTAAACTACAACCAAATAGAGTGGTTATATGGCATAAATCAACAAAGATAGCATGTATTGCAGAGAATTGAAGGAGTTATTTATAAAGAAAATTCTCCCAGGTTACACAAATTACAGTATTACACACATTCATAGCGCAATCATGTAAACAACTACTACTTGTTCCACTCACCAGATTTCTTTTTCATAAGCTGATATGAGGATTTGAAATTTTACAAGCTCACTTGTGCATTCTCTAGTTAGCAGTTAGGCAAAAACTGGAAACTAAATACATAATAAAATTCCATATTCTAGACAGATTCAACCCTTTAATAAAATATTGATGACGAACAATTCAACCTAATTTTTAAATCTAATATAAATTAATTAAATTCAACTCAAATTAATAATTTAAGATAATTTATAATAAATTATCATTTTATATTAAATTAAATTAGTTTGTATAAAATCTAAAAGTTAAATTAAATTGGTATGTTAGTGACATGTAATCATTTTTTAACAAAAGTCTTAAAAATATATAATTTTTCAAAGAATTTAAAAGTTATATTTTAAAAAAAATAAGTTTTGCATTTTATACCATTTTTTATATATAAATTTTCATATATTGAGAGAATTATTCATCTTTTACCATGATTTATATATTATAATATATAAATATACTATTGTTTTAGTATATTTATTACTGTGAGTGTATTCAATCCCTATTGTTAAATGTAACTTCCCATTGATATTACATTTTACAACGCTGCAAATGTGACTGAAACATACAAAAAGAGAATATTACGAGTCTGGCAACTACTGAGCATCCATCAATTTCCAAGCTCATCTTTCTCACTCTTTGGAAAGAAGGCTCAGTAGCTTTCCTTCTTGAAGTGGTTTGATTAAAATCCCCAAACACGCCAAACTTGATAAGTGTGAATTGCATCATATTTTAGGGATTAGTTTGATATATATTTAATTGTTACTTCAATCGTTTAGTACATGTTTAGCTTAAAATTGTATTAGTTTGTTTATTATTTGTGTTTAAGTATTTTTACGGGTTAGTATAAGTCTTTGAGCTTAATTATTATATTTTTGAGGTACCTTGATATGTTTGTTAGTGTTTTAGGGTTAACATTGAAAAATGGAGAATTTTAGAAGACACTTGGGTCGAAACAATAGCCCATGATCGTGGTACAACAGGCCATGATTGTGATAGAAACAATGGAGTCAACCTACGATTGTGGCCCATATGCCACAATTGTGTAGAAGCCCAAGACACAGCCCATAATCGTCGTTTGCTTGCCACGATCATGATAGAAGCCTCGAATGTGGCCCACGATCATTGCATGTGTGGGGCAGACATGGCGACACTAAAAAACATCATGTTTTAAGGTAGCTTTTGGATCTTTCGGACCCCGAAAAAACCCTAGGGTTGCCTAGAACAAAAAAGATATACAGAGAATAAGACAAAGAAGAGGAAGAAACTTTTGTATCAGCCACTTTTGAGAGAAACCTTAGACAGGATTGTTGAGAGATTGAGAAAGAGAAGAAGGAAGAGAGAAATGGAGAACAAGTTGACATCAACGTACTTCCCAGATCAAGAGTTTCCCAACATCGCTACCTCCTGTCTCTATTCAAGATCGTATTTCCTATTATTTTCCATTTTATTATTGTATAGAATTGGGAATAGCAATTTGATGATAGGATTTGTGAATTTGGAGATGTTCTAAAGTTACCTTCTAGTTTTTATCATTGATTTAATGAAATATGGTTGTTTTTATCTAGGATTTGTGAATTTGAAGGTTGATTAATGCAAGCATCAAATAATCTTCAAAGTGTTGAAGATAGACAACAGTTCTTCTTTATCTCCAACTAATATAAAAAAAACAAACCTCGAGGACAACGGGAAGATATTGAGGATCCTGGGAATGCAGTCAGAAAGAAACGATAGCGAAGAAGAAGGCACAAGAAGGGGAATCACAAAAAAGGTGGAATCCAAGGCATGGTAGCTCATGTGCAAATTGTAAGATCAATGACTGCACTACCATTGCACCATTCATTTAAACCACTGTGAGAAAAAGAAGAGCATCAAGCTATTTTAAAAGAAGCGTTGCATGGGAGGCAACCCATGGAATGTTATTTCCTTTGATTGTTTTTAGAAAGTTTGAATTATGTAGTTGGGTTATTTCATTTCCAAATACAATCAGGAAGGCATAGGACTTCGACATAAATTTGATGATCGATGAAGTAAGCAAAGAGAGGTGAAAGGGACATAAAGAGTTAAGAAGTAACTTTGGAAAGTAGAGAAGGACAAAAGGAGAAAAATAAATTTTTTTTGGAAAAATTGCAAGCCATGATCATGGCCTGCGACAGGGAAAAAATAGGGACACGGGAATGTCATTTTCAATTTTTACCATTTTACACTCCAATCACCTATATATTCATTTCTAACTTCACTTTTTCACTCACTTTCATTTTTACTTTATCTCTCTAAGCCTTAAACCTCTAAACACTCTCACTTCTCTTTACCCAAATTTCAAACATCTAAATTTCATCCAACTTCTACAAACTCGCAAGCTAGTATGTCGTGCATCAAGAAAACAGTAAAGTGCGATCAATCAGTAGGGTGAAACCAAGTCTCGGGACTAGGGAAAAGGAATAGGATAGCTAATTATGATGCACATTTCCCAATCTTTTCAAATGAGGAAGGTACCCGCTTTCATTCTCTTCATAATAAGAAAATTATGGTTCCAAAATATTTTCACTTTGAAACTTTAGACATATTAGAATTGTAAGACAAGGTCAAAAGTTTAGCATAGAGATTTCAATAGGGACAAGTCATTCAATTTCAATTCCCAATTTACGAAAAACTTGCCTTATAATTCCTTACATTCCTTCAATTTGAATCCAACAAACCTAGGGAATTGTAGTTTAGGTTACAGAGACAACCTTATGGGCTTGATTATAAGACTTTACATGAAATTTGTGCTTTTTCAGAGTCATCCATAGTGGATCAGCACGGTGATTTTTTTGTTATCCCCTACTGGACTGAAATAACTAGGTTAGAGCATTTCGACGCTAACACAACAACATCATTAGGAGCCACGAACACTTGTTAATGCATAAATTCATGTGTCAAACTAGTTTTGACAAAACGGAAACTAACAAGTGTTTGATGAAAGAACTCTTAATGTTGTGGTGTATGGACTATAAGCATTCCAGTTTGCACAACCACCCACATCTTTAACACAATTATTGTTGTTTGAAAGAAGAGGAGTAATAACTTATAAATGGGTTACCTGATTTCAACCATAGCTAATTACTATGGAGTTGAGTGCAATGGATTCACAATCTACCATCCTGAATTCATGAATCATCATCATTTATGGTGAGCTGAAATCTTGAAATCTTATAATATGGAAATTTAGGATATTAGAGTTAAGACACATGTCAAGGGCAGGACTAGTCAAGCGAGTTCAAGTACTTAACAACAACAAGAAGAGGATTCAACTAGTAAGGAATCTGAGGAAGAAGAAGAAAAAGAAGAACCGGGCTAAAAGAAAGTACTGGATACAATCTTCACAAACACCAAGGTAATTACATATACGCTTGTGGAGAACTCTAGAAGGATGAAGAAGACGACCCGAACTCAATGACGTTAGAGCTAGGACATATGTCGTATCCATCATTATTTCGAGGTTCAGGGCGTTCAGTTGCCAACCCCAATACCATCCCCGCCTCCATCACCATAAGGCTTTGTTCTAACCCCTTTTCTTTTTACCTTTAATCTTTACTGACTTTTTGTTTTACTTTAATTTTATGTACCTTCTTTCGATATGTGTTTGTTTTTCCTCTACTCATATTGAGGACACTGTGTAGTTCAAGTGTGGAGAGGGTTATGTGATTTGAATGTGATTTTTGCATATTTTATGATAGTTGTTAGATTGCATTTTGTCAATTGTGTGAATGTGTCAATGGCTTAAATGGACTGAAGTTGATTTAATTTTAAACATAGTCTATTAGGTTGTGAAGAATCATTAGCTCACAAAATTAGTGAATTGGGGTCTTTGGCTAAATATGCAACTTAATTAGGATTTAGTGTTAGTTTGTCACCCTTTAAATTGTCGCATTCATTCATAATTTGAGACCTTTCAATGTAAGTATCTTTAATAGTATTTTTTCATGGAAACGAGTAGTTAATGTTGGACCCCAAACTTTTCTTGGAAGTTAGAAAAATTGTATGTGAAATGTTGGAAGTCATAAGCTGGAAAATGTAGTTCGAAATATGTTCGCTGAGTATGCTTCAGTGTTTTAGCCATAACTTTTTCTCCAGCTATCCAAATGAGATGATTTTTAATTTGGAGTAAACTAGAGGCATAGTGCTACAAATTGTATGATGAAATTGAGTTCTAATTCAGTCTTTAAGAATTTCAATTTCAGGATGGAAATTAAGCACAGAATATTATTTCAGTATAAGAACAGTTCGGAAATATTTGAGGTATAACTTTTAGATTTCTGAACTAAATTGAATGATTTTGGTGTTATTAGAAACTTAAGACAATGAGGAATATTTTTCTAGAAGGAAGTATTATCAAATTTCTTCAAATTTTCCATGATCATTAGTTAAGGAGATAGAAGTATAAGGTATTAGTTATAAAGACAAAAGAAGGGTAAATATGGAAAGACTAGTAAATTATGAGGTTTTGATGGATTATTTTGGAGCTAGTAGTATGTAAATGATTGTAGGATTTTATCATATGGTTCAATTGAAATAAAG
>JAOSBK010000002.1:29804394-29817593 GCA_027568895.1 Erythroxylum shatona
CACCCTAGCAAATCATGAATCTATCCACTTTCATTATTCCCTACTTTACTCTTGTCTATCATTTCTTAGTTCAAGAAGTTTCATTCATGAGCTCTTAACTCGTGACTAATCACCGAAATTTCCCATTCAATAGTTTTGATCTTTTACGAAAAGTTCAGGGTCCAACACTCTCTCTCTCTAAAGTTCCCTGTTCTTCTCTCTTCTTTCTGGACTCATCTCTTTCCCCTACTCTCCTTCTCTCTTTTATTCTTCATTTTTATTTGCAGCAAATGGTATCAGAGAAGTTGATTCCTTGTGGAATTAAAGAAAACATGAAAAGCTTGATAGAAGCACAGATCATAAGCGAGAAAATGTTTATGGAATTTCAAAGTAGGAACGAGAAAATGTTTTTGGCATTTCAAAGTAGGAATAAGAAAATGCTTTTGGAAGTTTTAGACAGAACAAAAAAATTGAAGAATAACCTGCTGCAGCTTAAAACTGTGGTGACACAATTTTTGAAGCGATAAGGAGTGGAAGTGGGAGCTACTATTAGAGTTACTCCAGTTCACTAATCAAAACAAGCAACCATGCAAGAGAAGGACTACATAAAGTCTTTGGTCATTGAGTCCACCCCTCTCATGAATAACAAAGATGTCACGTATGATGGTTCTTTAGTCGTCCCCTCTCCCAGCTAGCCTGGTAAGATCGAGATGTACTCTTCAGCTTTTTATGCTATTTGTACGACTGGTGGTCTTCTCAACTGTGGTCTAACCTACATGACGGCTACTCCTCTCGATTTCGTTAAGAGAAATATGCAAATTGACCCTGCAAAGTATAGAAACATTTCATCTAGTTTTGGAGTTCTATTAAATGAGTTGATTGTGAGCTTTGCAGGTGGTTACATTGCTGGAGTTTTCTATGCGGATGTATCTCATTCTGATAATCTAATCTCCTTCGTCCATGATGCTGAAGGAGGAATTGCTGGTGATGTTGTAAAGAAGATGGGTGCTGAAAAAAAAATAAGATTATTCATTTTTGATTCATTTTGTAAACCTCCATAACCTTGGGACAATGTTTTCTAAAGGAGAAAGAATTGTTAAGTATAAAAATATTATAGCTGTTACATAACTGTAACTAGTATAAAACTGTAATCATTTCTCTCACAAGGAAGGATATGAATTTGCTAATGTGTATTTATGTGTCTCTCTCCCTCTAAAGTTCTCTGTTTTTCTCTCTTCTTTCTGGACTCTTCCCTTTCTCCTTATCTCCTTCTCTCTTCTATTCTTCATTTTTATTTGCAATAGTCATAGACTTTTTGATCGAGAATATTGACATTGTTACTATTTAACAAATCGGGTTGATTCGGGATCAAATGTACTGGGATATGTAAAGATTATAATTAGTGTTGGTTTTTGTTGATTTTCTGTGTTTGTTATAGTAACTAATTAGTTACTGTGGAGGAGTAGTTAGTTTGTTTTTAGTTAGCTCGGTAACTAACCTTTCAATGTAAAGTCTGAACTATACTTAAGCTCACATTGATCTTAATCATTATTAAGTGAATACAGTGAGAAAATCTTCTTTTCTCTCTCTTAAAACTCTCTTCCATATTTTTCATATGGTATCAAAGTGTGGTAACTATTTTTCATCTTCTCTATTCAAGATCTAGATCTAGGACTTCAAGACCTTGTTTGGAGAGTAGTTGTTCAATTCTTTGCAAAGTGTAACAGGAATTGATTCTTTTATGATTTTTTGTTGATTGTAGCGGGAATTGATTGTGATTATTAGAATTTTTTTCTATTTTCTAATTTTTTGAGAATAGATTCAAGAACTGCAGCTTGAAGATGACAACGAAACAGAAGAAAGATTCTGAAAATCCAGGTGTTAGTCTTGTAACTACACCTCTGAATGGATTCAATTACAAGACGTGGAGTACTTCTATGAAGAAAGCTCTTACAGCTAAGCACAAACTTGGCTACATTACTGGCAAGATTCAGATTCCAGTTGAGGATGCGGTAGATTACGAGGAGATTATGAGTGCCAATTTCATGGTGGAATCTTGGATTTTGAACTCGTTGACAAAGGATCTTCATGATGCGTTTCTGTATGTGTCCTTTGCCAAGGACCTATAGGACAAACTAGCAAAACGATTTGATGACTCTACAGGACCTCAAGAGTACCAGATCAGGAGGGACATTGGAAGCATTTCACAAGGTAACTCCAGCCTTTCAATGTACTTCACAAAATTGTGCAAAATATGGGATGAACTGTAGTGTATTATACCTGTTCCTTAGTGTATATGTGGCTATTGTACCTGTGATGTTTCTGGCAAGATTCTAAAACTTAATAAAAATGCTAAAATCATACAGTTCTTAATGGGACTAAATGAATCTTACAATCATGATAAGAACCAGATTCTCAGGATGGATCCTTATCCTAACATAGATAAAGTATATTCAATGCTGATGAATGTTGAGAGGCAAAAGCAAGTTTCTGATTCTTTTAGTGAGACAATAGAAGGGAGTGCATTGATGGTTGGATCAGGACCAGTAAAGACTGCTAACTCAGGGAAAATGAATGGAAAGAAAAAGGAATGGAAAACAGATAAAGAGGATAAGAAGTGTTCTTTTTGCAAAATGGATGGACACACTAAGGATACTTGTTTTAAGTTACACGGTTATCCAGAGTGGTATGTTGATCTTAAAAAACAACAGAAGAAAACTGGAGGTAAAATAGGACAGGCAAACTTGGCAGAAACACCTTTGGATGACAGTGAGGAGGATAATGGAGGATTAATTATGAGGCAAATCATTCAACATGAGCTATCAAAATTGATGAAAGAAAAAACTCAGATGCAGAACGTGGAGAAGGTGAGCTTCGCTGCTGAATTTGCAGGTAATATTTTTGCTTTTGAACAGACAATAGGCAATAAAGGCATAAAGAACTCTTGTTGAATAGTTGATACTAGGGCTGGCATACATATTTTAGGAAATGCTTGCCTATTTAGTAAGTTAGTTCCAGTGAAAGGGAAATCTATAGTTAGTTTTCCAAATGGATCAATAAAGAAGGTTAGCATGATGGGAGAAATAAGACTAAGCAAGGGTGTTGTATTGAAACGTGTTTTCTACATACCAAGTTTCAAGTATAACCTATTATCTATGAACAGAATCTTGAAACATGAAGATGGAATTTTCACTTTCTATCCATTCTTCTGTGTTTTACAGGACCAGAAATCTAAGAGTTTGTTGGCAGTTGGAAAAGTTGTTGGTCATCTATACTACCTTACTGAAGAATCTTTTAATACTAATGTTTTGAATGAATTTGATTCTCTAAGTAGAGATAGAGATATAATTGATGTTTGTTGTTTGAATAAGGATGCCGAATGCATAGAAAGTGTTAATGGTGTTGACTCTATTGCATTGTGGCATAAGCAGTTGGGACACCCCTCTCTTGAAATTATAAAGAAGTTTCCTTTTGTTAATAAAAGCTTGAACAATTCTGATACTGCTTGTCACATAAGTGCAAAGGCTAAACAGTCTCGAATGTCGTTTCACAGTAGTGAAAGTCATAGTGAGAAACTCTTTGAATTGATTCATGTTGATGTTTGGGGTCCATATAGAAGGCCATCTTTGATAGGAGCCTTTTATTTCCTAACCATAGTGGAAGATTACAACAGAGTTACTTGGACCTTTCTTATGCAAACTAAGGACCAAGCTAGCTCCATCTTAAGCAAGTTTTTGACAATGGTGAAAACACAGTATAATTGCACTATTAAGATAGTTAGGACAGATAATGGAGGAGAATTTGTAGGATATAGTTTCCAACAAGTTTTTATTGATCATGGAATTAATCATCAAAGATCCTGTGTATATACCCCACAACAGAATAGAAGAATAGAAAAGAAGCATAGAGACATTCTTCAAGTGTCAAGAGCCTTGCTGCATCAAGCTCACATGTCAAACAAGTTTTAGGGAGAAGCTATTCTACATGCTACTTAGTTAATCAATAATTTGCATACTGCAAATTTGAAGTGGAAAGCTACTTATGATGTTTTGATGGGAAGACCACTTGATCTTGGAAACTTGAAGATTTTTGGATGCTTTTGTTATTCAACAGATACAAGCCCACAAAAGGATAAATTTGCTGCTAGAGCCTACAAGTGCATTTTTCTGGGCTATGTCGTAAGAAGAAAGGGGTATAAATTTTATGATGTTGACTCAAGAAAAGTACACATCTCTAGAGATGTTACTTTTCATGAAAATGTGTTTCCTTGTGCAGGTCAACAGTTTGTGGAGGCTAACGACACACCAATACCATCACTGCAATTTTTGAATGGAGCAGTTGCAGATCAACAAATTGGTCCTATAGTTGGTAACAACCAGATGGAATCTAAACTTGATGAGCATCATGAAGTAATACCAGTAGCAGATGTACATACAGATTGGACACAACAATTGAATCCGGTTCATGAGGAAAGGAGAAGCAGCAGAGAAAAGAGGTTGCCATCATGAATGTCTGACTATGTAGTGAATCATACACAATTTTTAAAGGACAATGGAACAAAGACTTACAATTTGCCTCATCTGCCCAACAGTTTTCCTTTCTACAAAAATATTAATCTATTTGATGATGTAGCAGAATTCCTATGCCATGTGGCAAAAACAAAGGAACTTAAAAGTTTTAAAGAGGCAAGTAAAGATGAGAAGTGGGTTCAGGCTATGGAATCAGAATTACGGGCACTAGAAAATAACCATACCTGGGAGCCCACTACATTGCCTTTAGGGAAGAAAGCAATTGGCAGCAAGTGGGTTTTCAAGTTTAAATACAAGTCGGATGGGACAATTGACAGGCATAAAGCTCGACTAGTTGCCAGGGGGTATACTTCAGTTTATGGAGAGGATTACAATGATAGTTTTTCTTCAGCAGCAACGGTTGTGACAGTAAGAATTTTTTTAGCTATTGCAGCAGCTAGAGGTTAGAGTTTAAATCAATTAAATATCAATAATGCATTCTTGCATGGATATCTAGATGGGGATGTTTACATGGTACCATTAGAAGGATACACTAAGGCACACAAAGGACAAGTATTTAAGTTTATGAGGTCTTTATATAGGTTTAAACAAGCCTCACGACAGTGGAACAATGAACTTAGAGGTTTTCTACTGAATTTTGGTTTTTAGCAAAGTGTGCATGACAATTGCTTATTTGTGTTTTGCAAAGATGATTGTTTGTTGATGCTTTTGGTATATGTGTATGACCTCCTTATAAGTGGAAATTCAGACCGAACTATTGCTCAACTCAAAACAACACTTCATGAGAAATTCACCATCAAAGACTTAAGATTGGCTAAGTATTTTCTAAGTCTAGAAATCATTCACGATGAGACTGGCATTTTTCTCAATAAGAGAAAATATGTGTTGGATCTGTTGACAGATACAAGTCTCGTTAGTTCTAAGCCTAAGAAAGTGCCTTTTCCAAAAGGTAGTAATTTGCTATATGGCAGTAGTTCTCCATTGAAGAATCCTCAGGAGTATCGAAGTATGGTTAAACGGTTGTTATATTTGGGATTATCAAGGCCGGATATCACTTATTGTGTGCAGCAACTCAGTCAGTTCCTGCAGAATCCCAAAGAGGTACATCTTCAACAAGCAACTTATGTCCTGAAGTATCTAAAAAATAATCCTTCTTTGGGCCTTCATTTTCCTGCAAATTCTGATTTGAAATTAAGAGCTTACTCAGACGCTGACTAGGCAACATGTATTACAATCAGAAAGTCTTTAACTGGTTTTTGTATTTTCTTGGGTAGTTGTTCAGTTTTTTGGAAGACAAAATGACAGAATACAGTCTCTCGAAGCTCAACAGAGTCAGAGAATAGAGTCATGGCATCTGCTGTGTGTGAGTTGCAATGGATCAGCTACTTACTTGTTGATTTGAGGATTCCAGTTCCACTTCCAATTCCTTTTCATTGTGACAACAAGCCTGCCATCCACATCACTTGTAACCCAGTGTTTCATGAACGAACTAAACACATTGACAGTGATTGTCATGTAGTTAGAAATCAGTACAAAACAGGGTTTCATTTCACCAGTTCATGTGGTTTCTTCCTTGCAAATCACCAACGTCGTCACTAAGCCTCTCTCTTCACCAGTATTTTACAGCTTGCTATCCAAGTTGGCTTTGATTGATTATCATCAAAGTCCAACTTGAGGGGGGATGTAAAGATTATAATTAGTGTTGGTTTTTGTTGATTTTTTGTGTTTGTTATAGTAACTAATTAGTTACTGTGGAGGAGTAGTTAGTTTGTTTTTTGTTAGCTCGGTAACTAACCTTTCAATGTAAATTCTGAACTATATTTAAGCTCACATTGAGCTTAATCATTATTAAGTGAATATAGTGAGAAAATCTTTTTTTCTTTCTCTTAAAACTCTCTTCCATATTTTTCATAGGATAAAGGAATTTTGATTTTTCAATGAGTTGGTCACTAGCAAAGGTTTTGCTATTTGTGAGGAGACACGTGTCAGAAAAAGTGGAAAATAACTTAATGATAGGTTCCTTGATGACTGGTGCTTAAATAAGAACTTTTCAATGGGAACTTTTGATATGGTGCCATTCTTGTCAAAGTCATTTTGAATACTGACGATGCTTGTAACATCGTTAGGCTTTGATTTCTTTGATACCTATGTCTATGTTTTTCATTTATTATTTTAGTGTTTACTTCCCTCACTTGAAACGAGAAGAGAAGTAGTAATGGTAAAAATATAGCTTCCTTCTGTGTGTTGGAAAATATAGCTTCCTTCTGTGCGTTGGACCTTTGATCCTATGAGCTAAATTCTTCCTTTGATATTTCTGCTCAAACTCTGGTTTCTTTCACATGTAGAATCATCCTCTTTTTGTCCTAAATTTGTCTTTGAGATGACTGCTAGTTTGCTTTTGCAAGCGCTTTAGTCAAGTTCTAAGCTGTGCTAGTGTCCCCTTTTAGTTGCTTCCATCCTTGTTATGATTCCAATACAGTAGCATGATAGCTAAGTAGTGCAAATCTGATTCATTGTATATAGTTCTTGGGCCCACTTCTGTTTGTCATATGTCTAAATACTTGCACCCATTTGATGCAAAAGATTGTCTTACATGGCATGGTTAAAGGTCCAAAATTTTCGTTATTTTTAGGACACCTATGGAGAAACTTTTTGTTAATTGCAAATCATTGTTGGAGGAATGCAAAGGTCCTGCACACATGATTAACATAAAGTCCTAACGTCTCTCTTCTCTATTTCTCTGTCCACATAGCTAATCTCTCTTGTGGAGGTGCAATATAACTTGTAACTATCTTTTGGTTCTTCCTTTAACTGATTATTGGGACCTTTTCATCTTCTCTTATGATAGATCAATTCTCTGTTGAAATAAACATGTAGCTATTTGACACAGTGATTCTGCTTTCCTTATTCAGTTGTTCTAAAATTCCACATCTGTTTTTGTTTTCATAGTCATTCTTTTCCTCTAAACTTTAGTTAGTTACTCAATACCCTACTTTTAATTAAAATTGTGTCACAATAGATATCATGTTTCTCCGACAAAGAAAATGCAATCGCCTCTAAGTTACCGGCAGAATCATCTGTGGATGGTCAAACATTCTGGGATACAATAAACCTGCTTCAACCCATCCAAAAGTTATTCCAGTTATTCCACCTCTCATTGCTCCAATACCTACAATTCCCTTAGCAACTCTCCCAATGTACCTCTCTACTGTTTCTTACCCCACTTTGCCACAAAACGGTCAAGTTCGAGCTAGTGACTCTGATGATATTGACCAAGATGATAACTCTGCTCCTGTTGGCACCAATTCCACTGGTGGATATAAGATTAAAGAAGGGAGTCGGCAAGTAAGAGAGCAACAACAGAAGGCAATGCAGGAACTTTTGATGAAGAGGCGTGTTGTTGCTCTTGCAATGCCCACCACTGATAAAGCAGTCCGAGCTCGTCTTTGTTGCCTTGGTGACACGGAGTTCTAGTGATGTTTTAGTACTAGTGGTATTTTAATAGTTTTCATTGTTTTATTAGTAAAAGACTGTTTTATCCTTAGGTTGCCTTGGTGACACGGAGTTCTAGTGGTGTTTTATTACTAGTGGTATTTTAATAGTTTTAATTGTTTTATTAGTAAAAGACTGTTTTATCCTTAGGTTTTCATCGTTTTCATCTTTTAGAGTTTATATTATCTTTTATAACCACTTGGTGACAACTTTGGTCAGTTGAAAAACATTATTTCCTATTTCTATTGAATTTCTTTGGTTCTTCAAAGGGTTTCGTACAACCTTTGGAAAATCGAACGCTATACGCTGCGTCAGGTGGTATCAGAGCAAGGATGTCGACTGGGAGCGATAGCAACCGTCTTCGTGACAGTGTTTAGGAGGTTAGAGCTTCTTTTTTAGGAGACGAAGTTGCAATGTTTGGAGCAACGTCTAGAGCAGCAGATAGAACACAGATTCCAACGTTTCGAGGAGTGTCTTGAAGAGATTGTGGAACGTTTGGATGGTCTAGGAATTGATACACACAGGAGGCAGGATAACCATAGAAGACCAGGGGTGGAGATGGCTCGTGGTGAACCTATGGGTAGAACTATGCCTACGAGGAGACAACCAATCTATGAGGAGGATTCGGAGGAAGAAGATTACTATAAGCCGAATAGACTTGGGCGTTTTCAACAACATGATGGGCATAGGAGGAGAGACTACTATGGTGGATTTGAAGATAGAGACACAGGGGATTATAGATTGAAAGTGGATATCCCCTATTTTAATGGTAGTCTGGGTATTGAAGATTTTTTAGACTAGCTTGCAGAAATTGATAGATTCTTCGAATATTTGGAGATTGCACCAGAGAAAAGAGTTCGGATTGTGACTTGTAAATTGAAAGGGGGAGCTTCAGCATGGTGGGAAAGGATTCATTCTCAGAGGGAGCGTGAAGGGAAGAGACCAGTGCGTACATGGTATAGAATGAAGTTTCTATTGAAGCAGGAATTCTTACCACCGGATTACGAGCAGATTCTATTCCAGCAATATCAACGATGCAGTGAGGGAGGACGGATAGTGCATGAATATACCACAGAGTTCATGAGGTTGACAGAGAGAAACAACCTTCTAGAATCTGAAGGACAGCAGGTTGCTCGATATTTGGAAGGGTTAAGACCAGCACTTTGGGACATAATAGGAGTACAGGTTATCCGCACGCTATCGGAAGCAAAGAACATGGTCTTAAAGGAGGAGATAATGTAGCAGGAGCGTAGCAGAAGGAATGTAGAGAGCTATAAGACTCCAACATCTAGTGATAAATATAAAGTTGTGCAGGAGCATACTACTTGTAGTCATGAGGTGCGGAGTGTGGAGGATAAAGTTATGGGAAAGAAGCATATGGTTGAGGCACGAGATAAGGAGATGAAGAGATCTGAGAACCCCTGTGCTAACCAACTGTGGGGAAGTGCTTCAAGTGTAGTCAACCTGGACACAGATCTAATGAGTGTCCTTTGAGGAAGACGGTTAACTTTATAGAGAGGGACGAAGATGATGAGGGAATCGCTTGTGAAACAGATGGAGATGAGGATGACGAGTACGAAGTTGACGAGGGCTCGGCATATGTGGTGAGGAAACTGATGTTAGCACCTAAGCAGGAAGACCGAACCCAAAGGAATCAACTATTCCGCACGAGATGTACCATTTGTGACAAGGTATTTGGAGTTATCGTTGATAGTGGAAGCTGCAAGAATATTATTGGCAAGGGGGCAGTAAAGAGGTTAGGGTTACCGGTGGAAAAACATCCTAATCCTTATACCTTGGGGTGGATTAAAATCACAGTAGATAAGATAGAAGCCACAGAGAGGTGCAGAGCTCCATTCTCCATTGGCAGGTATAAAGATGAAGTATATTGTGATGTTGTTGATATGGATGTTTGTCAATTGTTGTTTGGCAGGCCATGGCAGTTTGATGTAGATGCTCAGCATTCGAGAAGGAGCAACCAATATCAATTGGAGAAGGATGGGGTCAAGTACACACTCCTACCGCTTAAAACCAAGACTTCAACCTCTGAGGGTAATGCTTTCTTGTCTATAGCTAAGAGGTTCGAAGTGGAGATCAAGGAAACACAACAAGTACACACGTTAGTGGTCAAACAGGTGTTGACGGCTGAGGCAGAGTTTCAAGTGGAGAAGTACCAGGAGATAATGCAACCCCTACTACAAGAGTTCAAAGAGTTGATGCCAGACGATATCCCGGATAGGTTACCCCCTATGAGGGATATCCAACACCATATAAACCTCATTCCCAAATCCAGTGTACTGAATTTGCCACATTACCGGATGAATCCGAAGGAAAGTGAGATTTTAAAGGAGAAGGCGGAGGAGTTATTACGAAAGGGGCTTATACAAGAGAGTATGAGTCCTTGCGCAGTTCCGGTATTATTGACTCCAAAGAAGGATGGAAGTTAGAGGATGTGTATTGACAGTAGAGCCATTAATCGGATTACAGTGCAGTATAAATTTCCTATACCGTGGTTGGATGACATGTTCAATCACTTACATGGTGCGACGGTATTTTCGAAGATTGATCTGAAGAATGGGTATCACCAAATGCGCATAAGACCAGGAGACGAATGGAAGACGTCCTTCAAAACAAAAGAGGGCCTATATGAATGGTTGGTGATGCCGTTTGGGTTGTCCAATGCACCAAGCACTTTCATGAGGCTGATGAATCAAGTACTCGAGCCTTTTATTGGTAAATTTGTTGTGGTTTATTTCGATGATATCTTGATTTACAATCATTCGGAGGAAGAACACTTGGTACACCTAAAGCATGTGCTAAAGGCCTTAAAGGACAACCAATTATACATCAACCGTAGAAGTGCAATTTCATGACAAATATGTTAGTATTCCTGGGATATATAGTGTCTGCGGATGGGATAAAGGGGGATGAAGCAAAGGTTAAGGCAATCAAAGATTGGCCAACACCGAACAATGTGGGGGAACTGAGGAGTTTTCATACTTTGGCGACCTTTTACCGAAGGTTTATAAAAAATTTTAGCACCATTGCGGCGTCCATGACAGAGTGCCTAAAGAAAGGCAAATTTTAGTAGGGAGAAGAAGCAGATAAGAGCTTTACCTTACTCAAAGAAAAGTTATGTACAGCGTCAATACTAACTTTACCAGATTTTAACAAGCTATTTACGTCACTTGGTGGACACATAAAAATTTTTGGAGAGCGAGAAATGGAGAGACATGACAGGTTGAGGATGCTTATAGTGAAGTTAGGTTCTGAAGGGCAGTTGGCAAAGTTGATGAAAGCTCATGAAGACAAGGAGGCTGTGGCTAATGCCAATATAACAGACGATGCTGAGGAGGAAATGGTTTAGTATCCATTTTATACTGAACAGTCAAAGGAGCTGTTGGATGCTAGGATTGATATTGCAAAGTATTATGTTTCAAGGGATGCATTATGCCTTCAACGAATTAGGAGGAAGAGGGATGATCCAGATAAAGATGTGGAAGCTGATATTGGTTGGCCTCTGAAACAAGCAGGGAGTTTGATTCTTGATTGTAGTGAGATTGGAGATGATAGGCCTCTCTCTGGTTGTTCTTTTTCTAATGATGGAAAGTTGTTGGCCGCCTGATATCTCCTTCTGTTTACTTCTCTCTAATTTTAGCTTCCATTCGTTGCTTGTTAATTTTGTTGTCATTTTGTTTGTGTTATTAACACAGAAAATTAATAGCAGTGTTAGAATATACTAGTGGCATTTTCTAGTGTAATCCCTATAATAGAATGAGAGCATCAACTTAGAAATTGCCCATGTCCCTACTTCTGCCTAACTGATCAGCCTTTCTATGTTTACATTGTTTTGCAAATCTTGTCCTTCTTGATCGCAATTGCTATTTAAAAAATGTCTTTCAAGGGTACTATATGATGAATGCTTATGAAATGATCTCCAGTTATCATTATTTAAATGCAATATGAAAAGTATACATTTGGGTCACTGAAGTGTCAGAATGTTACAACCTTCCTTGTAGAAGTGTTGAGTCGTTCCATATGTTACATTATGTAATTATTTGTCATTAGAGCGTCTAATCTACTCTTATATTTGTATAAGATAGTAAAGAAGTTTGTTTTTCATTCTGCTACTGTAGCGCTTTGAATAGACTTGCTAAAATATGGAGCATGCCACAAGTTAATAAAGTTTCCACTTTGGAGGGACACACAGAAAGTGCAACTGATTGCATTCTCTCCTGTGCTCAACCATTTAGCAACTACATCAACTGATAGAACTGCACGTTTATGGAACACCGATGGCTCCCTCTTAAGGATGTTTAAGGTCATCTAGATCTTCTTGCATGCATTGCATTTCTTCCATCAGGAAAGTACCTGGGAACTATAAGTTTTGACAAGACATGGAGATTATGGGATGTAGATACTAGTGCAGATTACTACCGCATGAAGGTTATAGTAGGAGTGTCTATGGGATAGCCTTCCACCATGATGGATTTTTAATAGGATCCTGCGGACTAGATGCATTTGCACATGTTGGACCCCGAATTCTTTTCTTACTGAAAAAAAAGCATATGTTAAATTTATTTTAGAGGTTGAGTTTGATAGATTGCTTTTGGTTAGAAAAAAAATTGAGGTTTTCTTGCTTAGGTTGATGGAATTAAGATTAAATTAGAGTTTTGTATGGGGTTAGTAAAATTAGAAAGGATGAGGTTTTTATAAGGTCAAATTGGGTAGATCACTTAGGATTTTAAAGGTTAAGGCTTATAAGGAGGGGTATTTAGGTCTTTTTGGGATTCTTTTAAAGGAAGGAAGGAAAGAAACGAAATTGGATTAGTCTTTTTGAAAGAAGTTTACGAAAGTTACAAGAAAAAGAAATGGAGAGAGAGCTTCGGTTGAAAGA
Source organism: Erythroxylum shatona (assembly GCA_027568895.1). NCBI lineage: Eukaryota > Viridiplantae > Streptophyta > Magnoliopsida > Malpighiales > Erythroxylaceae > Erythroxylum > Erythroxylum shatona. Next base: position 29,817,292 of record JAOSBK010000002.1, read on the forward strand.
AGGAAAGAAGAAAAGGAGAAGAAGAGGTTAGGGTTTCATCTTTTCTTGTTTTAGAAAAGAGTCTTTGAGAGTTCTACAAGAAGGAAAAAGGAAGAGGAAGGTTTAATCTTCCATTAGAGGCAAGAAACAAATTTCGTGGGTGGAGCTTCAAGGTAAGTGTTTGGAAAAATCTTTTGGAAATTTTGATGGGTTTTGGCTCTATCGGTTTAGGAAAAGCATGGGTATGGTTGTATAGGATCTATTACATGCTTTTGCTTCCTTAGATTTGCCAATTTTGACATCTCTTGTAATGTTGGGATTTT
>JAOSBK010000002.1:29817693-29849936 GCA_027568895.1 Erythroxylum shatona
AGAATCATGTTCCTGATCAGCATGTTAATGTTGAAAATGCTGATGGTGATGCTGTTGTTGATGAGGTAGATGTTCATATTTTTGAAGTTGTGGATGAGCCGACTATTCCACTTAGGAGGTCTACCAGACAACATGTTTCTTCTTCCTGTTACTCATCTGAGGATTGGGTGTTACTCACTAATGGGGGAGAACCTGAATGTTATGAGGAAGCCATTGAAGCTGAGCATAAGGATCACTGGATTGAAGCTATGCAAGTTGAGATGAAATCTTTGCATGAAAATCACACCTATGAATTGGTGAAGTTGCCTAAGGGCATGAGAGCTTTAAAGAACAAGTGGGTGTTCGAAATCAAAGCTGAAGAGCACAGTTTAAAGCCATAATATAAGGCCAGATTGGTTGTTAAGGGATTTGGTCAAAGGAAAGGTATTGACTTTGATGACATTTTTCTCCTGTTGTAAAAATGTCTTCTATCCGAACAATTCTTGGTTTTGCTGCTAGTATTGATATGGAGGTTGATCATATGGATGTCAAGACAGCCTTCTTTCATGGTGATTTGGAGGAGGAGATTTACATGGAACAACCTGAGGGCTTCAAGGTGAAAGGAAAAGAAGACTTTGTATACAAACTGAAGAAGAGCTTGTATGGGTTGAAGCAGGCTCTTAGGCAGTGGTATAAGAAGTTTGAATCAGTTATAGGGGAGCAAGACTACAAGAAGACTTCTGGAGATCACTGTGTGTTTGTACACAGATTTTCTGACGATGATTTTATCATATTATTACTTTATGTGGATAATATGTTAATTGTGGGTAGGAATGCTTCTAAGATTTCTAAGCTGAAGAAGAAGCTAAGTAAGTCTTTTACCGTGAAAGACTTGGGTCATGCCAAGCAAATTTTAAGCATGAGAATTACTCGTTGCAGGGATGCCAGAAAGTTGTACTTGTCGCAAGAGAAGTGCATAAAGAAGGTACTTCAAAGGTTTAGTATGACTGGGGCTAAACCTGTTACTAGCCCACTTGCTCCTCATTTCAGGTTGAGTGTCAACCAATGTCCTTCTACAGACGAAGAGAAGGAAGAGATGAAGAAAGTTCCATATGCCTCAGCAGTTGGTAGTTTGATGTATGCCATGATGTGTACCAGGCCAGACATTGCTCATGCAGTCAGTACAGTGAGTCATTTTCTCTTTAATCCAGGTAAAGAGCATTGGAATGCGATGAAGTGGATTATGAGGTATCTCAGAGGTACAATTGACTTGAGTCTTAGTTTTGGTGGTGATAAGCCTTTGCTAGTTGGTTTTACTGATGCAGACATGGCAGGAGATGTTGATTCTCGAAAGTCTACATCAGGTTTCATAATCAAGTTTGCAGGGGGAGCTATAGCATGGCAATCAAGGTTGCAGAAGTGTGTTGCTTTGTCAACCACAGAGGCTGAGTTTATTGCAGCAACAGAGGCTTGCAAGGAGTTGCTGTGGATGAAAACCTTTCTTTTTGAGCTTGGTTTCAAGCAAGATCGGTATGTGTTATTTTGTGACAACCAGAGTGTCATTCATCTTAGCAAGAATGTTAGTTCCATGCAAGGTCGAAACACATTGATAATAGATATCATTGGATACGAGATGTGGTGAATTCTAAGTTACTATAGCTAGAAAAGGTTCATACAAATGATAATGGTGCTGACATGATTAAAGCATTGCCGAAAGAGAAGCTTGAGATTTGTTGCTTGATGGTCGGTATGGCTAGATCCTCCACTTAGTCGTGAGAGGGAGATTTATTGAGTTTTGGGTCACTTCTAAGTGGAGCCCAAAGCCTAACATATAAAAGGTGTTTGAAAACCTAAATAAGAGAAGAAAAGTGTGTTCAGCCGTAAGAAGAAGGAGAGGGAAAATAGAGAAAGAAGAAGATTTTCTTTTTTTCTTCAGCTTTGTGCAGTAATCTTCTAACCTTCGATCGTATGGTAATTTCTTGTCGGATCGATCTAAAATTTTAACCAGAGATTCATCTCTTGTTGTTCTTTATTATGAAGAGTGGAGATTAGATTTGAAGATCTCCAACAGTCGAAGTTGTTGAGATTTTAAGGGTGATATTACTCTTAATTCTTTGTTTTTCATCTTGTTGATGATTATTATTGTATTTTGAGTTGAGTGGTGACTCTAGTTATGTCTAGAGGTGAAAAACTCTTTGTAACTTGATTGATGATAGTGGAGTTGCCTGTGTTCTTTATTTCTTGCTGCTTAATTTCGTGTATTGGTGAGTTTGTTGGTTGTTGTTTTTCTTTTGGATTGGCTGTAGTTGTTCATATAGGAAAAGGTTTATTAGTTTTTGTTTGTTATCGCTGCGTGACCAACACCTCCTTTCTCAACACTTTTCACCCAGTGAGTATCACTAGATGCATTTGCACATGTTTAGGACCTATGTTCTGGGAGAAGCATTATGGCTTTAGAAGGGGAAGTCAAGCCTATCAGTTTCTATTGTGTATCTTTTCTTGAATTGCCGTAAAATCACTTACTGAAAATGTAATTGTGAAACACACAATGTTTCTTTGGTGTCTTATCTAGGTTCGGAGTATCAGTTTTTCAACCGCTGAGTACCATTTAGCTACTGGGGGCGAAGACAATACTTGTAGGATATGGAATTTGAGGAACAAAAAGTCCTTATATATCACGCCAGCACACTCGAACCTTGTATCACAACTGAAGTTTGAGCCTCAAGAAAGCTATTACCTAGTCACTGCATCCTATGACATGACTTCTAAGGTTCTTTTTTTCATTTTTCACTTTTTATTATCGACTTTCCTAAAGTTTTGATGTGTGCTTATGTCCGAATATTTCTACAACTACAGCCATCGGCTATTCCATCATGACAGGGTGGGACTTTGATTGTTTTGAATAACTGAAATTTAAACTAATTCTATTTTTCCGGTACTTGTATTAGGCAGGTTGGTTAGGCCAAGATTTCAGGGCAGTGAAAACCATTTTCAGCTCATGAAGCAAAAGTCAGTTCGGTTGATGTTGGTGTTGATCCACAAGGGGATAACTAAATTCATTCCATTCTTTTAATCTGTCTCATCAATTTTCATTTTGGTCCTGAAATTGTAAATAAAATCAATTCTTTACGATTAACTTCACTGGGATTTGGTTCAGATATCGATATATAGAATGTTATTAGTCATCAGACATGGACAAATTCCTAGTAGAAAGGACTTGTGAAATTGGGAAAATGGAAGTAGGAGACTTGAGAAAAGGATTTGACTATCTTTTTGTCCCACTCTAGTATTTAAGTAATATGCCCAAGATATTTATTTTTTGTGCAGTCTTTAAGTTTAAATATATGCTCGGTGTTTGCATTTATCTGTTCTCTGTTAATTCACTTTGTTATGTTAACAACCTAGATTACCCACGCATATCAACATTGCGCAATTGCATTGATATGTTTCTTGGAAGTGTCACGTTGGCTGTGAAGTTCTTTTATGCAAGCCCTCTTAGATGCAAATGTTTGAGTAGGGATTATATGAATCACTGCCTGCATGTAGTCTTTTGAAGACGGTTTCTTTCCCCTTAAATAACCTTTTCATAAAGGATTCCATGTACAAGCTTCTTTTATACTCAGATGAGAATGTTGTTTTGTTACAGATGGTCGACGCATTGCAACTGTCAGACGTAATCGTACGATCAAGATCTGGTGCAGCAATACTGATGAAAAGGAGACTATAGATGTGAATTGAGTATTCTCCCTGACTAGATGTTAAAATACTGCAAGAAAATTAGTAATTACCGATAAAAAGTTATCGACGGAATAAAAATCAAAGTAAATTTACCAGACGGAAAATAAAGGTATCTAAACGAATTGAGGTTGATGAGTTGATTTTTTTGGTCTTATAATGTTTTTAGCAAGTATGTATGCAAATGAATATAAACAAATTGAACTTGATGAGTCATGGCTAAAGGATTGGTAGTGTCAGAATAATTCATATGATCACTGCATAAATTGTTGAGCTGGAGATCACGAAGGTTTCCACATAAGTTGACGAGTCATGGCTAAAGGATTGGTGGAGTCAGAATAATTCATATGATCACTACATAAATTGTTGAGCTGGAGATCACAAAGCTTTCCACATAATTTAGCATTTGGGTGTTAGTTTAATATTAAGAATAAAAAAGATATGGACAAAAATGAAGTTTGTTATCCAAGAAATTTTATAAATCTTTCATATTTGACTGATTGAGAATAATTTTTATGATTTGTATTATCAATCATGTGCATATAAATGGAATTCCTAAGATGTTCCTTTTAGTTTTATGATTTATAAGGACATAATGTAAGATTGTGAATCGTTAAGTAATCATTTTTGTCTTTTTATTTTTTACAATAAAACTATTTTTGTAATATGCATTGCCATAGAAAGATGAATATTGTATGTTTTTAATGAGGTATATGTAATTTTTTCAATTTTCTCCATAATATTCATCTAACTTGTTAATATCTCCAAATCTAAATTGTATCGTCTACATATGTAAAAAATTTATCTATACATGTTATAGTTATAAATCATAATATATTATGAATATGGTAATAACATTTCAAATACATTAACATTATGAATTTTATTTTTTAAGTATTAGTATATGATTAATTTTTTTAGAACTGACTACTGAATATTTATAGCAAAGTAACAATGTTCCATAACAAAACTTTATTTTTGATATAAAATTATTATTTTAATTTTGACAAATGTCTTTATTTATTTTTACAAATAAATGGAAGGAGTTTAAGTACTTTTGATAACTTAAGACTTTTCAAGAAGATTCGATGATCCAGCTTGGACTCATGCTAGATTGTTTCCTAGTATAAAGAACTATAATATTTATTTATATTGCAACAAACATTTGAAAGATTTAGTAATTGTCAGATTAAAAAAACATTTAACTGAAATTAAAGATGATAGGGAGCCTTGTAAGAAAGTTAGTTATGATGTAGAATGACAAATAAAAACTTTGCTAAAAGAATATCATAATAAGAAAGACAGAAGGTAAAGACTAAATTATGAAATTTGTAATAGAAGCTTTTTTTTTAGTCAGGATGATACGGACAATGTTGTAGATGGTATTTCTACCCAACGAGACGGCATTACTGCAACTAATATGAAGAAGAGAAGAAAACATATGTCTAACTTTTTTGCTCTACAAACAACTCTTGAAGCTCAACCTTCAATTCATAATACCTTACAATCTAAAAAAGCATGTTATAATGTAGACATCACAATAGCTAGATGGTGGTGTGATACAGGTTTATCATTTAGTGATGCTCAATCTTATTATTAACAATATACATCTATATATGGGTGTTCAATCATATATAATGGTTAGATAAATAGAAGATATGAGTCTATTATTATTACTATTTTGGTTTATTCTACTAAATGGACAATGTTTTTGAAGTTTATTGATGCATATAGCCTTATAAGAAATGTTGATACTTTATTTGAGATATTTGATGAAGTTGTGAATGAAGTTGAGCCTGAAAATATTATATAGTTCATCAACTAAAATGATGCTACTTACAAAGAAACTAGGAAAAGATTGTAAAGCAAATATAATTTTTCTATTGAATTATTTATATGCATATTGTGTATTGATCTAATGTTGAAAGATATAAGAGATACTAGATACTTTCCTATCATTGATGAAACTGTGCAAAAAGTGAGAAAAATAACTATGTTTATTTATAATCGTGCTTGTGTTCTTAATTTGATGAGAAAGGATTTCACTAATGGTGAGAGCTTGTTTCATCTTGCTATTATAAGATTTGCAACTAATTTCTTATCACTTTAATATTTTGTTCTAATCAAGAAGGAATTGAGATAAATATTTACGAGTAATGTGTAGGTTTTATCTCAATATGTTAAGTCTAAAGTTGGAATAGAGATTTTTATAATTATACTTAAAGATCATGAATTTTGGTCCTAATGTCATTTTGTCATCTGAGTTTATGAGCCTTTAATGAGAGTATTTTGTATAGTTGATAGTAATGAGAAGGCAACAATAAGGAGAAGGCAAAAGAAGCAATCAAGGACAATACGAAAAATATATCTTCCTTATATGTACCTTATCTTGCAATCATTAATTACTCTATGTTGTTTGTTGATGGGGCATTTTTCAATTTTAGTATCTATTTTAGACCAAGTTTTACAAAGAAGGCTAAAGTTAATAGGGAAATATTATTAACTAGCGTTAATTATTTAAAAAAACTCAATTTTCACTCAATTTTTCAATACTAGTCCAAACCTTAAAAAATGGAGCTGAAATGTCCCAACTTTTTATTTGTTACGAAAATAACTAGATGTTAAGTTTTTCGTTAATGTCGCTAATGTGACAAACCACATCAAATTTTTTACATGCCATGTGTCTAACATGTGGCTCAATTTTTTTCAACTCATTTATTTAAAAATCAATTAAATTAAAAAAAATAAAAATAGCTTTTGTTTTGTTTGTTCTTGAGTCTTCATGATACACTCTCCTGCTCTCTTATTTCTACCCTTTGGTGAATGGTATACAACCTTTGTCTTTATCTTTATGCTATCTTAGACGATCACATCTATCTTTTTGCTACATCATATGAGAAACCCTTTGGTAAGGTATTTAACATTTTGCGTGAGGTTCTTCATGAGGGGATAAAGAAGACTGTATGTGAATTTCATGGATTTTTGAAATACAATCATAATGGAATGACTAATATAAGAAAGAATAGTTTGTAAAGAAGAATAGTTATATAATAAAATGATATATATCTTGATATTTCTGCACTTGTGAGGAGATGTAAAACTTCCAATATTGTCAAGATTAATATTTTATGTCAAGTGTTTTTAGAAATCATAGGGTAATTCATAAGGAAAGAGAACATACAAGGCACCTTCACTACCTTGTTCTATTGCTTGTGAAGATAATTTTTTGTGAACTTTTTCAAGAAAACTAGACCTTCATTCCATCATCCTTTCTTTTATAAACTAAAATATGTAGGATGTATCGATAGTTGGATCTAATTGCTAAATTGGGGACAAATGGATCTCTTGATGGCCAACAAAGACTAGTTGTGAACTAAATATTTGTACCCCAAAATTTTGAGCAGATAATGCATCTTTATATCAATAAGTAGCTTTTCTTTGCCTACATTGTCAAATTATATGGTATGACAGATATATATATTTTTAGTTATGAGGCCTTCATAGTAGGATATTATGGTTAGATTTAACAACCACATTAAGACTAAAAGCACTTACATTGTTAACAGTTGGAATGAAGCAAAATATTTTTCTAGGTGAATGGGATACATTTGATAGTTGTTCCATGGTTGTCTTGTTAGTTTATGCTTCCTAATATGATTATATGCCAAGGTCAAAATCCTGCCTATTCACTAAGAAGGCATCAATTTTATTTCTCATTTAGAAACACATTCTCTAATGAAATGGTACTAAATCTCAATATGCTTGGTTCTTCCTTAGTGAGCTGGATTTTTAGAGATATCAATGGTAGATTTATTATCACAATAAATCCTTGTTGGCTTTAGTTGTTGTAGCTTCAAATCTAGTAATATCCTTCTCAGCTAATCTGTTTGACATGTTGTTGATGTAGTGACTATGAATTCAGATTTTATGGTTGATAAAGGAGTAACTTGTTACTTTTTTTATACCCACAAAATAGTTCCTCCACCAAGACAAAAAACATATATTGTGGTACTCTTTATATCATCTACACATCTAGCCCATTCAATATCAATAAAAGCTACAAGATCATATCCTTGATTTTTTTACATACCTGATCCCAAAACTTAATGTGCCTTGAATGTATGTCAAATTTCTCTTAGCATCTTCGAGGTGATGTTTACTTGGATTGTGCATAAAGCGTGAAATAAGGCTCACAAGAAATATAAGATCTAACCAAGTGTGAGTGAGATACATTAAGCCACCCACCAAGCTTCTGAAATACTTTTCTTTTGCCTTCTCAACTCCATTACCAACAAAAAATTTACCACTAACATTAAGCAGAGTCTTGATAGCCTTACAATTCAACTTTCTAGCAAATGATGGTATATGTAACAAACAAATGTAAACAATTTAGGGTCTCAGCGCTATGAAAGATTAAGAATGAGTTCTATTGCAATCTTATTCTAGTTCAACAAAAAATTTCCTTTTGATTCAACATCAGATTAATGTCCACTGTGAAGAAGAATGATTGGATTTCTTGTTAAGGTAAGTAGGCTTCTCATATTGGATCAACAATTTCATCTCCAAATTGCTACAACTACTGTTGTAAGTGTTTTTAGTGGCCCTTGCCCTAGTATTATGTTTCTTTATAGCTAGTACTATCCAATATATCTTGGCATTTATGCTCATTTTTATCCACTGTGGATAATTGATTTTTGAAGCCGATTTGCCATTCATTTTATTATTGATTTCTTATATTTTAATGGGGATCGACATTAAGCAAATTATTCATTGTTGATTGCTTTTATCATAAACTATATTGTCTTTAGTATGGACTTTTTGCACCTCTACATTTTTTTCTCTCCACTTCCTCATAACTAAGTAAAATTGAACTCGTATAAAAGAAATGTTGAATTTCTAACTAGATATAAGGCACTTTGCTGATGACAAAACAATGAGATCTTTTGTTGTTTGTGCCTAAATTCTTTCAACATAACTTTAACTATGTTGCTTCTTTACTAGCTTGTGTAGTTGATACATATTCATCTTTTGTTATTAATGTAGCCACGATTGATTATAGATTTGCAAACTAACTTATAATCCTGCCAGTAAATGTGAACACATAATCTATAGTGAATTCTTTTTTATCAAGATCACTTATATAATCAGAGTGGACATACTCTTTGAAAATAAAGCCTAATCATCCATATTGTAATAAAACATTAAAGGTCCTCTTAATGTACCTTAGGATCCTCTTTACACCATTCCAATACTCTCTATCAAAATTCGTCATGTAGTGATTATCTACCCTACTGTATACACAATATCTGGTCTTATACAATTTATGGCAAATATTAAAATCCTTACTATAGATGTATATAATACTCAAGAAATCTTCATCCTCTCATCTTTATTATTAAGACTTATACTAAAGGATAAATTGAAATTAGCAAAATAAATAAAGATATTAACTTACAATTTTGCATATTGAAGCATTGCATTTTTTTTTAGAAATCCAAATCTTCATGTTATTTTTGTCTCGATAAACTTACATCCCAATAATCTTGTTTGTTAGTCCTAAGTCATTTATTTCACATTTTCTAGCTAGATGTGCCTTTAATTCTTTAATATGATCTTTATTGAGGCCTGCAATTAATATATTATCTACATACAATAGTAAGATAACAAAATCATATAATCAAACCTTTTAAAATATGCATAAAGGTCTGCATTAAGTCAGTTTTATCCAAGATTTATAATAAATGAATCAAATCTCTTATAACAATATCCCAACATCTGTTTAAGACTATATAGAGATTTGCTTAACTTGCAAATCAAGTTCTCTTTTCCTTTTTCTTCAAAACCTTATGGTTAAGGCATACAAATTTCTTATTCATGATCTACATGAAGAAAAGTCATTTTTACATCTAATTATAAGTTAAAGATAACATACATTATCATCTACTAAGAGGCATCTGAATTATCAACTGTTTTTTAAAGAGTTAATCACTCTCTATCCTTTGTTGAAAGGTAATATGATATGTTGCTCTCTATTATATAATCTGAGTATCAATTTGGTGGTCTTTTTATGAAATTTGATTGATACACTTCTGGAACTTCATACTTAATTGATTTTTAAACATCTTACTTCAATGCTACTTCAAAAGAAATTTAAATTTCCTTTTCCATCTATATAGTGGTCTCAACTTCTTTGTGAAGTGATGTTATTATTTTTCCTTTGTAATTTGTCCTTTACAAAGGTGACATCCTTAGTAATAATAACCTTATACTCTTTTACTCTATTATCACATCCTAAAAATAAGTATTTTTTGAATTTTAGGTCCAATTTTATGATTTCATTATTATTATATAACATATACATAGGACTCCTAAATACGTAGAGGTTAGAATAATCCACCAACTTTATAATCTAAATTCCATTAGTGTCTTCAATTAAATTAATATTGATTTAACCACCATATAACTGGTGGTATTGAATACTTCTGTCCAGAAAGCCTCATTTAGGCATATAACTCTCAAAATTGCTCTTTTCCTTTCTGACAAAGTTTTATCCATCTGCACTACCACTATGTTTTATTAAGGAGTATATACAATCATTTGATACTTTATTGCTTATAGAAAGCATCAATTCATTGTCGATATATTCTCCTTTATTATCCATCCTTAACCACCTGATTTTTTTAACCAAAATCAATTCAACATAGGCTTTGAAATCATTGAAATTTTGGAATACACATTCTTTTCTCTCAATTATCACCTCCTGAGATAATCATCAATGAAAGAGATAAAGTACTTTGCTCCTCCTACATATGGAATTGGTGTTTGCCACACATCAGAGTGAAAAAATTCACAAACAATCTTATTTCTTAAATTTGACGTGTTAAATTTTATAAGGTTATGCTTACTTGTAACATTGCGCTCACAAAAGGGAGTAGCTTTTGCTTAACAAGGATTTTCAATACTTGTTTAGATATATGTCTAAGTTTTTAATGTCATAACATTAAATATGTGTCACTTTGATTGTTTATATTAACTAATTCTTCTGCTTCTAGTAATATATGTCCCTTTAACTTGTATAAGTTCGCATCTATCCTTTCTTCTTTATAAATATAAATGTGCAACAAATTACTTTCAAAATTTTAATAACATTTTTTATTTTGTATCCAAGATCATCTAGTTGTCTTACAAAACAATTTAAGCCCTCATGTTGTTCCTCCTAAATAGTACATATTATACCATCATACATCTTTAGTTTGATGATTTCAACATCAAAAACTTTTAGAGGACAATCATCACTGTTGCACACAGATCTTCCTGAGATAGATTTATAATGATGGAACTATTCTCTTCTAAATGTTATATAAAAAGTAGTTATTGAGTCAAAGAATCATACATTAAATGGTTACTTCCTACTTTCAATTGTTGTTGTTGCTTCACAATATAGAGTATTACTATCATCTAAAGTATTTACAAATTTTTCTCGAGGACTAAAGAAATTTATATTTAAATATCAATAATTTGTTTCAAGTGACCTTTCTTGCTACAGTTATAACATTTTAAAATTTTCTTACTTCTTGATTTTGATTTATCGTAATTTTGGTTCTCATTTGGGCCACATTCCATTAGTCTCCTTATCATTGTTAAAGTTTCAACTTTGTTATGAACAAGACCACATGTCTTTCTTGTACTTGCATCAACTTTCTTCTTCCAAAACTACAGCTATAATGTCCTCAAAGACTAAGCAATTTCTAAGAAGATTATTAGTTAATTGGATAATGAGTTGATCATACGAATCATGTAGATTTTAAAGAAGAAGTTTGATACATTCATGCGACTATATTCTATAACCCAATGACATGAGATTATATGATAAAGTAGTCAAATTATTAATATGCTCGATCACTGATGTGGATTTTGACATCCGGAGAGTAAAAAATTTTCTTTTAAAAGAATTTTATTGCAGAGTAACTTGACCTTACATAGCTCTGTGAGATGATGGCACATCTCTTTCTTTTTTGTTTTCTTCTCTATACTTAGCAAAACTTCATTAATTAAAGCTAGATGAAGATTTACAGTAGCATTCATGTCCATTTTATTCCATTTGGCTCATCTATGAAGTTTGTTGACCTTCCGCTATAGTTGCAAGATATTATCTTCTGTAAGATAGCTTTTATCATTATCTTCCACAATAAGAAATTATATCCCTTGATTTTTCAAGCCTAAATTTGGCAAACATTACTTCTATTCTAAATTACTTTAAGAAAAGAAAAATAGTTCACTTAAACAATAATTATATGTGTGAACAATACCTAATACTTTCAAAGAGTGAATAGTATCTAACTTATTTTTTAATGTGGGGAATCCCCTGAAAGAGACAAACATTGAGCAAAAGGTATAAGGAGATATATACATCCAGTGGCGGATCCACAGTACTGCTTCCAACAGATTTCTTTAAAAAAATTTACTTTTTTAAGTTTTGCCCCCACAAAAAAAAATTTACTCATATTAAAATTTTGCCCCCATTAAAAATAAAATTTTATCTCTATTAAAATTTTGCCCCCACTTAAAAAAAATTCTGAATCTGCCCCTGTATACATCCTAATTTGATTTTGATACCACTTGTTAGAACGATTAAACGAATAAACTAAGATCACAACTCAATTTGAAAGAAATAGGACACACATAAAATATTATTATAAGTGACAAGAGGAGTTACAATAGAAACAATCTCTAAATAGGACACACACAATTATTATTATGAGTGACAAGATGAGTTCCAGTACAAATAATTTCTAGCTACAAGTTACAAATTTGTAACTTAGAATCTATAAGATTAAAAGTCTTCCAGGCTCTGTTCTTAGATGCTTGAACTTGTTTTCTGATGCATGAAACAAAAGGATGGATGGATATTTTGTAAGTAAACTTATTAAACTAATTATAACTACATTGTACTATCTAAAGTAAGTAAAGCAACAGTACAAGTTAATTACACACTCCAACAAGTTGCCTTTTATTTGGTTGATACATAAATATTCTGCTGATTCAAGCTTAGCCCATGCTTGATAATTAATAACGATTATGAAGCGTCTTTATCATCATTTATTTAAAGATAGAGACATGCCACCAAACCAAACGTAGTGGTGTTTCAAGAGCAAATTATGTTTTCTATGCACAGATGGCCACATGACATTAGACATGTTTCACATGTTTCTATTAAACTGAAGTCGTTTTCTGCTGATAAGAGTGAGAGAATGTAACAATCCTGCCAGCTAACCTGTTATAGAACAACACCTTAGCAACAAGATTATCCGTTATTGGCAAATGATAGGAAAACCTTGGCATATAATAAGCGATCAATCAGCTTACAAAATGCATAGTGAAAGAAAAGGAATTGGGATGGGTGGTTGTTGCAGTAGAAGCATTATTAAATATCCTTCTATTGCAACAAAAAGAATGAAATCTGGCAGCAACTTTACCTTTTACTTTTTTCCATTCCCCAATGTCTAATACATGTTATAGCACACCCAATAATTAATTGTAAGCCACAAAACTAAATTCCAAACTACAAAGGCTCGATACCCATCAAACCTGTCAGATTGTAACACTTACTGTTACGCAACTACCATTCTCACCTCTGCACCTTCCATTCCATGTTTTCAAATATGCCTAACAAGAATCTTGTGCTCCCCGTTAGTGCTGATATATTAGTACTTGAAAAGCATCCTTTGCCACAAAACTTGTGACTGCTACTCCTAAGCTTGAGTTCTTAAGGTTAACCAACTTAACAGTCCGCAATTGAGTACTCCAAATTCCACACTATGGCTGACTCTGAACATTCTTCTTCTGATGACACCTTTGCCGATTCTCGAGGTAATCTCGTTCGAATTATTGTTTGTATATCCTGTTGATATTACCTTGTCTCCTCTTCATTACTGTGCTTGAAGGTTCTTACTCATTTTCGTACAGCATTATGCAATCTAAGTTGTTGCCTTCTTTTCTAATTTGGGTTAACTGTTCAGAGGAAACGAGTCGGGAATCAAAGGTAGAATTCTCCGAGGATGAAGAAAATCTCATAATTAGGATGTACAATCTGGTTGGAGAGAGGTTAGTTCATTTTTAGGTTTAATGATTTTAAGCTTAGAGATGATCAAGATTGACTCCATCTGATCTCAAGTTGTGGCATGCTACCAGGTGGGCTTTGATAGCTGGGAGGATTCCTGGAAGAACATCAGAGGAAATCGAGAAGTATTGGAACTCTAGATACTCGACTAGTGAGTGAAACTGCAAATTAAAACTGAGAATTGTAATTTTGGAGTGGTAAAGGGCATAGTTAGGCATTCGAATGTCGTATAGCGTCTTCTGTTCAAACCATTGCAAGAGCAGAAGATTTGATCCATTATTCTCTTGTAAAGCTGTAACTGTACTCTAGGAAGGTTTCCTTATTTGCAACTCAGTTAATCAAAGTCCAGTGCCATGAATGAATATTATGCCCTTTGCTTTTGTGTATTTTTCTTTAGCAACATTAAGACGTGATAATGAGGAGATGTTGACTCTTGGAGAACTGTCATTTTCCATACTCCACGTGCTTGTTAGCTAAGACTTACGGTTTCAATGTTCTAATCCACTATATAGATGATGAACATAAAACACACCTCCCATGAAATGCCTACTTCAAAGAAGAAGGTACATCCAGATCATATAGACAGAAACTCGTGTACGTTCGTTACTTAGATTTGTTTTTGCCTAGTTAATGTTGCGGCTTTGAGATTGAGATGGAGAGCATCATCACGTCGTTTTTCGCCAGAATCATCTTTCCAATAAACTACTTTTGGAAAGGTCTTATATGGAACAAATACATTAGCACAGTATCTATTTCCTCAACTTCACATACATGGACTTACTCAAAAGAGATTTTCATGCATTCCTCATGTTTTACTATGAACTCAAAAACAAAGACTTCTTTTCAATTTCACCAAACAAATCAAAAAATAAAGATCATCAAACGTGCTCCTTTTTTTGGTAGTCATATAACCCAATGTCCAAAATTTATCGTACACAATTTATCGTACACATTTTGCTTTCAGTTGGAAGACGGTAACATATGGTAAGAGCCGACATTGCATATTCGCATCCGCTCAAATCTTCAAGTATCAACTCACTGTTGACTACTTCACACCAAGAAATGAAAAAGTTTGGCAAGATTCCTTCTCAACTAATTTCCAGTGGTGCACACACTCTTGTCATCATCTTAAACTCACTTGAGACCTGCTTTGATGTTGAAATCCATCCCAATTATTTCAAACCCCATTTGTCAAATATCAGCACAGCCTCTCCAACGGTTTGAGAGCTCAGGTCCACTTTTTACAACTACACATCTAGGCCATTGGGTGAAATGAATCCCGATTACCAACTTTAATATCAAGAATCATGTAAGAATATGGTAAAGAGCCTTTATTATGCTACTCTTAACCAAAAAACTGAAATAAAAGGGAAGCTTAATTACACGATAAGGGTCGGATGAAACACTTCTACATTCAATGACAGTGTTTTACAACCTCAACAAAGCTAATTAGGAACATCAGTTGAGCTGCTGAATAGTCTCACGTCTATTAGTCATGACGTCCAACTGAACATTGCTTGAATTATACATTGCTTTGTTTGTAGAACTTGGTGTCAAGAACTTGCTTACCACACATAGCACAAACTCCTGTAACATTCACAAAATTTTTAAGAAACTACCACTGACTCCAGATTAACTGGAACCAAAGCATCTCAACCAGAAAAAAGATGCAGAACATGATTAAATTAAAGGGTACGTCACAACAAATATTCTAAAATTTATCTAATTTTATAATATTGATCAAAATTATAAAAGAATAATAATAAATCAAAATTCTAATTTATAATCAAAACAATTTACTAGTAACTTCGTGATTAACAGCACTCACCTAATACATCACATAGACAAAACTATTTAACATAATGACATTCATCGGGAAATATAATTGACACATCAAATAATTAATTTAAAATTAAAAAATTAGATTAGCTCTTATTTAATTCTCTCACATAATTGTTATTTCAGTTTTTCTTCACTAATTGTTACTCTCTCATCATTCACGCTTCTTATTTTTAATATGTTTTTCCTCTCTACATTCTACCTCCCTGTCATGTCTCTTCTTTTTTCTCTTTGGCTCTTCTTTTATCCTTCCTTTGCCTCCCATGCTTTCTTTATTTAATTCAATTGTTCTTTTTTTTCTCTTATTCTCATCTGTCCCGTGACTTTCTTAACCTTCTTCCGTTGTTCTTGTTTCTTGTCCATTCTATCTCCTACTAGCAACAGTTAACATTAAGGAAAGAAACAGGTCAGACCCGACTCCTATGATGCAATCCAAACCTGGTTCAAAGCCTGATCAGACCTGACTAATGTCGCTCAATCTCGAGCCCAGTCGAAATTCAGGTGGCACAAACCCCACTCAAGACCTGAACCCTCCCAACTTCCACCCGCCCAAACTTAACCCATCAAAGCTCCAAACCTTGACCAACAAGACAAACCCTCCCTCACTATGTATTACATGTATACCATCATATCAAATAATTCTGCTAATATGGTGTGTCACGTCATCTCTGTTAACTATAGAATTAACAAAAACCTATTTTTGTCATAAATTTAAAGTTCAATCATTTTATAACTACTTTTGATCATTCTATTATAAATTTGAGTAATGTGTAAAAATTTTATTGTAATTTACCCTAAATTAAAAGTATTACCTTTTGAATAAGCACAAGTGTGGCAATACTTTGCATCTTGGTGGACTTGTTGTTTACAAATGATGCACTTAGTATTGCCATAAGGAGTCCACCTGTCACCGTTGAAATTAAGAAATATGAAAACAGAACCAAAAATGTTTTATCCACAGAAACACTAACATCATGTTAGAAGACATAAATACAAAATATTGATTAGCTCTACTTCTATTCAGACCTTAGGTACCTTTAAGTGGCACTCTAAGGGAGAAACATACAAGAATATGATCTCATACAAAGTAAAAGTGGAATTCATTCAGCACCTAGTCTCATACCACAAGTATCAAACACTAACCCAACCAAAAGATACTGCCGACTTAAATCACAGACTACAATTCAACTAACTTTAGACAGGGTATTCATTCCAATATTTATCTTTAAATAATGAAAACCAAAATACTGTCAATTCATAAACTTTCTCAGTTGAAAGAATGTATTTCAATGCAAGTTCCAAGTAGGTTTACATCATTTAGAATCATATCAAACAAAAGGGATTCCTAAATCAGGCAGTTTAGCATCATAGTTAATTGATCTCAAACCTAACCACTAAATTATGACTTTAACTACAAAGCTACCTGCTACCTACAAAGTCTTCCAGGATTGAAAGCTACAATATCCGAGATAGACATTCCCATACAACCAGTAGGTGAACTGTAAATTGCCTAATTCAAAAATACCATCCTCAAAACCAAGGTTTCAAGCCCTTAATGTGATTAAGATCCTAAGAATGAGGAACTGTCTGAGTTTGTAGTTTGCTTTCTACCCTATCCTTAACACAGTATGAACAAAAGTAACAATCTCAAACTAGCATGAACAAAGGCCCTTCCAAAATTCCAGCCTAGATTGTGCACTAGTTTCTTATTCTTTTATCCTCTGAATCCTCCCTTCTCGATTGCTACTATTTGTTTGCTGTTTTCTTCTCTTAAGTGAGTCCTCCATTTGTCTTTTTGAAGTCCTTTCCTTTACACAGTGATTGTCTCAGTCTTTTCTGTTTTCTCTCCCTACTCCTTGTGCTTTTTGAAATCCTCCTACTGCTTGGCTTCTTCATAGGCAAGAGGCCTCCATTTCCAGTTATGAACAATTGGGCTCCAAACCGTTGGAAGCAATATGGATTGAGAGAAGTGCTAGTTAATGAAGATAATTTGTTCCTCTTCAGAATTGAGACAGCCTCACTAGCACAAAAAATAATTGAAGCTGGCTCTTGGCATCTTGACTCCCAGCCATTATCTTTACAAAAATGGAAGCCTGGTATCCAATTACACAATCTAATGAAAAAATAAGTCCATCTCTGGAATATTGCAATATCAAGGGACTAAGATATTTGGCACTTTTTATGGGCAAACCATTGTGCCTTGATGAAGCCACTGCAGGTATGAGGAGAGTAAGCTATGTGGTCTGTCTACTAGCTGATCTACAACAGGTACTCCCTGCCCAAGCATAATTCCATTTTGAGGTTAGATGAGAATGACAATTTGTTTGAAGATATTGTCCCAATAACTTAGTCATGTAGATCTAACATGAACCACTATAGAGGAATATGCAAGCCAACAGAAAGAAGGTTCCACACTGAAGAGTATAAGAATTAATGCAGATCTGTTGAAGAATTCAGTAAGGGGAACACGGATCAGGAAAATGGCACATCCTCCACGATCCCAAATGGTTAAAGATAAATCAGAAGTTCGAAGTATAGAAGGGTGTAGCATGATTTCTCGAAATAAGGATACACTAATTGGAATTAATCAACCTAATTCTCATCTAGAGATAGTGCTTGATACCATTGGCAGGAGGCTCTTTGAGTCTTCTGAGTTTAAAAAGGACAGTAGAAGGAAATCCAATAGGAAGAAGAAAACCTTATCATCTCCTTCCTCCTAATGTCTATTTTATCATGGAATGCTAGAGGGCTTAATATCCCTACCAAGTAGTAAGCCTTGCTAGATTATCTTCTTAGTACTAGAACATGCTTAATAGATTTGATGGAAATTAAGCTCATGGAAAATAAATGTAGAAATATCATCTTTTTGAGGATCATTGGCAAATTGTTACCAATCATCATTATCACTTTTTTAGTAAATTTGCTGTAGCATTTGGTCCTGATAACTAGAAGTACTCCTATCAAGCATTACTGATTAAGTAATATACCTATATGTCAAGATGAAGCACAAGGATTGCAAATTCCAGGTCTCATATATCTATGCTTTTAGTCATGCATTCCAGAGAACTTTCTTGTGGAATATTTTAAGAGATATTAGCACTACTATGAACACCCATTACATCATCCTTGGTGATTTTAATACTGTGACTCACCACTCAAAAGCTGAAAGAAATGCCAGCCCAAGGTATTATACAGAAGACTTCAAGCCAGTTACATTGAGGTCACTGACCTCAAAACGGAAAACCTCTTCACTTGGAGTAATAAGCAGAAAGGAAGTTAGTTTTTGAGAAAGAAGTTGGATAGGGCAACTCAGTAGATCTTACAATTCCCTGAAAGCAAAGCTTCGTTTCAAAACCCTCTCTTCTTTGATCACTCTCCTATTCTAGTGCAGAATATTTGTTACACCCAAAGGAAACATTGCCCTTTCATATTCAACAATTAGCTAGGAAATTTAGAAGGGTTTAAGGAGGCAGTTTATAAAGTGCTTAGCTTACGAGACTCAAGGGCATAAGATGTATATCTACATAAGGAAACAAGTGATGGTAGAACTTAAGGATCTTAATAGAAACTATATTAACACACTTTAGCCTACATCTGTAAGACCCCAACATATACCCCAGAAGTATCATAGCATGTCTAGGGTATATTAAGAGGTGAACATAAAGAATTAAGAACATCTAAGCATAGTAAGAGATATAATGGTACTTACTGTAAAAGACATGGGTAAATGGGTAATTTGTTCATTTCAGCATGAACATATACTTAAACGTGAAATATGGATGAGAATGAAATTAATTGATGAGATTATAGGCCAATGTGGGAATTTAAAGGAAGAAGAAGAAATTGATATGTTGACAAGAGTTTGTAGTGCTAATGATGATGTTGACGAAGCTCTCTTTGTTCTTAATCTCGATAAAGCCATCATTCCTGAAGGGCTTAATTCATTTTTCTTTCAGAGAACCTAGCTTACAGAAGATGTCCTAGAGTTCTTTGAACAAGGCAAAATGTCGTGGGAGCTTAATAAGACCTTTTCTTGCTTGATCCTTAAGGTATATTCCCCTAAGATTTTAAAAGCTTTTAGATCAATCACTTATTGTAATACAATTTACAAGATCATTTCCAAGCTAACAGATTAAAAAAGTCCTCATTCAGTAAATTCATGCAGTAAATTGATGCACCTCAAGATGCTTTCATTTAGGGAAGACATATTGGGGGTAATATTTCACTTGCTCGAGAGCTTTTTAAGAACTACAATAAGAAACATGCCAATAAAGATTTATGCAACCAAAATAGATTTCCATAAAGCCTTTAATTCTACAAATTGAATTTCATCCTAAAAACTCTTAAGGGCTTTTGATTTTCCAGCTATATTTGTGAATTGGATTGAACAATGCATTTCTACAATATCCTTTTGCATTCTAGTTAATGTAGAACCTACGAATCTCACTAAGAGTGCAAGAGGGTCGAGGCAAGGAAACCCTCTTTCTCCTTGCCACTTCACCTTATGCGTTGAAGTCCTCACTAGGCTCATTGAGTTTGTCAGTAACCAGGAGGGTAAGTTTAGATATCACTCAAAATGCAAGAAAGTTGAAGATAAGTAGTTTATCTTTTGTATATGACCATATCCTGTTCTCCAAAGATGATCCTTCCTCTGTTAATGTTTTAATGTCAACCTTGAACACATTTAAAGATCTTTCATGTCTCTCCATCAACAAGGAAAAGAGTCAAATCCTTAAATCCTTGGGTGCACATCATATTTCCAACTGGCTCACTTCTTTGATAAGGCTGAAAGTTAAAAAGCCTCCTCACTTACCTAGCCATCCCATTTCTTTCAAGAGACCAACTACCATTTAGTTCCAACCTCCATTGATAAAATACAAAGAAGAATATTCAATTGATGTAACAAAAATCTTTCTATTATTAGAAGAGTACAGCTGATCTGTTCAATGATAAATAGCCTACATGTGTGCTGGTATTCACATGTTATGCTTCCCTTAAATGTTGAGAAGACTATTGAACAATTAATGAGGAAGTCTCTTTAGTGTAGGAAAGTATCAGGAAAGCTCTAGGCTAACGTGAAACGGAGTGAACTATGCTTTCCAAAGAATGAGGGAGGGTCGGGAATTATTCCTACTCGATTAACTAACAGGGTCCTTATGATCAAATGGATTTAGAGAATCAATACTAACAAACAAGCACTATGGGTAAGGTGGATTTATGCACGTTATCTATGCAATGATAACTTCTGATGCATTCAACCAAAATATAATTCTTCATGGACTATGGTCAATATTCTAAAGTTAAGGGAAAAAGCCATATCAACATTCAAGAACAGAATAGGCAATGGGAATTTAACATATTTTTGGCATGATAATTGGACAAATTTGGGACCTTTAAGAAGAGTTTCAAAGCTAATTTCCTACAAAAATCACATCTCAAACAATGTTGTGGTAAGTCGAGTGCTAGTTAACTTCCTCTCCAATTGGAGCAGTTGACTAGAACGAATACTATAGACTACATCCTCAGTTTCAATCTCACACACAACTGTGAGACATCTTACAACAGTCAAAACATCTTTCAGATGTCTTCACTAATGCATCATGTAGAGATTTTTTGAGAAGTCGTTGCCCCATGACAAATTGGCATAGCTTAGTTTGGATGAATCAGGTTTGTCCTTGAGCCTCCTTTACTCTTTGGTTAGTTTTGAAAGGAAAACTAACAACCACAGATAGGTTGACACATTTTGTGCTCTCTACAAGGAGAAAATGGAGTCCATTGCTCATCTATTCTTCAAATGCAGAGTTTCATCCTTCATCTGGAATCAGATTCAAAAGCTTTGCATCATGCAATCTCCATCATCTAGCTTGCAGGACCTGATAACTTGGTTTCCTCAACTATAATGTGAGGAAAGGAGACTTATTGGTGCTTAAGATTGCTATTGGGAACACAGAATAGGCTTTTTGGAGAGAAAAGAATCAGAGGATTTTCCAAGGTCAAGCGGTCCAGGAGATGTACTCTTACAAGAACTGATAAGGACAACTAGAATTCAAACTTTGGCACATCAAATTTACCTAGAATATAGTGATTCCTTGTTGTCAAAGTGGTGTTTGCCTGCTGTGATTTAAAGAGAAGAGTTCCTGATTATTAAACATGGCTAAGGAACTGAAATTCTGGACTGATCCTACTTGAAATGTCTTATGCAGCTACATCCATAAACTATTTAAAATGTGATGAACTCTTGTAGCATATGGCAATGATTTCCAGAGCTGTCTAGTAGCTAGCAACTATGTACTTTTCATCCCCCTTTAGGGAACTTCAATGAGATTCTTCAATTTTTTCTTTTAAAAAAGAACAAGGGCACTTTCCCTTTAAAGCACAGATACTACGCAGACCAAGTGTATTAATCTTTAAAGCAAGTCCACTAACAATTCTATCATATCCCACAGATTCTAATTTTTACTCTTGCCCGCCGGTCACATTACGAAACTGAGATATCAAGCAATACAAAACCAGATACGAACCCCTTCAGGGTATTCAAAGAAAGAATCAAACTAATGTGTGAACAACAAAAAGAACGATAAAGAACCTATTTTTCTTAGAGAGGAGCTTGTTCTCGTTGATCTTACGGCCACCACTTTCATAGGTGTTGCTGGCTCCTTCCTTCCACTTATCAGGAACAATAACCTTTGTTAGCTTCTTCTCGCCTGCAATAGAAACCGCCGCAACTCAAGATCAACGCCACAAGCACAGAAAAGAAGAGGACATAGAAATCAATATCTAAATTAAATGAGTAATTACCCAAGCTTTTAGTGGGAACTTACATTTGTCACACACCATCGTCTGCTGTGCTCGACTTTGCTCCTGCAAAATCAGATTTGGAACCCTACTTGATTATTGGGAATTTCGGATCTCCAGTATATACAATAGGCCTGTTCTCTACTTGGTCGTTTTGAGTACGACGATACGAGCTTGCGCAAGTGTCCTTACCTCGACAAGCAACATATTTAATCGAATAAAAGTTTGGAGTATTAATTAATTGCTTTCATTCTTTAAAAAATAGTGATTAATTCAAATTAAATTAACTAAAATTATATAATAAAAGTATTTATATTTAAAATATAAATACTTTACAGTGAATAGTGACACAAAACTATTCCATAAAGGGTTCCGTGTATTCTTTACATGATACATTAATACGAAATGTTTTCATAGTTTTTTTAAAATTATAAAATAGTCTTTTAATTTTATATAATTAAAATTTATTCTTCTATTATAAAATTTATTATATTAATTCTAATTTTATTGGTATTTAATATTAAATTATTATTCAATAATAAATTTAGAGTATAACCTTTATTTTATATGTTATAAAAATAAATTAAAAATTATAAAGACAATGTTTAAATAATACATAAAACATATTTTTGGTAATATAGAAAGTTTAGGCTTACATTATGATTAAAATTGAAAAATATTTCAAATTTTGTCTCAATACAGCTATTTATCAAAATTAATATAAAATAATTCAAAAATATAATAATTTTTAAAAAAAAATTCAATTTAATTCTTCATTTTTTCTTAATTTACATATTTGACTTAGTATTTTTCGGTAATTTAGTATATCGGCCAATATAACCAATACAATCCAAAATGTTTTAGTATAATCTAGTTTAGGATAAAGAAATTTAGTGTTGATATCGAGTCGACACAACCAATATTAATTAATACTGATATAAAATTCAAAATACTAATTCATAGGAAAAAAATGAAGGTAAAAGAGATTAATTTCCTTTTAAGATTGTCATGAATCTATAAATGCTAGGGATTAAAGTTGGTTTAATATTAGAAATCTCTAGATTATGATGAGTTGTAAAATGGTGGCTCTGACTTGGTCAGATTTTAATTCAAATTGGCTTTCTATTCTTTTTGTTAGTTGGCAATTTTAAGTTGCCAACTATTGTCACCAAAGAGGCCAACCGACTTAATCACCTATAAATATGGCAATTTGGCCATTGCATCTATATATGTAATTAGAAGAAAAGTTGAGTGAGGTGTATACTAGTGAGTATACTAAAGAGTTTGGTTGGTTAGCTTCAACAAACTAACTCATAACGAGTTTTAGGTTTATTGAGTTTATATTTGTAATATTTGTGTTTTTTCTTTCAATAAAATAGTGAGCGCTTATTTTGTTGTCAAAAATCCATTTTCAAGGCAATTATAATCAAAGTTAAATTACCAACATCTGGTATCAAAGCTCGGTTAAAGTGCTCAAGTAGATCAAGATAGCTTCAATTCAACAACTGAAGTTCAACCAATACAATTAACAATTTTCAAGTTCGATGGCAAAAGTAATTTTGTGATGTGGAAACACCTGATGGAGCTATACTTGATAAGCAACGGGTATGGTGAAATTTTGGAGAAAGGCGTAATAGAAAAAGAAAAATCAACGGACGAAGAATCACAACAACTGGTTCGTGATCGTTTGTTAAACGAAAAAGCCTTGTTTTTAATTTGCCAATCGATTGAATTGTCGATTCTTGAAAAAAATATTCCATTCTAAAACAGCAAAGGAGGCTTGGAATATTTTGCTCAAAACGTATGAAGGAGCAAATATGGTTAAACGAACAAGACTACAAGGCTTTAAAAGGCAATACGAGTTGATGGAGCAAGGCAATGATGAAAGTATTCGAGATTATTTTTCATGCGTAGAAAAATTAGTCAATAAGATGAAAAATAATGGTCATGGCTGATGGAGAAAGATATCATGGAAAAGATTATTTACATGTTGACAAGTCGATTTGATTATGTTGTCACAACCATTGAAGAGTCTAAAAGTTTAGAGTCTATGACTTTTAATGATTTGCAAGCCTCACCAAAGTCTCGTGAAATGTGAATGAATGAAAGATCACCAAACACAAAGGAGCAAGTTTTAAAAGCCCAAGTAAATTTGAGAAATGAAAAGGAAAGTGCAACAGGTAAAATGGAGCATACTCAAAGAAGTTCAAATTTTAGAGGAAGAGGAGGCAAAAATTCTAGAACTAATTCTAGACCAGGAGCAAGAGAGAATGAATCTCCTCAAGATAGATCCAATATTTAATGTTACAAGTGCAAAAAGTTTGGTCACTATCAATCTGAGTGCAAGTCATATATTTAGTGCCATAATTGAAAAAAATATGGTCACTATAATAGAGAATGTCATGCTCGAAGACAAGAACATAAAGATAATCGAGCTAGAGTTGCTAAGAATAATAGCCCAGAAACCTTGTTGATGGTTGCTCATGAAATAAGTAACAGTGATAATTGTTAGTGGTTTTTAAACTCGGGTTGTAGCAATCATTTAAGTGGAAGCAAGAAAGTTTTTTTCTGAATTAGATGAATCCTTTCATTCTTCAGTAAAGCTTGCCGATGACTATCAGATTCCAATTTTGAGAAGAGGAAAGATAGCCATAAAATTGAAGAATGGGTCTTCAAATTATATTTTTGACGTATACTATGCTCTTACTCTTTGCCAAAAATTTTTGAATGTTGGACAACTACTAGAAAAGGGCTATGATTTACATTTCAATAAAGATGGGGTGCATAATGAGTGACATAAAAAAGGGCGTGATTATAAAGACAAGAATGTTATCCAATCATCCAACTTATCTTAATTACAATAATGCTTTTTGTTGTAATGCTTTGACTATTAATGACAATTGGCTATGGCATATGTGACTTGGACACTTGAATTTTGGAAGCATTAAGTTTCTTGCAAACAAAGAGTGGATTTCAGGCTTGCTAACCATTCAAGTTCCTGATCAGCTTTATGAGTCATGTGTAATGGGAAAAAAGCACAGGGATCCATTTCCAACAAAGCAGGCATGGAAAGCCAAACATCCTCTAAAGCTCGTGCATTCAGATCTATGTTATGTTAAGGTTCCATCAAATGGAGGTAACAAATACTTTTTCACATTTATTGATGATTATAGTAGGAAGGCATGGGTTTATTTCTTGAAGCAAAAATCTAAGGCATGTGAAGTACTTAAGAATTTTGTAGTGTAGGTTGAAAAATAAAGTAGTTATTATATCAAAACTTTGAGAACAAATAGAGGCATAGAGTATATTGTTTGTGATGATTTCTTAAAAAACCATGGAATTTAGTATCAATTGAAAGTTAGGTACACTCCTCAACAAAATGGAGTTGCAAAAAGGAAAAATATAACTATTATAGATATGGTGAAAAGCATGTTATTTTGTAAGAAGTTACCTAAGAGGTTGTGGCTTGTGCTATCTATATCTTGAATAGGTGTCCTGTTAAAAGTGTTCGAGATAAAACTCCGCAAGAAGCATGAAGTGGACAAAATCCTAATCTTAGTCATATAAGGGTGTTTGGTTGTATAGCCTATTCACACGTGCCTGATGAGTTGAGAAAGAAGCAGGATCACAAGGCAGAAAAATGTATATTTCTTGGCTACAACATGGAAACAAAAGGTTAAAAGCTTTATAATCCAAAGACTCAAAAAGTGATTAGCAGTCAAGATGTTACTTTTGAAGAAGATGGGGTATGAGATTGGTCAGAAAAAGAAAAAAAATCATCACCAGTACCAGTGCTAATAAGCAATAATTTTGAAACAACTTGTCAAACTAAAGACTCATCTTCACCTCCAATTCCTGAAGAGTCAACTCATGTTGATCCTGAAGTGTCATCTCCTCCTACTTCACTTGCACTTAGGCGCTTACAACGAGAACGTCATCCACCTACTTATTTGAAAGACTATCAAGTAGGTGATGATGATAATGATGATGAAGTTGTTGCCTATTATGCTTTCTTTGCAGACTGTGATCCAGTGATGTTCAAGGAAGCATTGAATGATGGTCATTGGATAAAAGCAATGGATGAAGAAATTCATGGTATTGAAAAACATAAAACATGGGAGTTAACTACTTTGCCAAAAGTATAAGAACAATGAAGAAGTGGAACGCTTTAAAGCAGGACTAGTTGCAAAAGGATATAAGCAAAAGTCAGGCATCGACTACTCTGAAGTTTTTTCACTTGTTTCCCTATTAGATACTATACGTTTAATCATTTCTCTTACTTCTTAAAGTAATTGGAAGATTCATCAAATGGATGTGAAGTCAACCTTTTTGAATGGTATACTTGAAGAAGAAGTATACGTTGAGCAACCATCAAAATATGTAAAGCAAGGAGAATAAGTAAGGTTTATCGACTAAAGAAGGCATTGTACGGTTTTAAATAAGCACCGAGGGCATGGTATACTCATATTGATACTTATTTCATTAAACATGGATTTCATAAGTGTCCATATGAACATACTTTGTATATCAAGATCAACAAGGAAGGAGACACGTCATATTTTGTCTCTATGTAGATGATTTGAAATCACTAATAATAATTCAAGATTATTGTCAGAGTTCAAGAAAGATATGGTTGCTTATTTTGAGATGACAGATTTGGGATTAATGTCCTACTTTTTTAGTATCGAGGTACAACAAATAAATGAAGGCATATTCATTTCACAATAGAAATATGCAAAAGATATTTTAAAGAAATTCAAGATGGATGTGTGCATACCAATTTTAACACCAGTTGAAGAGAGGTTAAAGCTTGTGAAAGATGGTAATGGTGATTTGGTTAATGTAACAAATTTTAGAAGACTTATTAGAAGTCTAAGATACCTATCTGCAACTAGACCAGATATTGTTTATGGAGTGGGAATCATAAGCAGATTTATGGATTCACCACCACAATTTCATTGGCAAGCTACTAAATGAATTTTGAGATATATTAAAGGTACGATTGATGATGGCATATTTTATTCAAACAATAAAAATATACAACTGGTTGGATATACAGATAGCGATTGGGCTGTGATGTTGAAAGAGAAAAAGTACTTCAGGTTATGTTTTTCATTTCGGTTTTGGAGCATTTTCTTGGTCTTCTAAGAAACAATAAAAAGTTACTCTTTCAACTACTAAAGCAGGGTATACAGTTGTAGCAGATTGTGCTACTCAAGCAATTTGGCTACGAAGGATGCTTAGTGAATTGCAACAGTAATCAGATGGTCTCATGATAATTTACTGTGATAATAAATCAGCAATCGCTTTAACAAAGAATCCAGTGTTCCATGGTCAAAGTAAGCATATTTACATTTAACATCATTACATTCGAGGTTTGGTTAAAGACAAAGAGATTATTATTGAGTATTGTACATCTGAAGATCAAATAACAGACATTTTCACAAAGCCTTTGCAAGCTGAGACATTTTATTAGTTGAAGAACATGCTCAAGAATGACAACCAAGTTTAAAGGAGGATGTTAGGAATTAAAGTTGGTTTAATATTGAAAATATTTAGACTATGATGAGCTGTAAAAGGGTGGCTTTGACTTGGTCAAATTTCAATTCAAATTGGCTTTCTATTCATTTTGCTAGTTGGCAACTATAAGTTGCCAACTATTGCCATCAAAGAGGACAACCGACTTAATCACCTATAAATATGGTCATTTGGTCATTGCATCCATATATGTAATTAGAAAAAAAAGTTGAGTGAAGTGTGTGCTAGTGAGTATACTGAAGGGTTTGGTTGGTTAGTTTCAACAAGCTAACTCATAACAAGTTTTAGGTTTATTGAGTTTGTATTTGTAATACTTGTGTTTTTTTCTTTCAATAAAATAGTCAACGTTTGTTTTGTTATCAAAAATCTATTTTCGAGGCAATTATAATCAAAGTTAATTGCCAATAATAAATAAGCTCTTAAACTTTCTATGATATAATTTAACTCTTAATCCCAATATTCAATCATATTACCATTTTCTTTAAATATAATGTGGAATAAACCTCCTAAAATGTTTTTAATGATATAAATTAGTTGTTATCATTTTTACTTTAAAAGTTGTTAGTTTAAATAAAATATTGTGTTTCATCTAAATAAAATTTATTCTATGAACTGAAGATAATACTAAAATTTTATTTTATAAACATCAAAATATTACATTTTTATTTAAATTTATATGGAAATATAAAAAATAGATTTGCAACTATGAATATGACTATTTTGAAAATTTTAGGTTTTTTATATTTATAACATAAATTAAAAAGAGAAAATAATACGATATCACTTTTACTTTTAAATTTTTCTATTATAAACATGAAAACAATTACTAATATCATTTACTCTTGGATTTAATTTTTGGGATCTATTAATTTTGCTATAAGATGACCAATATGATTAGATAAATGGTAACTATATTTAAATTCTTTAATTTTACTTGATTTTATAATACAAGCTAGAACAATTAAAAGTAGTAATAAAACACTTAAATTTTTAATTTGTTATAAAACTAGCCTGCTGTTGACTTAATGATGCTAACATAATACGCCACATCAGTAGGACCATTTGACATGTAAGCATCTATATGAGAAAATAATTTATAGCCAATAAATTTATTAAAATTAAAAAAGAATCGGATGATCTTTGTTTTTCACTCGAATCATAAATATTCTCTTTATAACCCAAAACATAAATGTAAACAATGTAGTTATCACGTAACCACTATACATTATTGATATAGAGAGTTAAGGCTTACTTGGAACATGTCTTTAGGTGTCATGATCAAATTCATCCCATTAATGGTCAAACAAATTCGAAGGAAAAAGGGCAGTTGTGGGTTAAAGTAAAGCTAACAAAAATTGAACAAACTCAAACATCCATTTTCATTCTCTTTGCCAACTTTGAAATTCATAATTATCATCGATTGTTGGTTTTCTCATTTGGGGATGACAAAAGAGTCCATGCTTGAGCCTGACTCAACCTAACCTGAAATCAACAATTCAAGCTCAGGTTGATCGGGCCTAAGGATGGGTTAGGCTGATAAAATGGCGTTGTTTTGCTTTTTTAAGCTCGAATTGGGCCGCCTCAAGCCCGACCAGATTCATTGTCATCTCTAGTTTCATCCTTCTAGCAAGAAGAAATATTAGATGATTGCGACATACACCTGAAGCAAAAAAAAATCTCTCAATTCATTTGCTATTCTCTTTTAATTACAATCCTCCAATTATTAGCTCTTCTTGAGAGTTCATCGTTCATAGCATTTTGTTTGTTTTCTCTCAAAAAAATGTTAACCCATCACTTATTATTATTGAAGCTTACATTAAAATTATGTACCTTAAAGTTTGGCTATACTTTCTTGGCATTCACCTCTTTCCTTTTTATGAATCAATGTTAAGCGTTGTTTATATAGAGAGACATCCTTTAGTGATGGCTCCCTTGTCAATCCCTTTCTTATCAAAATACTATCATTTTTTGAGTGACTTCCTTTAGTGGTTTGACCATTTTATTTTTAATTTTTTATAAGAGAATAACTCTTGATTATGGAGGGGTTGTGCATGACTTGATTATTTGTGAATGCTCTTTAAATATGTCTATCAATACATATATGGTGAAAAATCATATTAAGTTAGCTTTTAGGTATTTCAATGGATATTATAAGGCTTGGAGATATGTTTTTTAGTTATCGAGACACTGTTAAGTATTGTGGTTCCTCAACAAAGATCCTTAAGACTTTATTTAATTGAGTTATTCCAAGTTATAAAGAAAGGTTAGGTTACAAAAAGAATATTTAGGTTTTAGGTAAAAAGTAGGGTTATTCGATTGGTTTTTTTCTTTTAAAACTAATAATAAAATTGTTGAAGTGTAATCCTTTTGTTGCATCAATGCTTACTTATCCAATGGTCATGCTTATGTGTTTGTCATATTATTAACTATAAGGTTAATGGCAAATTAGTTTAACAACAAATTGAAAGTTTCTAAAAAAAAATAATAAATTGAAAGTTTAAACATCTTGTTTCTACTTTTTGTAGTTCTAACAAGTATTATAAAATTAGGCAAAGTTCAGGATTTTAATATCACTTGCCCTTATTTAAATATGAATATGTAGTTAAAGCTATACATTTTAATATTGATGCTTATATTTTTAAATATAATTTTCATGAATTTTTTTTACCTATTTTGGACTAATAAAAGTTTCATAAAGTTTCAAGTTATAAAGAATATACAAATAAATATGAAATTAAATATATCATTTTTATAAAAATTTCTTTAAGATGTTCTTCATGGACAAGGACCAATTGATACTTATTTGTTTTGTTTATTTTTAGGTATAACGTGAACCTTAAGTTAGAAACCACGTAAAGCTCCACTTACAAGGAATTAGAACCCTAAAATTATCTTAAATCAAGCAAATAAACTTGACCTAATCAAGATAGATAACTAGAACCAACGTTAGGAGGATTTTAATTATCACAAGTTGCCCTAATAATATCATATTGAGTTCTTATTAAAGAATAAATAGAAAATTCTTACAAAGTAAAGAAAAACTTTCAAATTATATTCTTATTATTTTGTATAACAAATTACATTAATAAAACAAACTTAAATAGTTATGGAATTCTAAAAATTAGAGTTTTAAAAGGAAAAGAACATTCCCCTCTTTCTCATGATATGGCTAGAAATAACTAAATAACTAATTCAAAAGTTCAGTATTGTTCCAACATGCACATTAATTTCAATTAGCTTTTGAAACTTTATAGATGCAAATTGGTGACTAGTTTGTCATTGGATACAAGCAGACACTTATGCTGGTTTGATTATGTTTCTCAAACCTCCTAAATCTAGTGCAAGACTATGTCGATCATTAAGATGACACTAACACTAGTAACATTATTTTTTCTCATTCTCCAATTTTCTCCATTTCTTTTTCTTCATGTAATAAGTATATTTCATCTTTAAAATATGTAGAAAAGTGATCAATCTCTACAATGCATATTCTTCATTTTTCTTTTTTTTTTGCATCTCTATGATTAATCCTTGTAACCTTCATACATTTGGTCTTTGCTTTAAACATTGGATCTCTAATTCCTTACAAAGGATCATAAGAATGGTTAAAAATAGTATTGGTACAAATTCATCTCCATCATTGTCCCCCTCCTCAAAAGGATTCATCCATGACTCACCTACATCAAACAAAGATAAATCAATAATAATAAAAGTATCATTCATGTTACCATAATTGCTTAGCAATTCTAGCTTGTAGGCATTGTTATTGATCTTTCTTCATCTTGTACATCCTCCTTTTTTTGCATCTTTATGATTAATCCTTGTAACCCACATAAATTTAGGCTTTGCTTTAATCATTAGATCCCTAATTCCTTACAAAGGATCATAAGAATGGTCAAAAATAGTATTGGTACAAGTTTATCTCCATCATTTTCTCCCTCCTCGAAAGGATTCATCCTCGAATTACCTACATCAAACAAAGATAAATCAATAATATTAAAAATATCATTCATGTTACCATAATTGCTTAGCAATTCTAATTTGTAGGAATTGTTATTGATCTTCTCCAACACTTGAAAATAACCATCTCTTCTAGGCTGCATGTAACATCCCGTCCCCATATTAAGGGTTAGGACCCAAACTTTCAGTAATTATGAGCTCAAATAGATTAAGACAATGCATTTTCTTGCTCATACATCATGTTAGCATATATGCACATAAATACGGAATGTTTTCA
>JAOSBK010000002.1:29859881-29874301 GCA_027568895.1 Erythroxylum shatona
TTAACCAATTCTATACATTTTATTATTATCAAAACATAAGTAGGATTTAATTTGTCAACCACCATTGGTCCAACAACGATAACTTGAGTTTGGAGAGAAGATCTTAAAAATGTCAAGACAAATGTGATTTGGTAAAAAGATAAGCAATTTGTGACTACTGTATAGTTCCTTGAAACACATGATGATGCATAAGATGACAATCAACCTCAATATGTTTAGTTTATTCATGAAAGACATCATTGTGAGCAATCTATATGACATTATAATTATCACAAAAGAGAGGAACTACTGAAGAAGAAGAGACACCTATCTCTTGAAGTAACCATCATAACCATAAAATTTCATAGGTAGTCTCAGCTAGGGCTTGGTATTGTGCTTTAGTGCTTAAGCAATAGACAATAGTTTACCTCTTACTAAGCCAAAAAAAAGAGATGTGTTAAAAAAGAAATAGTAGCAAGCAGTAGACCGATAATCAATTAGGTCTCCCCATTCATCATTAGTGTATGCATGTAAGTCCAATGAAGATGAATGATTGAAGTGAAACCCATAAAATAGGGTTCCTCGAATGTATCGAGGTATATGGAGAACAACAAAAAAGTGAGTGGTATAAGGTCCAGACATGAATTGACTAGCAATTTGAACAACATGAGCAATATCTAGACTAACGATAATAAATAATATAAGACTACTAACTAGTTGTTGATAAAATGCACCATCACTAAAAGGAATTTCATCAATAGTAGAGATATAATCATTAGAATCAAGTGGAGTGCTAGCAATATTAGTGTTAGTAAGGCCAGCACAATATATAAGATTGATAGCAAACTTGGCTTGAGATAAGTAGTAGCTTGAATCATCAAAATATACTTTAAGACCTAAAAAATAGCTCAGGGGACCTAAATCTTTCATTTCAAATTGTTCATGAAGATAAGATTTGAGAGTAGTGATCCCCAAAATATCATTGTTGGTTATTATGAATGTCATCAACATATAAATGGAGAGGAGTGCAACTTTGGCATGTTTTTTTGGATGAACAAAGCATGACCACAAGAGCTAGAAGTAAAGCTAAGACAGTTGATTGTAGAGCTTAATTCAGCAAACCATGCTCGAGGAGTTTGCTTAAGACCATACAAGGCTTGCAAAGATGAAAAACTTTATTAGGTGGGTGAGTATACCTAGGTGGAGGTTAATATATACTTCTTCAAGAACATCACCATTGAGAGAGACATTATTGACATCCATATAGAACAATTCCCAATGCTTGCTAACTGCTATTGCAATAAGAATGTGAACTAAAGTTAGGTGAGCTACTGGAGCAAAGGTCTCCTTATAGCCAGTTCCATATTCATGAGTAAACCACTATGCAGCTAACTATGTTTTGTATCTTTCAACTGATCCATTAAATCAAGTCTTGATTTTGTTGACCCATTTTAACCAATAAGAAATAAGTCCCAAGTGTTGGTGTTGGAGAGAACTTATAATTCTTCCACCATTGCTTACCACTACCACTATAAATGGTTAGAGCTAGCCTCACGATAGGTTCGAGGTTCATTTAGAGAGACAATAATGGAATAAACATGGAAACCTTTAAGATGAATAGATGGTCGACTTACTTGAGAGGATTGACAATATTGAGACTTGGTAGATTCTAATGAATGAATAAAAAAAGAAGAGTTATTTGGTGAAAGTGGAGGATTTGTAGTTGGAGAAAAAACAATAGAATTAAGTGTCAGTTGTATTAAACTATTAGAGTTATAAAACGAACTTGAAAAAGAAATATCAAAAAACAAAGATATGGTAAGGTCAAAAAAATTTGTGTGAGGGTTTGTTCACTAGGAATTTTGCTATTGCAGATATGTTCCTAAAAAGTGATATGTTGAGGGATTTGAAGTCTTTGAGATAGTGAATCCTAACATCTATATATCCTTTGTACTCTATAGCATACCTCACAAAAACAACTTAAACGTGCTCTTGGTTCTAGTTTGGTGTGCTCATGAGATTGTAATAGGAAAAAGCACACACATCCTAAAAACTTAAGATAGTAATAATCAGGAGCATGACTAAATAAGTGCTTATAAAAAGAGATATTACCTATAATAGGAGAAGGAACACAATTGATAGTATAGATAGCAATAAAGACTTCTTCTCCCTAAAAAGTTTCAGGATAAGAAGATGATATAAGAAGGGCTCAAACAGTGTGAAGAATATGTCTATGTTTGTGTTCGGTCGGATCATTTTGTTGAGATGTGTTTGGACAGGTTCTTTGAATGATGGTCCCTTGTTGATTAAGGAAGTTAATGAATTTTGTATATTTGTATTCCATGACATTATCAGTTGGAAATACTTTAATCTTGCAAGAGTATTGAGTTTGAACCATATTAGTAAAATAAGAGTAAATGGAGAATACTTCAAATCTATCTCATTAGTTAAATCCATGTAGAGCGAGAAAAATCATTGACAAAGATCATACAATATCTCATGCCATCCATGGTTTCATGAGTGTATGACCCCAAATATCAAAGTGAATTAGATCAAAAGGTGCTAAAAAGATAGAATCATTAAGAAAAAAATGTAAAGTATGACTTTTAGATAGTTGACAAGGGATATAATCAAAATGCTCAGTCATAATATGACCCATAGTTTCGCTAAAGCTTAAAGACCTTAATCTAGAAGTAAAAAGATGACCTAAGTTAGAGTGTCATATATGAGAAGTGATAGCATCAATAAGGATACTGTAACAAAATTTGTTTGAAGCTGTTGAAGAAAGGTGTGAAGGTCTTTTAAAGAAAACTTGAGATATATGCAATCTATTGACCCCTCAATGACAGCAATTGTAGTTGAAGCAGATTGAAGAGACTTGAAAGAATTAACTTGTCTAGAGTTCTGTTTGAGCCACTTTTTACATTCAACGATGTGATGCTCGAGCTTTTTGCAATATTTGTAAGATCCTTTATAAAACTTTTTACCTTAGATGTGAGAAGTTTGAGAAGATGTATAAGTTGCAAGAATAACATCAATAGATGGGATAGATTTTTCTATGTGGAGCATATTAAGGTGACTTTTCTTTAAGATAAGCTCCTTAATTATAGTGTCGAGATTGGCTAAAGTTCCTCTATGAAGAAGAGAGCTGTGAATGGTGAATTGCATAGATGTTGACAATCTCAAAGATTTGTGTACATCGCAGCAACATCAGGTCTAGGCTAGGCAGGATCGCCAAGTGCTAGTTGATCCCAAATTTTTTCAATTAAGACAAATAACTATGTATTGTTTGTCTTGGTTATTGTTATATGCGATGAAGTCTTTTATACAACTGAAATCAATTGACATCATTAGATACAGAATAACGATTTTTCAGAAAATTCCATACCTCCTAGTTTGTGTTAAAACATCCAACAGTTAAGTTTGATGGCTTTGGTACATGTATTTTGCAACCATGTTATGATTTAATGCTTCATTATATCCCATGCTACTAATCGTTTGGTGAATACATCAATTCTTTATCTTTTTTTTGAGTGGGTTTAGGTATTTCTCCAATAATAATATGCTAAAGGAGTCTCCTCGTAAGAAAGCTACATATTTTCTAAGATCATAGTTGGAACCATCAAAGATGATATTAATAGGATTGCCATGTATTGGGGAAGTTTAGAGGCCTCCATAATGAATGAAGACAATAAAATAGGAGAAAACCTACTTATAAAGGTGGAAATTGGTTCAGAACGTCAAAAACCTAATGGACTAGTCTAGTTTACAAAGAAATCAAATAAAAATATGATGAACTGAGTGGTCAAAGTTTCAATCAACTCCTTTTAAACCAAACCAAACTAAACTGATGGATTTGAACTTAACTAAGGAATAGGACTTATGTTGACATGTGGACAAATCAGATAGTGACACATAGAAAGTTGATGTGTTAAATGTTTGCTAAGATGGAAATGAGTTGGACAATGATGTAGTAGCTGACATGTTTGCTAACATTACACAAGATGACATGGTGCTGATTAAGATGCTAAATGATATGGTAGGTGCTTATGATGATGTGGCAAGTGACGTAACTCTACAAAATTTCTATCCTTTTTGTGAGTAAATGATTTCATTTTGCTTAGAAGCTGAACGACTTTGTTTAGGTCGTTTTCTTCCTCCAAACAGTTGAAACTATTTGAGCTCTGAGAGCTTATGTGGCACGTATGGGCAAGTGCAATGCCTGGTACTAGTATTTTTGTGGATTTGGAATCCACCCAAATGGAGGGTCATTTTGGTATATGAAAAATTATATTTGGAGCATATTAAGATCCTCAAATGTACGAAAGAATGCTGTTGGCTTTGTGTGTTTCTGTATATGCTCAATGTTATATGCATCCATATATTTATCACTTTAGGTGACTCCAACTAAAGAAACAAAATCAACTAAATAATAACATGGTATCAATGTACATGATTCTAGGAGAAAACTAAGATTAAATATAAGTTGATGTTTGGCTTTCAAAGATTATGTTAATATAGTGTTTGATTATATCCTAACCTGGCTAATTTAGATATTGTCTATTTATTCCATCTTTTTGTCTCAACCTCTATTATATGAATTCATTATAAATTATGAAAAGACTTTTTCTAGTGTAATGTATTGAATTTGGGTTTACAATCAATATGTCATGGATTCACTTTGTAAGAGGAGCTACTATTATTTAAATAAAATGTTATCATTTTAAATATATGTTTTATCTATTCATCAGTTTAGTAATAATAAACATTGGTTAAACTTTTTCAACATCCTCAAACTTCTTTTTCTATCAAATTGATGTCCTACATGAATTTTAAGATATTTAACAATAGTCTTTTAATTATTCAATTGTAAGAGTAATTAAACAGTATAATAAGTTTAATGAATGAAAATAAGATTTAAGTATTCTTACTAAAAATATTATTTCATAAGAAATTTCACTTTTAAATCTAATTTTATTATTTATGAAAATTTTATCAACTTTAAGAAAGCATGACATATATCATTGCAATTTGATGTTAAAGGGAAAAAATTAATATTCATTAATGATATGACTTGGTCATGTGTATTAAACTAAATGCACAATTGATATGTCATGTAACATCGACAAATTGTTTAATGTATTTTTAAAAGAAAAAGGTTAAAAATTATTATTTTAATAATTAATATTATTAAAATTATTGATATACATTATAAATCATTTGTTAATGTATATAGATAATTTAAATAATATTAATCAAGTGATCGTAAAAACCATCAAAATAATAGTTACAAAATTAACTCCTATTCGATTTATATATAGCACATAAATCACATTAATTAATATCGCATATAACACTAAAGTTGTGTATAAAAAT
Organism: Erythroxylum shatona; assembly: GCA_027568895.1. Taxonomy (NCBI): domain Eukaryota; kingdom Viridiplantae; phylum Streptophyta; class Magnoliopsida; order Malpighiales; family Erythroxylaceae; genus Erythroxylum; species Erythroxylum shatona. The sequence goes on from JAOSBK010000002.1 coordinate 29,865,237, forward strand.
TCATATTAAAAGTAAAAAGTTTTTATGAAATTTATGATTTTTCTAACTAACCTAAAAATTAATAAATTCTACACCTCCATCAACTATTCCTTATGCAACCAAGAATTGCAAGTGTGCTCTCCTGACGGTGAGGGTTCATTGGACTCAACCACGTGGAAGCATTAAAGTCGACAGAGTTGGAATCTAAGTTCAAAGAGAAATATGGAACTGGGTAATAAGAGACCCTCTGCACAGTGTACATACCATTAATAAGTGGAGTTTGGATTTTCTGTCTAATATTATGGTGTCCTATTCTGTTCAATGAATCTCAACCATTTATTTACGTGGATCTCGTGTAAATTATGCGTGAGTCCCGCGTGGGTCCTATAATATAAATAACTGAGATTTTATGGGACAGAATAAGACAGAGTAATATTGGACAGAGAATCTTGTCTATAATAAGTGCGTCCTTTCTCCGTGCTATGATTATGACGTGTGCTCTTGTACTAAATACGATACCTCTGCGAAGTTTCTGTTCAACTCTTGCCCTCTTGGGTTGTAGCAAAGGTTCAATGAATTTCTTGATTAGAATATAACATTAATATTGAATGAATTAAATAATAACAAAATTACGCGTTTATACTCAGTTGACAACAAGGAGTAGAAATTGATCATGCATTTGTGAGCTGCTTGATCAATCCCAAGGACTCAAAGAGCACTCTTCTGGCAATGTTGCGAACCTTTCCGTGTCTTGGCAGTAGTCATAGATCACAAGGTTTCTCTGGACCCAAGCAAAGTCCATTTTCTGTGAAGCTGAAAGATGCCAAGCGTCATATTGGTCCCACCAATTCTTGGTGGTGGTAGATACACATGCAGGGTAAGGGTCTTCCCACTGGCAGCCGTCGACGTTGAAGTCCTTGTAAGAGGACACGAATGGGGCCTTTTTCCAGTCTGTCTTCTCCAACCCACCCCTGGTGGCCCACTCATCAGCATTCCAGATGCTAGAGAACAAGTACATAGGCTTCTCATTTGGGAAGAACTTGTTGGGTTTTCCATTGTTCTTGAATACCCTCACTGGAACTCTATCCACAAAGAACCTGCTCCCATCATATCAAAGAACAAACAATTGGCCGGGTAAAAGATTTTACGAGTGTCAAACCAAGGCTTTCTTGCCAATGTTATCAATCAGCCTATGCATCTCTGCTCTAATCTTTTTTCTTTTTTGCAGGACAAAAACATGTATATGTTGGTGACGGAGCTAAAAAATGGAAAACTTACACAAGTTGGTGGCTGTTCCAGAGTATAGAATAGGTGTGGAAGTCCTCTGTTGGGTCGAACCAAAGCATGTGCCTCATTTCCCGGTTACCTACGCCATCTTTATATATATTCGTCTGTATTAAGTAAGGTTCTCCTGTTCTGTTCCCCAAGAACTCGAAATCCAATTCATCTCTCGTTGGTCCTGCTCCATTCTCCGAGCACATCTGCAATATTCATGTTTACACTTTAGCCTCTGTCTTCATTTCGCAGCAATATTTCTCATGGAAAGCTTCATAAAAGGACTTGGTTTTTAATAGCAGTAAGCCGGTAATGGTGCCAGTAATGCTTTAGAATGTATCGGGGAAAAAAATTAAAATAAAGGAAATAGAGACTTACGTAATAGGCTGTTACTACACCAGCAGAGTCACCTCCAACCAGTTTCAGCTTCATGCTAAACCACCCAAATCTGTATCTCTGCTTTGTCTGGAATCCACAACCTATTTGAAAACATTACAGACGTTGGCTCCGTCATTGCGGGCAAACTCAAATGTGAAGTAAGGTGGGAATTGAGCCAGTGGACCAAATTGACAATCCGCTCAGGATTGAAACTAGCATTGACTAAACCAGAACCAAACATTCGTTTTACCTGTTTCGTTATCCAAGGAAAGATACCAGATCTGCCCGTCTTCAGAAGTTTTGAAATGATTCTCAGACCACATAATGCTGAAATTATCTTCAAAAGATCCTTTCGATGTAGCTGCTTCAGAGGGTGGTAGACTAGAAGCAGCTATTACGGCCGCAATGAAGAGCAGAGCTGCCATTGGAGAAACCCTTCTCTCCGTTCTGCTTGAACAAAGTTGTTCGGAGCAAAAGAATGAGCTTTTGGACCTGGATCTATGAGAGACAACAATGTACAATAAATGATCAGCATTTGAAAATGGAGTGTTGGACTTGGAATAAGAAAATGTCCAGTTGGGAGCCAAACTGGCATATCATTGCTGATTTATTATTTGGATAATGATCACATGTAGTGTTTTTACTCTTAAAGCTATGGGAACATGCAAAATTTTCACGGACTATAAGGTTGGGGAATTACTTGATGTTGCATTTATTCATGAATCGTAAGAGTAGAAACCGACACGGGCAACTTGGGAATTTCCGAACCGATGCTTTGCGCACCTTTAAAGAGAGAGAGAAAACAAAAAGAAAAAGAACCAAATCCAATGGGTTTTGGCATAATACAGAAGTAGGGGTGGAGCCTACAAATGCCTTGCTTCAAGGGATTGATTTTGATTTGTCACGTAAGAATCAGAAAAAACTTCCTAGAATTGACAGGAGGAATTTAAAACAGTTCATTACATGAGTCCTCTTAAAGGGTAATTGGAAATTATAGGTACAGGGTATAGGCTTTGGTCAAAGCAAAAGTAAAAAAGACATTTTGTTCAATGACGGTACAGAATAAAGCTTTTTACTGGGAATGAGGGATTGCTTTTCTTGGTAACCAACATGCCCATCACGATGATCAAGACTGAAGTTCATACCTTGCAGAGGCCGGAGCGGAAACAGACAAAGACACTCCGTCTTCTTTCTGGTGCAAGCTGTACATGTGGGCACCGGCATTCTCGGTTGGATGATAAGACCTTGGCTGGGCATACATGCCAGGTGACTTTGTAATCGCAAGGGTCCTACCCACTTGAATTATTTTATTGTGGTGCTTTAGGGATGGGCTGATTGTGATTGCCAAGGTTTTTATAAATGAAGAGAACTCTTGTTGTGATGGGAAGTGCAGGAGTGCATTGGTGGAGGAAAGGCCTCATTCTGGAGAATAATTGATGAATTCAATTCATAGTCTTATACCGGACGCGTCTACCAATGCAGTAAGGATGATGATAACCAGTTTCTTATGGTGACTATATTCAACAAGACCTTAAACGTTTGGCGGGCAAGAGTATCGGCGGAGACTGAGAGGTGGCACTTAAAAACCAAATAATGCTGATGATGCGAGTCTGTCAGACACTGAATCGAGAGCAGCAGAAGAAATGCGTTGTCATTTGATGGGATGCTAATAATTAAATTGGTAACAGAATGGGAAGTTACAGAACCAGATTGGATTAGGCAATGATTTATTGAGACAGACTACTAGCTAAAACCAAATGACTATTGACATGCTCCGATGTCGGTGAAGGGGCTGCGTATGGAATCCCAAAAAGAATTGATAAATGAAAATATTAATTTAGAAAACTCGAAGACAGTTTGGCCGAGTGGTCTAAGGCGCCAGATTTAGGCTCTGGTCCGAAAGGGCGTGGGTTCAAATCCCACAGCTGTCACTTTATATTTATATTTTTTCATCAGATTCAGAAGTAGGCTAAATGGGTTTAAAGCCCACTCCTGCGAGGCGAGCCTTAAGCTGTCCACTTACGTCCTTCTAAAGGCTAAACGGTCTGTTCTTTTGCGCCTTTTGCTACCACAAAGTCATTTTCTTTAACCATCGTTTTTCATTAAATTATATTTTCTTTTTATTTTGTGAAAAGCTATTTTCTTATACCAAATGTTACTTTTCCATATTTTTAATCAATTTTATAAAAATTTGGTCATTTTTACAGTAAAAACTTTAAACAGTCCAGTTTTTAATTTTTCGATTCGATTTAATTTAATAATTTTTTAAAACTAATTAGCTTGTTAATTAATCGGTCATTTTTTAAAGTAATTATTTTTATAAATTACAATAAACTAGTTAATTTTTATTTAATAACATCATTTTCAATTAAACTTTAAACTTTTGAATTGATAAGAATAGTCTTCTTCAATCATTATTTAAATTATTTAATTTTATTCAATTTTTAACTGATTTTATAATAATCTAATATCAATTAAACTTTTTAAACTTTAATTCTCTTATCTTATTTGTTTAATTTTTGCTTCAAGTTTTAAAACATTAATTTTAATATTAAGTTTCTCTTTTGCTACGGGAAAAATACTTTTTGTTTTACAGTTATATCTTTTTTTAATTAGGGGCAGCTGTACGAAGGGAATGAATACTCAATTTTATTAATAAGAAAAACAAAAAGTACAAAATAGGGGCATGAACCTAACCAAAAAATTTCAAAGAGTTTACTATAAAATATATTATAGTGTTTAAATATCCTGACATTTTACGGCTAATAGAATGTGATTTTAATTAAGTGAATTGATTATTTAGTTAAAAATTAGTCATATTGAATTAACCATTTAATATTGCAAGTAGAAAACGGATGCTCACCCTTTATTCTTTTTTGAAACTAAGATTAATTACACTAAATCTATTAATATTATTATTAGCCCTTAAAATATTTGTGATTTACATATTCTAAAATATTTAAGATAATATTATAATTAATTAAATATATTGATTTTTGAGTATTATATTCTGATAAAAATACTTGAAATTATTGTAAAAACCTAATTTAATACACATATATGTTTATATATAGGTAAAATAGTTTTAGACAAAAAGAGCAAGAATGACCAAAAGTTTGCTTTTGGTAACAAATTAAACGATTCGAAGCATTCAAATTAAATATTATCATTTTAGAAATGTTTAAATTAAACCCTACATTAATAGATAAGGTGGCAGAAACATAACAAAAATTTATAATATTTTAATATTATTGTGAGTCTTATGATATCGTGTGGCACTTACATGATAATGTGAAATTCAATTGTTTAAAATTAATTATTAAAATATTTTAAAGTTAAACATACATTAATAAATTTTAATTTAACATAAATGTAATTAATTAATTATAAATATAAAAAGCTCAAATCAAAATCCCCGTTCCTTAACAACCTGTGTCATTGACCACCATTCTTTGCCCTTTTGATGTCAACATTTAAGGGAGCTTAACTTCATCAGAATTAGCGATATTTTCGTGGTTGTTGTCACGCAGCGCCAGGGCTTTCTTTAATGTTGTAGCTTTAGCATGTTTCTCATTCTAAAGATTGTCATCATTTTTCACACTATCAATTTTATTCTCGGTAGTGGAGAGTGTTGGTACATGACATGGTGGAGTGGAGAACGATGATCGTTGGGACAAGTGGAGAGTGGTGGTTGTCGGTGACTTTTGTGCTCAAATAAGTTCTAAAAATACTCAGGTATCCTACTCCCAAATATACAAGGTAGTTGTAGTGATTACCTAGGGTCATCTCTCACAAAGGTAAAATTGATTCACTTAAATATCAAAGTGGAAATCGCTTCTGAATTAATTTCACTAATTTAATCTCCTATGCATGATTAAGGGAAAATGATTAGATAGTTGCTTTACTAAAATTTCTAATTAGGTTCTAAAATCAATTCAAATAACAAACTTGTAAAGCCCAGACCACCTGCCCACAGATATTATCCGCTTTGGGTTGCCCCTCGAGCCAAACCCCTCACGGTTTTGCTCTTCCCATCCTTGGAAAAACGTGTCTTGAGGGGGAGAGGTATCCATATCTTTCTAAGGCGTACTTTGTTCTCCTCTCCAACCGATGTGGGATCTCATCATAGAATTTTGACTCTTCTTTGACCAAAATATGGTGTCCCTATTGTGCACGAGTTTTTCGATGTTTTTTCTAAGGAGTTACCTAGATTGCCACTTAATTGGGAATTTAGTTTCACTATTGACTTGGTCCTGGGGACGACACCAATATCTATACCACCTTATCGTATGGTACCGACAGAATTGAAAGAGTTAAAGATTTAACTACAAGAGTTATTAAACAAGGGCTTCATTAGATCAAGTCATTCACCGTGGGGAGCAATAGTATTAGTTTTCAAAAAGAAGGATGAGACCCTCCACTTATGTGTTGATTATCGACAGTTAAATAGGGTTACCATCAAGAATAAATATCCACTTACCAAGGTCAATGATTTATTTGATCAGTTAAGAGGAGCTACAACATTCTCAAAGATAGATTTGAGGTCCGGGTACCATCATTTAAAGATTGATGAGAAAGATGTGCACAAGACTACTTTCCAAACGAGGTATAGATATTATGAATTTTTAGTGATGTTGTTCGGATTGACAAATGCACCTACAGTATTTATGGATTTCATGAATAGGGTATTCCATCTTTATTTAGATTAGTTTATCATAGCTTTCATTGACGATCTTCTGATTTATTTTAAGGATGAAGAGGAGCATGCTAGACATCTCTGGATTGTGCTACAAATATTTCATGAAAGACAGTGGTGTGTGAAGTTTTCAAAGTGTGAATTTTGGCTGAGAAAGATAGGATTCCTTGGGCATGTGGTATCAGGGGAAGGTATTTTTGTAGGTTCGAAGAAAGTGAAAGCTATACTTGAATGGGAACAACCCAAGATTGTGATAGACATTTGCAATTTTCTGGGAATAGCTGGTTACTATTGGAGATTTGTTGAGAATTTCTCAGTGTTTACAACCCCTTTATTGAGGCTTACTCGAAAGGGGATAAAATTTCAATGGGATGATAAATGCAAGGCAAGTTTCCAGGAGCTAAAGAGGCGATTGACTTCTACACCAGTGCTTGCCTTACCTACCCAGGGGGTTGGATATGAGATATACAGTGATGCCAGTTGTCAGAAACTTGGTTATGTACTTATGCCGGCTTGGCGAGTGATCGCATACGCTGTTAGACAATTCAAGAAGCACAAGCTAAATTATCCTACACATGATTTGGAGCTCACAGCTGTAGTGTTTGCACTCAAGATTTGGAGACACTATTTATATGGAGAGACTTGTCATATATACACCGATCATAAGAGTCTGAAGTACCTAATGTCATAGAAGGAGCTAAACCTCATATAAAGAAGATGGCTGTAATTGATTAAGGATTATGACTTAATAATCGACTATCACCCGAGAAAAGCAAATAGGGTAGGCTATGTATTGAGTCTTAAGTCCTGTTCAGTAGTAATTGTTAGGCAAGATCCTTACATGACACATTTGATGAGTATGCGGAGCCTTGGGGTTAGACTCTCAGTGGCAGAGGAGGATGGAACATTGCTAGCACGATTTGAAGTTCGGCCTACATTATTTGATAAGATCAGGAGATTGCACGCCGACGATCCCGACTTAAGTGACATTCGAAAGAAATTGCCATCTAAAGAGGGTGAAGGGTTTAGAATGAGAGAAAACGGGTTATTAGTTGTCAGAGACAGAGTTTATGCACTGAATGACGGGGGTCTTAGCGAGCTATCTTGGAGGAAGCTCATAGTTTGGCTTATGCTATGTATTCTAGTAGCACCAAGATGTATCAAACTCTTAAAGAGAGTTATTAATGGCCAGGGATGAAAAGAGAGATAGCAAAGTTTGTGGCCAGATGCCTTCCCTGTCAACAAATTAAGGAAGAGCATCAGAAACCATTAGGTATATTACAGTCTTTGCCTGTTTCGAAATGGAAGTGGGTGCATGTGACAATAGATTTTGTAGTTGGACTATCTAGTACATCAAAGGGTCACGATGTTATTTAGGTTATAGTGGATAGATTGATGAAGTCTACTCATTTTCTGCCTATACACACAACCCACTCATTAGAGAAATTGACAAAGTTATATATCGATGAAATTGTGAAGCTGCAGGGGTGCTAGTTTCTATAATATCATATAGGGATCTGAGATTCACCTCACGATTTTAGTTAAAATTTAAGGAATCTTTAGGGACTAAATTGAAGTTTAGTACTGCTTTCTATCCCCAGACCGATGGTTAGTTAGAGAGGACCATTCAGACACGGGAGGACATGCTGAGAGCATGTGTGATGGAATTCCAAGGGGGTTAGCACTAACACTGGCCTCTAATAGAGTTTGCTTACAACAATACTTATCAGACAAGTATTGGTATGCAACCATATGAAGCATTTTATAAGAGGAAGTGTAGGACACCTCTGTATTAGGATGAGGTTGGTACGACCAAAATCGAAGGAGCTAAATTGATTGAAGTCACCACTCAGAATATAAAAATCATTCGAGAGAAGATTAAAGTCACTCAGGATCGTCAAAAGAGTTACGCAGATAAGAGATGACGATCATTAGCATTTGCAGTTGGTGACATGATTTTTCTTTGGATATCACTATAGAAAGGTATTATCATATTGCAGAGTCGAGGGAAGCTGAACCCTTGATATATCAGACCTGTCTGCATCTTGGAGCGTGTTGGGATGGTGGTGCATAGGTTGGAATTGCCACCGAACTTGGATAGGATCCATAATATGTTCCATGTCTTGATGCTTAAAAAGTACTTACTGGACGTGTCTCTAAAACACCGAACCCATCTCATGTTTTAGAGACACGTCCAGTAGAGCTGAGGGAAGACTTGAGTTTTGAGGTGAAACTAGTTTGGATTTTGGATCGACAGATAAAGAGATTACGCAGTAAGGAGGTATCCACAGTTAAAGTTCTTTGGAAGAGCGACAAGGTCAAGGAGATGACATGGGAGCCTGAGGATACTATGAGACACCAGTACTCCCATTTATTTGTGTCCTCAAATTAGGTGTTTCGAGGACGAAACTCTTTTGAGAAGAGGAGGACTTGTAACACCAAACTTTCTAAGCCTTTTTGTATTATTCTGTATTTGGATATATATATATATATATACATATATATATGGTTGTGTATGAGTTAAAAGATGTATTTGAATCCTTTTGGTGCGTATGCTACTAATATAAAATGTTATATGCCCTTACATGAACTTAGAGTTCATCAATATGTGAAATCTTGGAGATTTCAAACATGTAAGCTTCTAATTGTATAAAACCGAGTCCATTGGATGGATATGACCATGGTGGTTGAATTAAATGTGTTCTAATACCTTAGAGGTGATTAGACATGATTTATA